>WAAF01016237.1:0-57074 GCA_013400475.1 Tricholaema leucomelas
GCGGGGGACACCCAAACCATCACACAGGTCCTTCAGCAGAAACCACTCCTCATACAGTATTAGCTTCACCCAAAGGGGAAAACACCAAAACAGTCTTCCCCAACATTATTTTCACAAATAACAGGAACTCTGTCACCTTCTACCTTTCATAATATCTGAATGAGCTGGACCTGCTTGGTTGACAGAACTTCTACTGTTTACTACTCAGGTAGCTTGGGCTAGATGTTTTTCCCAATTCTTTAAGGTTCCTCCCCCCATTGCTTTTAAAGTGTTGTTTGTTTGTTGCTGTTGTTGTTTTAAACCATTATCACACTCAATCTTGCCTGAGGCAGATGCATAATAGCAGATGTGGTATATGTCTTTGGCACAGGTTTTATGAGGTTATTCTTAAAATTTGCTCTGGAGTGCCATGTCTCTGTTATGGATTATATATGCAGAACTAATATTTATATTAACATTGATATTTTCCACTTATTTACAAGGTTCAAACTTATTTACAAACTTGTTACAAACTTACAATGTTCGAACACACGGTTGGGTATTTACACACAGGGAAAAACAGACACTTTAAACTGTTAAGAAAAAAATAGCAGGGAGGAGAATCTTGCAGTCAGTATGCTGCTTGCCCTTTAGAGGCTCCTTTCTGCCAAGGCAGAAGTCACAATAGAGTTCAGTTACAAAATCAGAACTTTGATTACACAGAAGCTTATAGAGTATTTACTCCCAAGATAGTATCTCCTGATTTCCAGGGCTGTTTTGTAGTATCAGACAGTACCCAAAGCACGTGGAGGGGTTGCTGTCAGCGGTTTGAAAGCTGTTGGAGGCTTTGGAGTTTCTCCCCAGGACTCTCACAGGAAGCTGGGGTTTAGCACAGTGTCTGACCTGGTCTTGATTCTTTATAGGATGGACACTGTGCAGACAGAATCACAGAATCATAGAATAGTTTAGGTTGGAAGGGACCTCAAGGATCATCCAGCTCCAACCCCCCGCCATAGGCAGGGACACCTCCCACTAGAGCAGGTTGCTCAAGGTCTCATCCAGCCTGGCCTTAAATGCCTCCAGGGAGGAAGCATCCACAACCTCCCTGGGCAACCCGTTCCAGTGTCTTACCTCCTCCTAACATCCAGTCTAAACCTCCCCTCTTCCAGTTTAAACCCATTCCTCCTCATCCTGACATTGCTAGACCTTGTAAATAGTCCCTCCCCAGCCTTCCTGTAGCCTCTCCTCGAAGCCTTCTCTTCTTCAGGCTGAAGAGCCCCAACTGGTGGTTAGTTATTGCCTACAGCATAGAGGCACATAATGCCTTCCTTCTCCTGGTAAACTTGAGGCATGGCAAAATTTCCCAGTGGAAAGCAGAGCTGGTCTGGAGCATGGCAATATGGCAAGGCAGAGCAGAGCAGAGCACAATGATGCAGAGCACGTTGTCAGAGCAGACAGCATGAGGCAAAGCACAATGTGGCAGGGCAGAGAGCACGTTGTCAGAGCAGAGCACATTGCTTACAACTTAGCTCCATTTATCAATTGCCTGAGTCTAATGGCTCCTTTGCCCAAAGACATTCACCAATCAGAATGGCATTTTGCCAAAACTGACCATATCAGATGAAGCCAAGGCTTGCTTTACCCTTATCTATAGAATTACAGAATCAGTCAGGGTTGGAAGGGAGTACAAGGATCATTATAGCGCATACAAGCAAGGCATTTAATATCTTGCCATTTCTCTCACAAAGAGTTTGAAATTCATTAAAAATTAGTTTATTTATTAGCATATTTATTATATATTATACCAATTAGTATATTATATATTATACCAATGCATCTCTTTTTTTTCCATGATCAATCGTTTATTAATAATCTGAGCCACAAGAGGGCACCAAATACGCATACGGCAACCCAGCTCAGCTTACAAAAGACACAACACGGACACAACTTTGTGAACCACATTGTAAACAATCACCTGTTAATGCTTCCGAAAGCTGAGCAACGTTAAGTGCTTGAAATACAAAATTACTATTTCTTGAGTAACAGGAATCTCTTTTTCTCCTAAACGCGTATCTAGACAATATATACATGGAAAATTCAGATGTGATATGATTTCGTGGTTTACATTTCAGTACTTTTGGCACAATTTTGTATAAATTAAATCACTGCATGGTGGTTTTGAAGAGTTAATGCATCCAGGAAGAGGCTATTCATTAAACAGTTGTCACACACTTCAGGATAAAACTGATAGCAAAAATTGGTAGCAAGACCTTATAGCTAGACTTCCTGCTAGGACTGTTAAATCATACTTAATAAATCTTCATATAATGTTTACTTTCTGCTCTAACTTTGAAGCTTTGCTTGACTCCTTTGATCTGCCTCTCTTCTCATGTCACAGTCACATGATGGTGGACCTCAATAGCCCATCTGTCTGCTTGTACGTTTGTACTTCCACAAATATCTCTGAAATATTCTACAAGTGTACTTTTCTCTTTTTATGTTAGTTTTTCGTCTAAGACTACATTTAAAGTGATCTACATAATAACAAGATAATTGCATTTGTTGCACTTGTTTCATATTGCTATCAATAAATACTTTAAAAGTTATACAAACAGGCATTCTTACAAGTTACATCTAGCCGACAAACTATGGACTTGGTCTAGTATAGGTTACCCCTTCCTACACTCTGTGTGCCTTATAGACAAATAAAAAGTGTACCCAGGGATCCCTTAATGTACGCATAACTATGTTCAGGACCAAACTTCCAAGTGCTTTCACCATTACATGCATGATGCACTATTACATGCATCAAATATGCATGGTTGGAAAAATCAGTACGAGACAGTTTCTAGGGAATGCTAATATTGCATTATCAGATTTCTCTTTAAATCAGAGGGACATCTTAAACTTTTGGGAGAGAAGTGTCTGGGTTTTATCTGTTTCAGACCCAATTCTCCATCTGTTTCCTCTTAGTATTTTAAAACTCAGGATGTAGAATTGCGGGGAGAAGGCCGCCGGGGAGGCCGAGAATCGATCGGGGTACTGACGAGGACTCAGCTGCCAGCAGCCTTATGGTCAGTGCAGTGCAGTACAGCTTTATTCAGGAAGTGCAACAGCTTATATACCCCTTTAGCAGAGGTGTGCACAACTAGCTAAGGTTTACATAAGTGGAAGGTAAAGATTGGTTCAGAGTTATAAACAAGGTATCGATAGGTCAGTCAATCCCCTGGTGTCCACCCCATGGGATGGCAAGCTCAGCCCCCTGCAGGTGTTCGTGGGGTGCTCATTGTTTACAGCTGACTGTCCTGGGCCCCAGACAGCCCAAGGAGTTCGCAGCATGAGCTCTGATGTTTACCAGCACATGCCTGCCTAGGGAGAGTGCTCTCCCACAAAGAATGGTATCTGACTTGGTATAACTGAGAGGTGCCCACCTCGAGTCACATTATTGGAAGAATATTAACAGTTACTGTGAGTGCTTATGGTAGTTATAATCAGGTATTTCAATCTGCAAGGAAATAAAACTATGACAGCTGTTACTGTAAACAAGAGCAGGATAAAAATGCAATTCTAAGAACCAAAAGTAAAATGGTGACGATCAAGAATATTCACACTGAACCTTTTACACTCATGAGTCATGACTTTCAAGAGACAGCATAACAAAGAAAAAAGCTGTAAGAAATCAACACCCTGAAATATTGGCATCTATAGAGGTCAACCATTGAGGACAGCAGACCCACACTCAATAAATCCTGTATTGGTATCCTTTTGTCAAGTTTATTTGCTTGATAATGGTACAGTTTCAACTTGCTGAAGGACAAACAAGTTAAAAAGTTGCTTAAGAGAGCTACTACGATAATCCAGTTTCCTGACCCCCCCCCCCCCCCTTTTTTTTTTCTCTGCAAGATAAAAAACATTGCTTGTGAACTGTAACCTTAATTATTTAAGTTGCCAGGATGAAAAGTTTGGACTGTATTAACATAAGTTACATCAAGAGATGGATAGAAGGGCTGTATAATGAACACAGATCATTCCTCACATACTGAGGGGGGTATTAAGAAAGATGCACACAGGAAAATAAGAGTCAAAAGAGGAGAAGCTTTCTCTAGGCGTCTTTTAATTATCTTCCTATATGCAAGCTGTTGCTATTATTGTAGGCTACCTCACTACTAGTTGTAGTGAATGTGAAGGTCCGTGTGAGGTACCAACAGTTACTGAGAAACAAATTTGTCATATGGATTACTAGAAGCAAGAAGCAACCTGATGATCACATTTTGTATTTAAAAGGTCTGTGTCCAAAGTACAGGGCAAGGCCGGGAAGTAACACTTGCTTCCCAAGACGCCTGGGCATCTTTACCTCAAGGCAAGCTAGAAGCCGCAGTGGCTGACAGGGGGCACGGAGACCCAGCTTTTCCGGGAGCAGCCCCGGGAGGATGTTGAGCGAGTCTGGCCTCCGTGGTCTCTGCTTGCCCAGCCTCGGGGTCTGCAGTGTCGCGAGATGGGGAACAGGGCCAGTATGAGGCGAAGCTGGAAAGACCAGCAGTCCCGAGCCGGCCCTCCGCTCCTCTGGGAGCCGCGACTCGTACCAGGCCTCCCATCGGGAGGCTGAGCCCCCTGAACTATGACACCAGCAAGGCCCCTCCGGGCGCAGCGCCGCAGCAACACCGATACGTCGGAGAGGGGAGAGTTCCGCCCCTGCCGCTGGGCCCTGCCCCCCGCCACGTGACCCGTCCGCTCCGCCGTGCTGGCGCGCGTGCTCCGCTTCCGGGGGAGCACTGGGGTGTGCCGCGCCGGTAAGTTTGGCGGGGAGAGAGGTGACATGTCCGGCAGTGGGCTCAGCTACAGCGAGCAGGGGGGAGAGGTGGCGCCCGAGCTGGGCCAGGAGGCGGCGCCCACCACGACCCCTTCGGCTCCCGCGGCCTTCGGGCTCTTCAGCAGCGACACCAAAAAGTAAGGGGGCCGGACGGCGGCGGGGTGGGGGTAGGAGGGGTGGGTGCCGGCCGGGTCCCGCTCGGGATTGTTGGTCGGGTGAGCAGTGAGCGATTCCGTGGGCGTTAGGGCGGTGCTGTGCTGACGGACCCTGCCCTCGAGCACGGGAGCTGGACGGCGAAGTGAGGAATGCGGCCTCAGGGCTCCTTCTGGGGAGAGTCAGCTCCAGGTTGCTCGCTTTTACTCTCTCATGGCTCTATGAAAAGTTCTTCTCCTTTCTTTTAGGGTGTTCATAACGAACGACTAATCGGAAAAGTTGTTTTAGTTGGTCTGTTTCAAAATGCTTATAATTTTGCCCCCACCTTTCTTTTTTTGCTGTTAGCTAATTAGTTAGCTAACAGTAGTTTGTCTCCAAATGTATTAAAAGAAAAAGTGTTTAGAAGTGTCTGTGGGAGTTGTAGTGTGAAATGTGGCTCATGGCGGTGTGGACAACTTGAAGTAGGTGTAAACACTGTTGCATCTTGGTCAGAAGTCAAAATGAGGAAATGCAGGAGAAGATAACCCAACTGCAGGGGACAAAAATCTTCAGCTTCTGAAAGGAAGAGTGAATTGAAAGGACAAATAATGTGTCTCAATGGAAAGACCAAGAGGTTCACTAAACTGGAATTGTACCCTAGAACAAATTGGAAATCCATTCTGAGAGCAACCAATAAAAAGCACCATAAACTAAGGTCTTATGTACATAGGAAATCAATCACTTATTCAGTTTTATTGTTCTGTGCGAAGAGAACATCCGTGCTCCAGAAACCTTGACTGATGTGTTTATTTTGTGCCACCAAAGTATATTGCAGCATGAAGCCACTGTTGCTCTGATGTGTGGCTCTGTAAGACCACATCTGATAGGCCTTTTCAGTTTACTAGACAAGTCACATTTCTCTTCCTCTGCTAGTCCACTAAATGCTTTGCTTTTTCATTCTGTTTCAGTTAAAATTTTCACTACTTTAGCAGTGAATGCCCCTCTTCTGATGTATCTGCTGTGATTTATGTTGTTTTCACCCTTCTTTTCCCTCCTGCAGAAAATAGTGTGCACTTTATTTCTTAACCATCGTTCTGCTGCTCCTTTTCCACTGAGGAGTGTACCCTATTCATTGGTTGTAATAGTCATAATTCTCTAAATAACTCGTTTAATCCTATACTTCAGATTGCTTTGTAGGTGAAATGTAGCTCTCTGCTTTGTCAGATGCAGAAGTTGAAGTGACAAATTCTACCTGAGGCTGCCAAATGATCAGGGAGAGATATAGCTTTGGAGACTTGAGATGTTATATACACATGTATGTCATATGATTACCTTTCAGGATGGAAGAGCCAGAAGAGCTTGTGATATGTATGCATGCCTTATTAATGAATTGCTCTTCCAGGCTTGCCCTTACACTTAGAGGAATGGAGAGATTATCCGTCCTCTAAAGGAAGGGCTTCAGAGGAAAGCAGGCATTTATCTCTGTGCTATTTTGTAGCTGACAAACAATTTCATATTGAAATAGGAAGTTATCCATGGTTCAGACTTGTATGTGTAAGCTGAGGAAGAGACACTCTGCAGGGACAATTATGAATTTTTAGTAATGTGAAAAAAAAACCTGGACCTTGTGCAAGTGAGGATTATTGGAAGAAAAGCAAACTGAATTGTAGTTTGTTTGGAAAATACTGTAGTCATTTATCAAGCATATAGCACATATGTCATAATAGTCCACACTGGTAGTAGCTCCAAAACTCAGAGTTTGCTGGTCTTTCTTGAGTGTCACTTGACGCTGCTGAATATGATCTTAGATATGTGTATGTCCCATATCATTATAGTATTTCAGTGTGGAGGAGGGTAGATGCTTCTTAATGAAACACAAAATACTCAGCAAAGGGGCAAATATATAATCTGTGGCCCAGAATGTTCCTGCAGTAACTGTTGGACCAGTGGCCTGCCCACTTGCCTGCTGGCAGTTAATCTGAAAAATGTCATATGGTTAAAATAAAAATATCAGACTGTAAACACTTTCTTTAAAAAATCCCAGTCTCTGAGGTTTCTTTTATGCCATCTGTCATCTCCTGTTTGTAATGAAGAGGAAGTAAGCCAAAATGCTTCTGAAATAAGCAAATTGTTTATTAGTGTAGATTGTCTTCAGTCTTTCAGCGTTTGTTCTATAGAATGGCCCATGACAGGTTGTGCACAGAGGCACAAATGAGTGTCACTAGACTTAAATGTGAAGCCTCAAGTTGATCTAGTAATGAGTTATCCTGTTTTGTTTTCAGCATTTCAGTAGAAATACTCGCTGAAGTACTTATCTTAAAGTGCTTCTGAGCATCCCTTGGTGACAAAAGCCTATTGTATTATTCTCCTGCTAGAGCTGCCTTTTTTACCAGTAGAAATTCTGTCATTTGTTAATTAACTAGAAATTCTATTTTCAGTTGAAAGTTAATGTATGTAGTATTTTTTCAACGGGTTAGTGCTGTTGTTTGGTTGAAACTGTATTGAAAATACCTCACTGCCCCAAAACTTCTGTCATGGTGTCATCTTAAACTTGAGTAAGTGAAAAGCTTGACTATTAGAAAATCAAGAAAGAGGAAACAGTCGTAAAGAAGGTTGCAACTGTTTATTTCAATATTAGTGCACTCACCATGTAACTGTTAAGTCACGTTTCTTACTAGACTATGTATCCAGTGCAGTGGAAAAAAAAAGAAAAATAGAAATTGTAAAAAATATTTTAGTCTGCTTCTATCCAATAACTGTTTAGATGTTCAGGACAAAAGAAGTAAGGAGAGGAAGAGGTTTTTCTAAACTCTGTTATATGAGTTATTATTTGAAACTGTTCTTGAATAGAAGATTTCACAACAAATATATGAGATTGGGGGTAGCTTTTTCTATTCTGATGGAAGAGCAAATGTAGCTTGTATATTTGATATATATGGCTTTTGAAACCCCTTTTGTTCAGTGAAATCATATGAGATACGTCAGAGTTGGATCTTGTGTTCAGAGGATAGAAACTTTGTGTTCATTTTGTTAAATATTTCAATCTTAGATCTTAGTTACCTGAGATGAGTCAGTCTAAACTTTTTTTGTATAGAATGTGCCCCACTACATGGCTGGAGATGCCTGTACTACTTCCTCTTTCCCTCTTCTGCATTTGTCACAGGAGCAGACATGTAGTATTCCATTATACAACTTATATGGTTACATTTTAACAATTTGGTTTTATTTTGAGGTAGGCAGTCTGACATGACTGTTAATTACTGTTAGCTGGTTATATTCCAGACATAGGTCACAGAATCACAAAATGATAGGGCTTGGAAGAGACCTCTGAAGATCATCCTTTCTAAGCCCTGTGCTAGAGTAGGATCACCTAGAATAAATCACCCAAGAACATGTTCAGGTGGGTTTTAAACGCATCCAGAGACAGACTCCACAGTCTTTCTGGGCAGCATGTGCCAGTGCTTTGCTGTCCTCAAAGTAAAGAATTTTTACCTTTTGTTTACATGGAACCACCTGTGTTTCAGTTTCTGTCTCTTGGCTCTTGTCACTTTGTTTGTTCCATATGTATGTCATTCATATGCTCTACACATTTGAAAAAGAGGACCAAAGGTCAGGTTGTATGCCACCAGAATAACAGAGGTGGTCTGCAGCCCAGTCTTTGTCCGTACAGGTGTTTTCAGCAGAAAATTGATAAGAGCCAAGGGGTCTCATATATGTTATGGACAAGCTCAATCCATCCCGTGTACCTAAACTTATTTCTTCGTGATCTAGGTTGATGGAGTCTATAAAAAACCTACTCGGAGGACCACAAAATAATCTGCATGTTACCAAAGTCAACTGAATGTTTTCATTGTTATGTGGTGTACTCTTGCCCTGTATAGTGGAATGGAGAGTCTAACTAACTTCCAACTTTTAAGAAAAGCTGGAGAGATCATTAGTAACATGAAATCCATCTTAATTGCGTACGTTAGGGTACAGTTATTGCTGCCTACAGGTAATTGCAGGTTGACAGAGAACTTTAATCTATATTAATTGAATTTTAAACAAAATTTACCAGCATGTAATATTAAAATATAACAATGATGTATACAGTGTCACCAGTAAAACTAGCTATTGTGTTATCTAAGTGCAAAATCTTACAGGTGAGTCACATGAGTAACATCAGTAGATAGCAATTTATAAGTACAGTATTGAAGCAGATGGCAAAATTTACAACACACATTTTCAACTTTACTGATTTGCATCTTCAAACTGTATTCCTGCCAAGCAAAATACATTTGTAATTTATTAGACTTTTTTCCTGCAGATCTGGCTTGTGCATTCTGTTGAGCTATTCATCAGAAAACTCAGCAGGGCTGCAAACCCTTCTTTTTTTTTTTTTTTCTTTTTGCTGAGATTTGCAAGTCTGTTGCAGAGAGCTGATCTAAGGTAGTGATTTCATTAAGATACTCATTCCCCAATTCTCTGTGCAAAAGACTTTTTCAGATTCACCAGAGCTAAAAACTTGCTTTCAACAGCTGCCAGAGATGTTCTTGGAGTCTTAAATTGATCTGGCTTTGCCCTGGCATATCCTGTTCAGCCAGTCATGGAAAGCTTATGCATAGACTGCCATTTGTGAAATTCTTGGAGGAGACTACAGCCGTAATATTCAAACTTGATGCATCCAGTAGCTCATTGGCACAACTTTCTTTCCCCATCTGTTACAATGGCTCTGTGCCCACTAGTATGGTGATATGCCAGTTTCAGTAGGATGTACAAGCCAGCAAAGATGAATAGTTTGGATGAACTGATGATTCTACAAGACAGAATCTGAACCCTGTCATCAGTACCAGGACAGGAGCTAAATGCAGTGTATATGAATGTGGACATTGTGCTATTGTGCAGCACTTCTGCATCTGGAATTGGTCAGATCTTGGGCGGAGTGACACATGGTGAATATGTTATTATTTCTATGCACTAGGCACTTACAAGGATGCAAACTGTGAACTACTGATTTGCTGTGATTCCTTGTAGTCATTAAACTCTTTTTGAGACTTTTTCATTTTCATTAGGCAAGTTTTATAGTTTAAGATCTTCTCTGTGGTTTCTATGTATTTATACATTGTTGTATGTTTGCTGTAGGTGCTTGCTATAAGCTGCATCCCAAATGGCATTAAAAATAGATTTCTGTAACATTGTCATAGAGATGACACTTGGAAGATATTCTGCTTTTCTGAAGTGTATCATTGTCTATACCACCCTGCAGTAGTTTTCTTACTTGGAGAAAACCAGAGGTATTTTAGCACATAAATATTTCTGTGGCATCCTGCTAGAAGATGAGCAGCATTATAATGCTCTTTAACAGTGTTTCTGAAATGTTGTGTACATATATGTAAATATATTAACACTGTTGTTGGTTCTGGTGGTGACAGCACCACCTTTGGAATGATAACTTTACTAAGCCTCTTCCTGCTGTTTTAATGAAAGCTGGTGCTTCTCACTCCTGTAATCCTGATACAACTGTCAATGTTGCAAGGTCATCTGGAGATGTCCACTAATTCTGATCACTGGCCTGAAGACAGGCTGTAAATTGACAAAACTGTGTAAATGGCAGCACTGTAATAGATTGTACTTTTTCAGACTTTAGACTCATCTCTGCCACCCAGGAAGACTTTTCTCTTATAGCATCAGGTGTGGGAGATTTCAGAAGTGATCATATCCATGATTTGTACTTTGAGAGAACCTTTAGTGTTGCTGGGTGAAGTAATGTCTATAGCTACACTACAGATAGTCTTGGATTAAATCACAGTCTTCTCTGGAAAGGGTTTCAGACTGCTTTCTCGTCTTCCCTACCATATGGTTAGAGCTTTTTAAATGTTGTTTGCAGCTCTGCATTAGTGGTAGTGTCAGCAGCTTACAGGTGTTTACGCACTGAATTTCTTGAGCATTGCTCAGGTTCTGTAGTTTCACTACAAGGATCTATGAAGAGGCTTTATTCAGTTTTAACTTTACACTTCACTATGTGTTTCATCACTGAGAGGATGAGGCTGTACCTAAGCAGTTATGCTTATCTCAGTTTCTCTTTAAACCGTGGTACAGCTACACTTGTTGCAAAATTATCTGGGTCTCCCTTGAAGTAACAGTTAAATTCTGTGTTGGTGGTATGAATTTGCATAGATATGTATAGTGTTGTAATGGAAGGGGACAGCAGTACTGAATAGCACCACAAGATGTCATACAAACAGTTCATGGTATAAAATGAAACACAGTGAAACTGGGATTTGATTTCCTGCTAGAGGAAAACCCCAGATCAGCATCAAAATAAACTGAAATTGCAGCATGAATTTGCAGCTATTTTAGCTTCTATGTTGTATGACTCAAATACAGAATTTCTCTTCAAGTGTTAAATCTTGTTTATAGTTTATATGTTTCCTTGAGTTAGAATATTTTAAGGAGTTTTCAGTGCCAGTAAAAAGTTGATTTAATTTTATTTTTTTACTTACAAAAAAAAAAAAAGTTGTGGGAACACAGGACCTTCTATAGGTTGTCACTGCTACTCATCTGCCCACACCAAAGGTTAAGCTGCTCTGACAATGTGAATATTCTGCTTCAAACCTTTTTACCATTCACAACATTTCAAACTTTGTGTTGTTATATTTCTGTGCTGCAGACAAGTAAGATAAATCTTAGTATGCTGTGTTATGGCTAAAAGTATGTAATCCGAAATAAAGCCTCCTATAGACTGTGAATGCAAGAACACTGCAGTTGATACTGTAACTGAAAGTATGCAGTGGGTAGAGAACTTAAAGCAAGAAATGCATTATTAAAACTGTTGAATGGGACTTCTGTCACTTTTGTTCTCATCTTATAGCAGATGATTCCATAATATCAAAACTGATGAAGCTTGTTTCCTCCCCTGCAGTGCATTTGTTTGCCATTATATATATATCTGTGCAGTACCATAATGCTTTCCTCGTATATAAAGAACCTCTGTATCACCATGAATTAATTTGTTTAAAATTGCCTTTTCTTAAAGGTTGCTAAAATTGTGCACAGGTTTTGGGACACACAGATGACATACAGAATCATAAGTAAATTCTATTTCATAAACCAGCAGGCTAATGAACTTTGAGGAGTAAGGATTTTTTAGCTAAAGAATTACTGTTGCATTGAGAGCTGGGCTTCAGTTACAGTTTCAATACTTAACACTTTTTGCTGAGAAAGCCGTGTGATTAGTGGGTGGCATTTTTCAATAAGTGGGTACATTAGAACTGTAGCAAATGCTGACAGGGCATGGGTTTCATTTTATGATTGCAAAAAAATAGTAAGATACAACAAATGTGTGGCTTACCAGGACAAACAGATCTCTTAATAAAAGTTATTCAGAATATGTAGGCACAGTGGCAAATGATATGCCACAGATTGTGGATTAGCATTTTAGCATCATTAAAGGTTTATGATGAATCTCATTAGAAGACAAAGTAGCTGAGACCTAGATCCATCACTGATAGCTGGGTTAAACCTCAGCAATATACTGTTAGGCCTATCAGGGGTTTTTTTGTGGTGTGGTTTTTTTTTTTTTTCTCTATATACAAATGGGTAATGTTGCTCAACAGAATCTGAAATCCTAGTCCTAACCTGATCAAGATGCCCTTCTAGTAACGTGTGTGCTAATAAGAGTATGGCATATTTATAGTTGTTATTTAGCTGCTGTTTGCTGTAGTCATCATGGAGAATAATGGTTAGGGTCCTCTCTGGCTTAGGTCTCCAGACTCTTAAAATAATTTAGTGGTATGTTCTCTTGACTGTCGAGCTCTAGGTTGTTTTTCATCCCTTATTTTTGGACATTGGGGTGGGTCTTCTTTAAGGTTTGGGTTTTGTTCTTTTTAATGGCAGGATGTAGAGGGACTGTGAAAGAGAATGAGAACTGGAAAAAGCTAACTCTTGTTTTGTTTGTTTTCTTACAACAACATGTATAAAATTATTGCTGACTGGTAGGCCTATCATAGGTCCTGTCATATTCCCTGCACCTAACATCCAGAAATAGTGCAGAGCCATATAAAGAAAGCAGTGCTTTGAGGCAGCAAGACAAAAGTATTATCTATCTTAAAGGCTATGATCATAAAATATGAAAACATAGAAGAAAGTTAGAAATAGACATAGAATAGACAGAAGGGGTTGGACTAGATTTAGAAATAGACATAGAATAGACAGAAGGGGTTGGACTAGATGACCTTCAGACCGTCCTTCCACAGAACCTCAGAATGAGCAGTAGGAACTGGAAGGGATCTGCAGAAATCATGTAGTAAAGCCCCACTGCTAATGCAGGTTCAGCTAGATCAGGTCACAGAGGAACGTATCAAGAGAAGGAGACTCCACAATCTGTCAGCCCATTCCAGTGCTTCAGCACCCTTAAAGAAGTTTCCTCTCGATTTCAGTGAAACCTCCTGTGTTCTAGCTTGTATCTGTTGCAGCTTGTCCCTCGACATGACTGAAATGAACCTGTCCCCATCTTCACAACCTCCAACCTTTAAATATTTATATGCATTGATAAGATCCCCACTTCTCTAGGTTAAAGAGCCCCGGGTCTCTCAGCCTCTCCACATGCAAGAGATACTCTAGTCCCCTAATCACTGTTTTAGCCCTCCATTGGATTCTAGTAGTTCCCTGTCCTCTTTGAACCAGGGAGCCCAGAATTGGAAAAAATACTCCAGATATGACCTCACCAGGGCAGGGCAGAAGGGGAAGAGAACCTCCCTCAACCTGTTGGTGACACTGTTCTTAATGCATTCCAGGATACTCTTGGCCTTCTTGGCTGAGAGTACTATAGTTCGTGATGAACTTCTTGTCCACTGGGACTCCCAAGCCCTTCTCTTCGGAGCTACATTCCAGCAGGTCAACCCCATACCTGTACAGGTGCATTAAGTTACTCCTCAGGTGCAGAACTTGACACTTGCCCTTGTTGAACTTGATGAGGTTCCACTCTGCCCAAGTCTTCAGCCTTTCCAGCCTTCTGGTTTGTGAGCTACCCCTCCCATTTTTTGCCATCAACAAACCTGCTGAGAATACACTCTGTTTTTCATCCAGGTTGTTGATGAAGAATTTGAACGTGTATTTACCAGCTGGTCACACCATCAGGTTGGTGAAGAATGATTTCCCCTTTGTGAATCCATGCTGCCTACTACAGATAATTTTCTTTTCCTCCACACAGAGGAATAAGCTCTTCCATCACCATTCCAGGGACAGAGGTGAAGCAGACAAGTCTGTAGCTTTCTGGGTTGTCATAGAATCAACCAGGTTGGAAGAGACCTCTAAGATCATCCAGTCCAACCTATCACCCAGCCCTATTCAATCAACTAGACTATGGCACTAAGTGCCCCATCCAGTCTTTCTTGAACACCTCCAGAGACCACTCTTGGCAGCCCATTCCAATGGCAAATCACTCTCTCTGGGAAGAACTTCCTCCTAACATCCAGTCTATATCTCCCCTGGCACAACTTGAGACTCCTTATTCTGTTGCTGGTTTCCTGAGAGAAGAGACCAACCTCCACCTGGCTACAGCCTGCCTTCAGGTAGTTGTAGAGAGCCGTGAGTCACCTCTGAGCCTCCTCTTCTCCAGGCTAAACAATTCCAGCTCCCTCTGCCTCTCTACACAGGACTTGTGCTCCAGGCCCCTCACCAGCTTTGTCACCCTTCTCTGGCCACATTCCAGTATCTCAACATCTGACTTGAGCTGAGAAGCCCAGAACTGGACTCGGTACTCAAGGAGAGTACTTGTGTTGACCAGCGTTGAGTACTGAGGAAGGATAACCTCCCTTGTCCTACTGGCCACACTGTTCCTGATCCAGGCCAGGATGCCATTGTCTCTCCTGGTCACCTGGGCACATTGCTGGCTCACATTCAGCCAGTACCGTCAGGTCCCTTTCCTCCTGGCTGCTCTCCAGCCACTCTGTTCCCAGCCTGTAGCGCTGCTTGATGTTGTTGTGGCCAACGAAGATGATCAGAGGGCTGGAGCACCTCTGCTATGAGGACAGGCTGAGAGAGTTGGGGCTCTTCACCCTGGATAGGAGAAGGCTTCGAGGAGACCTTATAGTNTGTAGAACCCCACACTTGGCCTTGTTAAATCTCATCCCATTAATCTAGGTGCAAGACCTTGCACTTGGCTTCAGCCCACCTCTTCAGCCTGTCCAGGTTCCTCTGAAGATGGGATGCCACCCAATCTTATGAACCACACTACTCAGCTTGGTATCATCTGCAGACTTCTTGAGAATGCACTCAATCTTACTGTCTCTATTGTTGATGCAGATAATGAACAGCAGTGGTGCTTGTGCAGACCCCTGAGGGACATCATTGTCACCCATCTCCATTTGGACACTGAACCATTGACCCAGTGTATGTGATTATCCAGCCAATTCCTTATCCACTGGACAGTCCACCCATCAAATCCATATCTCTTCAGTTTAAAGAGAAGGATGTTACAGGAAACTGTATCAAAGGCTTTACAAATGTCCATATAAATGACATCTGTTGGTCTTCCCTTGTCCACTGATGTAGTTAGACCATCTTGATGATTTCTAATGCTGTCCTCCTTGACTAAGGGAGAGTCTTTCTTCCTCCAGACTTTCTCTCTCATCTCCGAGGACTGGGTTCCCTGAGGCCTGGTCTTATCAGTAAAGATTGAAGACAAAGATGACTTATGGTAACTCCACCTTCTCTTTGTCCTCTGTCACCAGGGCTCCTGCCTCATTCAGCAGCACATTTTGCCAGGTGCTTCTTTTCCTGCTGATGTGCATGAAGCCTTTCTTGTCTCATATCCTTTGACAGAAGTACTTTTAAGAGGACTTAAGCATTCCTTGTTACAACCCTACATATTCTGGCAATGTTCCTGTATTCCTCCCAAGTGGCCAGTCCATTTTTCCACGTATTCTGAACTTCCATTTGAGTTTTTCCAACCTCTGCTGCTCTGTGGATCTTCCTCTGATCAACATTCTCAGCAAGCGATTTAAAGATAATGTCTTTGTTTTATTTTTCCCTATCAGGAAGTCATTTCACCTCTTACTGTTAAGGAAAATGGACTCTGAGACGATATAGTTACTCTTACAAATATTGGAGTTTTCTTCACCTGCTACTGTTGGGACCATTACTGTCATGCTTCATAAAACTCGGTATTATTCATAAAGTATCAGATTATTCTTCTTGAAACCTGATTTTGCTGTTGAAGTAATAAAGCTTTGATTTCAGTCATGTGTATTATGTGCCTAACTGTAAGGCTTTAATTACTGAAACTTTTAGCAGTGAGAGGCAAAAGTATTGGTGCAGCTGGATGGTTGCTGGCATTTCCCTGAGCTCCTGTCAGGTGGACTTAAGTGATAAAGAAATTATTTGTCTAACATTGTGTACTGAAAATCTGTCACTTCAGAATAACTAATGAGTATGAACAGAGTGTGAGGCTTGCATTTATGCTTTCTGTTTTGAGATTTTACTTAAGGATTGAAAATCATTTTAATCTTCTTGATGCTTAGAAGATGACTTTTTTTTTGTACTGTACAATAAACTAAATCAAGAAAGATTGAAATGCTTTTGCCTTTCCCATTGTTCACTGATAAGGATTGTTTCTGGAGGGAAATGACCTTTGAAATCTGCATAGAGTATTTGTTTCTAGAAGGTGAAACAGCAAGGGGGTGGGTATCCTGTTACTTAATAAGGTTTTCTTTTTTCATGTAGACCTCAGTTGCATCAGGCAAGCTTGTGTGAATGCTGTGAATTCTTTATTTTTTCTTAAATACCATACTAAAAAATGGAACAAAATTCTACAGTTCTGGATAAAATAATTGAGGTGTCTTCCACTGTTAAATCAGCTCTTAAAGGGCGAAACTTTGAAGTTACGCTGAAACCATATCTAACTGTAGAGGAAGAAAGGCTTGCTACGTCTGATCTGTGTGCATATATGGAACAATATTTTACTCTGTAAGTATCTAACATTTGCTAGTTCTTGATTATAATTTGCTAGAAAAAAGTAAAAACCTCAAAACAAACAAAAAAACCCCAAACAACCCTCCCCACCCAAACAACCGTAAAGTCATGTAGCAGTTAATTTCCAAGTGGATTCATCAAGAACTTGTGGGGTTTTTATAATTCTCTTTCAGCCCTCTTGCTGCTTTTCACATAGGAAATCAAAGCCGACAGTAAGTGGGTATTTGTGACTTAATTTCTTTGGTTTGTGTCTTCCCTATTTGAATTTGAAAAAGAGTATGATATTTTCTGTAAGGTCTCAAAAAGTATGTATCATCATTAAATATTTCTGTCTGCATGTTTTAATTCACTTGTTACTCTTTTTTTAACTTTGCATTTGTTACCCTTACTTACCCTATGATTATCTGCTTTTGTCATCCCCAAATTCTGGGCAGCATGTACTTGAATCTTGTGCTGCACAACTTCCTCTCATTTTGCTAATTGATCCTCAAATAGTTGTTATTCCACATTTTCTACTTCCTCACTTTACAAGATGTTAAAAGGTGTAGAAAGCAAATTGTTTAAAGTTTCTTAGGTACAGCCCTAAGCCAACAAATACTTGATTGCTGTTATCAAAATAAAGGATATAGAGCTGATGGAAAATTACGGAGTGGCTAAAAGGAGTGTGAAGATATAGAGGTGAACACCAACATGTTTGACATAAAATCAGAAAACCAGAGAGCTTAGTGTGGTAATGCTTTGATCCTAGTAAGCTGAAAGGAGAGCAATTAGAAAAGATCCGTGAAGTTACAGCGTTAGTGACTTTTTTAACAGCTGCCTACTTGATATGGTGTTATTGGACGTTACCTACTTGCCAGGAAGACTGTGGCAAGTTATAGGTGTTAAACTGATCGCAATAGTATGCAAAACTATGGAACAAAGCTGAGGTAGAAACTATAAGGAGTTCACTTTAAAGGAGTGAATAAGACTGTCTGTGTTTCTCTGAACACTTGCAGGAGTAACTAAACCCACTAAAAGCCTTTGAGTGTCATGCAGATAAGGAGTTCCCAGTGATATCTGGGAAATTGTGCTAAAACAGGCATGGAAATCAAATAATTCCACTTTTTATTTTAAAGAGACTACTTAAATATTACACTGTCAAGTGAAGGCAATACTGGGACACCCGTATTAGGTTACTCCTCCCATGAAACACATGGTTTTGAAAAAAACATGTAGACTTCAATCTGAAGTTGCAAATAGGTATTTGCATCCTGAATTTTGTATGTTTTTCTTCTGGCTTATTAGGGAAAAGTGGTTTTTTTAAACAAATTTTCCCTACTTGGTTGTGATCCTTACATTTGTGGACTATACTGAAGTGTATGCCCAATACAGATTTCTCATTCAGAGGCAGAAAACAGATGCAGTACTGGGTCTGGAAATCAGAAGAATATCTTCTCTGCTAGAGTGACTGTATCTCTTGCAAGTAGGGAAATGCTATTTAAAGGTTTATGAAGGAAAAAATAGTAACTTTTTTGTCTCATTGCTTATTTTGGTTATGGCTTAAACATCTTTTTTCCTCCCCAACTGAAATTCTGAAGGCAGTGATAAAATTGAATGTATTTATTGGTTTTGCATTCACTTTTAAAATCTTACCTGGATGTATTGAGTCTCATTAAGGCAGTGTTAGTTTACCTCTTAACCAGCCTTCATTATGCTGTTCTTTTTATTGGTAGCTAGAAAGCTGTTGATAACATGCCAGTGTTTTGGCTGCCTCTGAGTAGTGCTCCACAGCACTGCCTCTGTCTCCCCAAAATTCCCGCCTTGCCAGTAGGATGGGGGTAGGCAAGGTGTTGGAAGAGGAGGTAGCCCCATTGACTGAAGGGATATTCCATAATGTATGACATCTGCTCAGCAGTAAAAGCTAAAATATATGAGGAGAAAGTGTGTATATTTGTGTGGTTATGATGTTTGTTTTCTGGAGCAACTGCTGTACATACTGAAGACTTATTTCCAGGTAGTGACTGGACATTGCCTGCTGATGGGAAGTAGAGAAGAAACACTTTGTTTTCCTTTGCTTCCACACACGGCCTTTGCTTTTGTCTTTGTATTGACCTGTGAGAGTTTTTTCCATCTTATTTTCTTTTCCCCACCCTGTTCTGCAGAGAGAAGTGATAGAGCAGCTTGATAGGCATCAAGGTCAACCCACCACAGTGGATTTCTGTATTGTTCTTTAGTATGTGAAAGCTTGCATGTTTGTAAACTTGAAAAGTTTTCTAAGTTCTTTGTAATATTGCAGGTTTCTCTTCTTGAGCAGTAGTCAGGCAATCTTGGCAATACAAAAGACTCTTTCTCTGAGGTGTATTTTTTTTTGTAACCTATAATGAGAGTCTGTAAGTGCAGTTAAACTGTGAGTTGAACTCTTTGCATCTAAAAAGCCAAGCAGAGTGAGGTTTACTATTAGTGACATCTAATGAGAAGCTGTATCTGCAAAAGAATGCTCTTATTTTGTGTGAGAATTTTATTTCAGCTGTAAAGACTGCTTGGGTTCTGCCTGTGTCTAATCATGAGACTATCCTAATCTATGGCTTGTAGAACAGATGTACTACAGACCTGATGCTTTTAATCCTGAGGACAGAGGATAACCGTTTACAATCCATAAAGGCAGGTGAAAACATAAGGTTATGTGCTCCATTCTCATTGAAACTCAGACCATACTGGTGTTAGCTATTGGGCTTTTCAGTGATTTACATAAGCTGATGATATATTTTAACACAAACGTGTCAGCCTCAGGCTATTACATCTTAGCATTCACTATGGGAAAGATGGAGGAGCAAGTCTGTTGCTGGTTCAAACTGAACTTTTACTCCAAGACTTCAACCTTCCAGCCACACTCAGCTAACTTGAAGTTGCATGGTCTTGTGTTGTTTTTGGTATCTGATAGATTCAGTTACCTAATACTCCATTATGTTGTGCCATCATGCTAACAAATACAATTTGAATGTGCTGAAGGACTTCACCTTATGCAGATAAATTGAAACAAGACTATAAAAATGGTATTCTAGTTTTATTTTTCACTTATTCTAATTGATACTCTACTGTGTTTCTGCCATAGAAATGAAGACCTAAAGCAAATGTTGGAGAGCAGTAAAGACTCTGCAAAACTGGATGCTATGAAAAGGATTGTTGGGGTATGTGATTAAAAAAAAATACTTCTTAGAGTATCTGTTTTTTAAAAATTATTTTTTGGATGTGAAGACTTCACTTTTCAGATTCTGTATGAAGTCAGCACCTGAATCTCTTAAATGGTGTTTAAAAGCTACTGTGATGTTTTCAACTTAGAATTTTGTGCAGAAATTGCTGTATTCAAATATGTAGTCATGTATTTTTTAAATACTGAAGTAACAGTGCCAACATACCTGCAAATCAGTGTTTACAGTGGGGAGGCAAAATCTTAAAAAACGAGTGATTCCTTCAGAGAAGCTTCAGTTGCTATCCTGATTTAGCAGAAGGGAAACAACAGAAATGTACGGAAGTAAAATGACAAATTGTGTTTACTCTTTTTACTTTTTTAAATTGTGTAAAGTTTTTTTAATTGAATGTTTTGCCTTTATATTTGACTAAATATTTTAGATGAACTGTGTATCCATAGAGGTGATTAGATGGTGTTTAAACCCTATAAATTAAACATCACCAGGTTGAGAAAGTCCCTTTATTTCTTCTAAAAAGTGTTAGAAGAATGTGCTATGGAGATCTGCACAGTGTCCACTTTGCTACTTTTTTGGGGGACTTCTGCATTTCTGTTATTGTTCCTTCAGACTCCTGGACATGCCTTTTTATTTTGCTTGCCTTTTACATGGACTAATCCTGTCCAAACATGTGTTGAATTCAGATACAGGTTGTATCACGTGATGGTGTTCTTCCTTCTGACTCTGGAGCTAGCAATTTCTCCCTTCGTTAGGCTTTAATGGTGAAAATTTTAGTCGAGTTTGTTGTCATCTTCTGTTGCCCTTGATTAGTCCTGCCTGAGACATCAATTGCCTGGATAACCTATCAACTACTACTTGATAACATCTCAAATTTTTGTGTGTGCATGTTTTTGGTTCATCTTGTCCAACGTAGTGAGAGTTGTTATGAATAACATCTAATAATGAATGATAAATATTACTTTTCCAGTATGAATATTAGTTATTGTTTATTAATATTTAAAAAAAAACCCACCCTATTGCATGAAGTTTGGTTTCTTGGTCGGCAGCAAGTATTTACAAAAAGTCACAGAATTAAAAGGTTTAAACAGTCAGAACTTGGAAAATAGGAACACGTTAAACAGGAGTGTCCTAACTACACAACAGATATTGTTGGCTGTCACAAGGTGGACCGAACATGCTTGCTCAGTGAGTAGCCCAAATTAGCCCAAATACTCATGACGCGCTGTTTTCCTGGGTATGATTCTTGTACGAAGACATTTCCAAAAACTGCGATTATGAGCCTGAGGGTAAAATACAAAGCATTCCAAGGCAGAGGGAAGGAGAACATACTGAGTTGCTGTAAGCTGCTGCTGCTGCAAGCACCTGTGGCTGCTGAGAATAGCTTTGCTGCAAGTGGAATCCCAGTTAATAAGCTGCTAATGGAGGAAGCCACTGAGGGATTCACTAGGCGAATCACCCTAACTTTCCAGTCTGTACAGGGTTAACGCTCCAGAGGGAGTGACCTTGAACCTGACCCTAGGTGGTCTTGACCCCTCCGCAGGAGTGCGTTGGAACACCACCAGGTGATTCATAGTTAGCCCACTCCCCCTTCCTGTCTAAAGATCCATAAAAGCAGAGGGACTTCCTGTTTTTCTCTCTCTCTCTGCGCTCCCTGCCTCCCTGCTTACCACCATCACTATCCTGTTCCTGGTTCTCTTTGTTTTACCATGTGGCCATCACCCATGAGGTGAACAAAGCCATTACCATCAAAGTCTGATTGTATTTACACATTTTGTATTTGTTTTCCCTTCCCTATACCTTTGTAACTCCCCTACCTCAGATACCTTTTTAATTTATTGTTAAACTTTTCTTTTTAACGTCCAAATCGAGTGAGATTATTTATTTGAGTGTGCTTACCTTTCCTCTCTCTACATCTAATTCCTTTCTTTTGGGAAAGAAGGGGGAAGAGGGAAGGGCACTCTATAAAATTGTTATTGGTTCTATCAAATATATTTGAGTCTCTGGGAATTTAAAGTAGAACTGAGACACAGTCTGAAAAAAAAAAGCTGTAAAAAGCTTTGAGAAAGGCTGGAGAAAGTCTGAAAGGTTTGGAGAAAGGGGGGCTTTTCAAATAATTCCTCTATTAAATACATTTTTTAGAAAATCAAGCTGGCCAATAGGCACAAGTGTCAGAAGTTGTGGCCAATGAATTTGAGGTATTGTGTCTTGTGTGGCTACACGTTTATTCCCATAATGGAAGTAAGGCACATGCGGGGTTGCATAATACACCCAACAGGTGGTGCTGGGAGCCTACCACTTAGGGCAGCCTTACTGGAGCCAACCCCCTATTGTTTGTTCTGTGTGCTCTTCAACTCGACTCCTGGACCCTACAACAGGAGGAGGAGGAAGCGGTGAAGTGGCCAAACTAGTCTAGCAGGATTCATGCCCAAGACAGTGAGTTTCTAGTATGTAGAGATGCTGTTGAAAGAAATCACAGGCTTTGGAAATGCCATGATTTCAACCAGTGGCAACTTATATTCCTCTGCTGTGGGAAAGATTGATGGAAAGATGCCCGCCTTTTGTTTTCTTCTTCAAATAGGTCACCATATCTTTATCTATATTTGGAAACTGTTGCAACTGAATATGTGTGTATCTGTATAGGGAAATAAAAAACTATTAAGTCAGCTTTAAGCTTCAAACCAAGGCTTTGCTAGATGGATTTTAAAAAGATAACTTTCCACTTTCCTAAAAACAATGCTGTCATAAATGAGTGTGCTATGAGTAAATGCACTCATTAGAAATTCCTCCTGCTGCTACATATTAAAGAAATACTTGTGAAGAATTGCTTTTAATTTCCTGAAAGTATATAATGCCATGAAACTGGAGTTGTACAGTTAGCACTGATAGCTGTAGTCCTTGATGGTCTTAAGCTGAGGTAATCAGGATCAGGAGTTCTTCAGCAAGAGAAGGCAGAACTGAATCCAAGCATATAATTTCTTCTGCTCTGCCATTTCCCATTTCCAGGATTTTGTCCTCTTCTAAGTTCTCAGTTCTTGATTTCTTTCCCTATTCTAAGCACTATGCAATGATGCAAAAGCACTGCTTTCCCAGATGACAGTAGCCACTGCCTGGTTTTAGATATTTTTTTCCTTGCTCAGCTACTGCTTTTCTTAAAGCAGAAGCAGCCTTATGGAACATAAGGTTGACCATTACCTGGCTGCAGGCGAGTGGTTTGAATATTACTGGATCCTCTGTTTTCAGTCTTTCCCATATTTTCAAGGTATTTAGTGTTATCTTGTGTTTCCTGACAGATGCCTGGTACCAACCTTTGGTTCACCTAACAAGCTCAAACCGTGAGATTTACAGACCAAGACCTTGCACAGTTTGCATTAAGCCTTTTAGCAGTGGTGGTAATATTCTTGATGTGGCTCTGGTGAGACTGCACCTGTAATGCTGTGTTCAGTTTTGGGCGCCTCACCACAAGAAGGACATTGAGGTGCTGGAGCATGTCCAAAGAAAAGCAACCAAGCTGGCGAGGGGCCTTGAACTTGAGTCTTGTGAGGAATGACTGAGGAAACTGAGGTTGTTCAGTCTTCAAAAGAGGAGTCTGAGAGGACTCTACATACACCCTCTACATATATCTCAAAGCAGGTTGGCCAAAGTGGGAGCTGGTCTCTTCTTATGTGCAACAAGTTAAAATACAAGAGGAAACAACCTCAATTTGTGCCCACGAAGGTTCAGGTTGGAGATTAGGAAAAAATTCTTCACAGAGGGGGTTATCAGGCCTTGAAATGAGCTGCCCAGGGAAGTGGTGGAGTTGCCATCCCTGAAGGTTTTTGAAATGACACATGAATGTGTTGTTAAGGGACATTGTTTAGTGGTAATAGCTTATCAGGAGTGGAGGGATTGTGAGCTCTCCGTGAGTGTTTGGATGTGATGATTTTAAAGGTCTTTTCCAACCTCAACAGTTGTATGAAAGATAGTTTCTTATTACCAGTTTTGTGCTTGCATTTAAAGAATTCTCAGGAATGAGATGTGTTTTCCAGAGATCAAAGGCATGCTCTATCCTTACTGTTAGAGGAAAAAGCAACTCTATTGTCAGACTACTTTTAACATGTCGCAATGGAATGCTCTATTTTCACTTCTTTTAGGAAGAGGATAAAGCTGTGTATACAGTAGTTTTCTTGCTGTTTTTAGTAAACTTCAGAAGACTGAACCTTCTTTTGTCCGCATACATGTGATGGAAAGAGAATGCTGCTTATGGGTCCTTTTGCTGCCTTTTTCTTTTTTTTTTTTCTTTCTGTTAAGGTGTGTCGAGAACTCTTCTGGGAGAAGGAGATTAATTAAAGATAGAAACAAATCCATTTTAGAGATGGTGACTTTTAAGAACGTAATTTCAACCACACGAGTAGTCTAGCTTTGTTCTTCCACTTCCTCTCTTAAATGAAGATGTCTTAAGCTTGCCTTCTGCTAAAGTGTGTATGTGACTTTAATGATCAATTATGTCTTTTTTTCTGTTCTTTATTCTCTCTTTCTCCAGTCTGTGCTATTTTTTGTTTCTTCCTTATTTTATGGTATGAACATAATAGTGATCTCTGAAGATTACAA
This sequence comes from Tricholaema leucomelas, assembly GCA_013400475.1. Taxonomy (NCBI): domain Eukaryota; kingdom Metazoa; phylum Chordata; class Aves; order Piciformes; family Lybiidae; genus Tricholaema lacrymosa; species Tricholaema leucomelas. The sequence goes on from WAAF01016237.1 coordinate 24,646, forward strand.
GTAACACTGCTTACGGGTTTATTCTACTATATGCATGAAATCAGAATAGCTGATACTTCCTCTAAAACATACATTGATATTACAGTAGCCAAGATACACTTGCTGTTGGGTTTTAAAACTGATCTGGGCTTCTCTGGAGAATTTTGTTCCAAGTATTTCAGAGCATAAATTTAGGAAATTAATTCACATGTCTTATTTTTTCATAGAGAATTTAATCCATGTGTATGCCTCTCTCATGAGAAAAAAAAATTGTACACCCTAAAATTATGTAACCCTTATTCTAGAATGAGTATTTATTCTTGCTCAGGAGCTCCAGGTATGTAAGAAAACACAATTGAGAATGTCTAGGCACTGCAACAAAAACTGCATGATAGACCTTAGTCTTGGAAGGGACTGTTATGTTCTTTCAGGTTAATGATCCATGGGCTAAGGAGGATTTACTCTAATCATTATGACTTAATGAATCAAAGTACATTCTTTTGAAAGACCCTAAATACATATTTACATGGTACACTGGAGCTATTATGGTTGATTGGTTAAATAATGCAAGTAATGCATAGAGTCATACGGTTACAGCCTATCAAGATGTCTAAGGATGATCCCTATCTTTGAATAGTGTAACTTCTGTAGTATCAAGATGAGATGACTGATAATATTTTATTCTGTGATACTTCTCTGCACATCTTGCTACCAAGTTTTATTTAACCCTGGCCATTGTCAGTCTGACATTTATTACAAAGACCCAGCCCTAATCCTGACAGCAGTGGTTTTGTTTAAATTTAGCTAAAACCGCTTGAAACCAACACAGTGAGCACACTTCTTAGTTTGTCACTTTCTGTGCTTTGATACAGCTTTAATAAATAGTTTAAGATGTTAAGTCGGTTAAATTGAAATGTTTTGTTGCACAGCTTCTCTTAAACCCATTTTCAAAGGTTTACTCGTTAATAGATTGAATTGCAACTAACTTATTCTAACCTTATCTGAATGTGCAGTTTGTCAAGGTATTGCCCAGGTTTCTGTTTTCTTGGCTTTTTTTCTTTTAATGAGGTGCTAATTCTTCCCTTTAATATATTTTATCAATGAAATAAACAGACCTCTGAGTTAGGAATATGAAGTTTAACCAGCTGTATAATGTAGAGTAATGGTGGAAATGTGAGATGATTATGAGCAGCAGCAACTGTGGTTGCAAAAACTGTACCTGGGTTGGATCCCTGCATATTCACTTGGTTTTAGTGATCTCTTGCCCATTCACATTAGCTTGATGTTTGTTTGAATCCTGCTCTTGACCATAGGTAGTGATGCTCTGAGTGTATAAATCAGTATGGTTTAACATGCTTATGCAATGCTAGGGCTTCCAGCTTGGTATAAAGTACTGGCAAACATTCTGCTGGATTTAGATCTAAGAAATAAGAGTTGTGCTGCTATAGTGTATACTGAAGTATTTTATTTCTTCTAATGTACTTGATGTCATATAACTTCCTCCTGTGATGGTTTGAGTGTTACCTGCTCCCCCCACTTTGGAAAATCACCCAGACTAGACTCAGCACCTCTGGAAATTGAGTGAAGCTTTATATTTACAGCTTAGCACAATAGACAAGCAGATATTTACAATATATACAGTTATATACGGAAATATACAAGTTAAAAAGTAATACAGAAACACAACACCCCTCCAAAACCCTGAGTCTCCAGGAGGGGCTCACAACTATTCTTCCACCTTCTTGCCTTATATTGAAGGAAAATTTGGAGAGTTGGCTAGGGAGGTTAGGAAGCAGGTGGATTAGTAAGGCAGGTTAAGTTAGAAAGAAGTTCAACCCAAAGCCCAGAAAGAGAGTAACTCTGTTATCTTCGTTTGTGTTCTTGTTCTTACACACCTCAGCAAGCCTATGAGTGAAGCAGACATTACCATTGTTTTCACAGCCTGTAATCTAGTTCTTCTCACCAAAGCATTCTGGCTAGGCTCAAACTAGCACACCTCCTTAAATGGTTCATACAAAGGCTGAAGCTAAACTGGAATATTGTTTGCACTCTTTACTGAGACAATATTTTTCTTCCATACGTGCCCTAGTTCAAGTTTTCTCTGAGATCGGATATGAAAACTTTCTTCCTTTAAAAAAATAAAAATCACAGTGGGTTGACTGATCCTGCTTTTACTTTGTTTTCTTATTCTGTATAAACACTTTACGGCTTTTCATGTTTAACTTGCTATGGAGAGCAACCTTGCTTTGTTTTTTAAGTGCATTATCTGCATTTGTTTTTTGTTGTATTGGGGGTTTTATTTGTGTGGTTTTGGGTTTGTCTTTTTATTTTTTACTTTTTTTTCCTCATGAGTTCTGCCACATACCAAGATTGTTCCAGGACTTAAACCCATCATGAGTTATACAAGTTATGTGGTTTTTTTTGTTGGGTTTTTCAATTTTCATAGTGGCTCCCAAAAGGTAATTCTATAAAGATTTTCAGATTATTAAGTTCTTTGTTTTAAGTAGTTTTTAAAGCATTAGAAATAATTTGCAGTCTGATATGATAAAGTCCAGTTCATTGATTCCAGTCTCCAGACTTGTAACCAGCTAGTACTCATAAAAATTGAATTTGATATACATTAATGGAATAAATTATTGACTTACCTCTTTTTAAAAACAAAAAGACTCAAACCAGAACAACACCCTCAAAATTAAGTGAACAAACACACTGACACATGCTTACACCAAAGTGAAACAACCAAAAAGCAAACACTCAAAAAACCCAGATAAAACCCCAACAAACTGCTTGAATGAATAATATTACTACATTATTAAGATTTGCTTTTTTTCTTTTTCTCCAGATAATTGCGAAGGGAAAAAATGCTTCTGAGCTGTTTCCTGCTGTTGTGAAGAATGTTGCCAGCAAAAATATTGAGGTATTCCAATGGCTCATTAATCATACTGTTATGGAAGATCTATTTACTAAAGTTTTATCTAATTGTATCTGACTCCAGCATAAACTATAAAATTTCTAGTACTTTTAAAATAGAATTTCTTAGGGTTTAGGTGCAGTGATGGCATTATGTCAACAGTTTAACGTGTAAGTAAAGGAAACGTGCTGGGTGATTTGGGGGGAGGAATAGTAACCATTTCCATGTAAAAAATGGATCAATTAGAAAAACTTGTGGAATTGTGGTAGCCCTGAGGTACTATAGTTTACTTGAGAGATCCTGTAGCTTGCTAAATTTCAGCAAAGATTGTACTGCATTGTATTTTAAAATGTCTATTACAAATCAAGGTGGAGAGCTCAGGGCTGGGTGAAGAAGTTCTCACTCTTGTAATATAGATTCTAGAAGTGAGTTTTAGGATTGCGGAGTGAGGTCACTGAGACTTAGAGAGATCTTCATGTGAATTTTTGGTTAGACAATATGTTATCTTATTGTGTTGGATTTAAAGTAATTTTCTTTCACAATTCTTAAGTATTTGTTCTTTTGATAATTTAGAGAACTTGTCTGATACTTTATTAGTATGTATTAATATGTTTATCATTCTAGAAGAGTACAGAAAATCGCTTTCAAGCCTAAGAATTTTAGGAGAAGTTCATGCTAACATACAGTATGACCTCAAATCTCAGGGTTATTTTTGTGTTTTGCAAGACAGAGAGACTTTTTAAAGCAAATTCATACCTATGTCTTGGGAATATACGCTTATGCATTTATTCTTTGTGAAGACCACTGAAAAGAGTATATGAAGGGGCAGACAGGGAGGTGATTTGGGGCCCCATACCTGAAGATATTCGAGGTCAGGCTCAACAGGGCTCTGGACAGCCTGATGTAGTTGGAGATGCCTCTGCTTACTGCAGAGAGTTGGACTAAATGACCGGTGACGTGCCTTCCAACCCAGATCATTCTATGTTTTTATGACAACAGTTTAAGCTTCCTACAAATGCAACTGATGAAGAACTAGAGTTAGACTCATCTGTGACTGAAATTATTTTTTTGAGCAAGTTTCTTGACTAAATTTATTCAGCTTACACTAAATTGTGTCATTTTTTTTGTAGTTAAAAGAATAAACATTTAGTAACTGTTCTCAGGATTTCCAGAGATAAAAGCAATATCAGAAATGAATTTTCTTTAGGACTGTTTACCATCCATTTTATTTCAGCAGCACATGTGTCTGTCCTTGCCCCAGTATCAGGTGTTAGGCACAATGTAGCTTGCTTCAATATCTTTATTTTTCTCATAAATCAAGAAAGAGATAAAAATCCACTGTAGACCAGTGAAAATGCAGGTTTTCAGGAGTTTGGGAAAATGGAGGTTGCATTCCAATGTGATTTATTTAAATCTACAAGTTTACTGGGTGGCTTAAGGAAATCTAAATTAGCATTTGCGTTAGAAAGTTGTACAACCAGAGGTTACTACTCACAGTTGGTACCATGTGTACACTGTTACCTCAGTACAGGAGTGTCAGAGTTACGGCTGACCTCAGAAATGAGATTTCAACAAAAGTAAGTTCCAGACAGCAAAATGACCAACAAGCATCTGTTTGAGGAAAACAGAGTGACCGTGCTATATTCGTTACTTTGTACTTCATAGGATCATAGTTTTGGAAAAGTGCAAGAAATGGTGATTTGAAGCACAAAGGTTTTAGAAGAGAGGTCAAAGAAATGCATATTCCAATTCTTCTCACTTGGAAATACATAGAATCACATAATTGTTTTGCTTGAGAAAGACCTCTAAGATTATTGAGTCCAACTGTCAACCTGAAACCACTATGGCCATTAAACCACGTCACAGAGTGCCGTGTCCACATATTTCTTGAACACCTCCAGGGGCAGTGACTCTACCACCTCTCTGGGCAGCATATCCAATACCTTACCATTCTTTCAGTAAAGAAATGTTGCCTAATACCCAATTCCTTGGTTTCAGGCAATTTCTCATCCTATTACCTGCTGCTAGGGAGAGGAGGCCAGCACCCACTTCACTACAGTCTCTTCTCAGGTAGCTGTACAGAGAATAGTCTCCCCTCAGGCTACTCTTCTCCAAAGCAATCTTGGTTCTGCAGCAGTTCCTCATAAGACTTATTCTCTAAACCCTTCACCCTGCCCTTCTCTGGTTATGCACCAAGACCTCAGTATCTTTTTTGTAGTGACGGGCCCAAAACTGGGCACAGTATTCAAGGTGCAGCTTCTGCTGAGAACAAACTACTGGTCACACTATGCCTGATGCAGGCCAGCATGCTGATGGCCTTTTTGACCACCTAAGGCACACTACTGGCCTGCCATCCAGCTGCTTGCAAACCAGCAACCTCAGGACCTTTCCGCTGGGCAACTGTCCAGCCACTCTGCCCCAAGCCTGTAGCATTACATGAGGAGGTTCCATCTCAACACAAGGTGACACTTTTCTATAGTGAGGGTGATTTAGCACTGGAACAGGCACCCAGAGAGGTTGTGGAGTCTCCTTCTCTGGAGACTTTCAAAACCTGCTTGGATGCATTCCTCTGCGGCCTGCACTAGGTGATCCTGCTTTGGCAGTGGGATTGGACTCGATCTCTGGAGTTCCATTCTAACTGAAACATTTTGTCATTTCATGATTATTCAAACTTGTGTTTTGTAAGTCTGTTCCTGGTAGATGTGTGCATGCACATATGTATCTTTATGATGGCAGCCACATATGCTGACACAAAGTACTCACATGGACACAAACAGCACCAGCAGCTTGGCAGTTCAAGATGAAGGTGTGCTAGTGACCATATACATAGGTATAGGTGTGTACAATGTGGATCCATCCAACAGCTCACTTGGGGTCTACCCAGTGTCTCGTCTCTGGATCTTGGTCACCCCTGTTGCTAGCAGCTGGTCCTGAGGCTGTAGCTCCTAGTCCAATTCCTGATATAAACTGCTGTACACATAAGCACATGTAAACAAGGACTCCCCTAGTTCCCAAGCAGCTACCCTGCCATGGTCTTGCACTTACATATGCATGTATATGCATGTGTGTGCAGACATGACTGGACCTAGCCAGAACTCCTCTAGTCCACTTCTAGCCAACTCCCGTGGTTATGCACTTAGAGCCATTAATGCACACAAATACATTCTTCTTGCCCCAGAGACCCACACACTGTCTAATTTCTTTGGAAACTGGATGGAACTACACTGCTCTGTGCTATAACCTACTGCTCATGTGTTCATGCCTTTAGATGCCCTCACCATTACTCTCCTCTTTCCCAGACCACGTCACTTATTCCCACCTAGTGCAATAGGATCCACTGGTATGCCTGCATCCATTCCAGTCACTATCACACAGACACATAATTCATCTCCTGCAGTCTCTTCAGTTTATACCCATGATCATGAACCCTCTGGCCTGTGGTTCCAACCTGAGTGCTGGCAGCCAGACCTTCACTTGATTTAGGTGCTGGCTACCATGGACGTAGGTGCTTTTGTGACGTGAAGTCCCATTTCAGTTGCTGGAGTTTCACTTAGCTCTCCTCACTCTGTTCTTTCTACTTTTGCCCATGTGTCCATGGGCCTTTCCTCCTGTGGCTTAACTGTAGTTGCTGGCACGTGCATGCACTTTCACACTGAACAAAGAGTACTTCAGCAAAGAGAGTAGTTAAAATAGAATTTAGTAAGAAAGTAGAATAGACTGTGATGATGAAGTGCAAGGCATGAAAGGGTAGATGTACCAACCATTGAACTGTTTAAATATGCCCAGCTTTTTTTATCTGCTTATCTGTCTTTTTTTCCCCCAACTTGTTCTTCCCTAGGTCACATAGCCTATTAAGCTTAGTTTAGGTGGTAAGTTTAGGTCATAATGCTGCTGTACTTAGAGCTGTTGCTCTAAACAGTTCTGGGTCTTGGAAAGCTTTATCCAGTCTTTAGGATGCTTCTGAAAGGGTGAAAAAATATTTGGTTTGGTCAGATCCTTAGTGCATTGATCTTGATGATGTCTTCTGAAAATGTTTTGCCAAACTTTTCCCTGTCCTTAAAATTTCTTCAGTGAATCTGTCTGTACAATTTGCAGCAGTGCAGTAGAATAAAATACATTAGCTCATCTGAGTGACTTTGTATTTGAGTGACTCTCCTGCCCAGAAACAGCTGTTGTTTTGCTTTGGGTTTTTTCTTTTACATATTTTTTTGTTCATCTGGGGCTGAATGCTCTGATACAGGGAAATGGGAGTGAAGCAGCCATAGAACATGTTCATTTGTTTGAAGAGAAGGAAAGGGCGTTTTATTGTTTACATAACTGCTTTGTGATTTTTGTTTTTATGAGTACGTACTGACCTCAGTTTGATTATGTGCATTGTGTTATGCATAGTAAGAATACAAAAAGTGACCTAATAAATAATTGGTGGTATAGAACAAAAATAAGTCTTGATCAATAACTCATGGAGTTTGATGTGCTTATATTGATAAACCAATTAAACAAATCTGCTTGTGTTCCTCAAGCCTAATGTGCCCCAGTTATGATTAGCTTTATAAAAAGGAGCATTTTAACTTGAATAAAGATAAATGGTAAAAGAACAGTGTAGTCACGAAGCTCTAAGTGCTTCCATTTCTAGTCACAGAGTGGTTTCAAGGAAAGGAGGCTTTCTTTGCACACCTGCAGTCATTCAGTGCATAGGCCTCTTGTGGTCAATGTTGATTGCTGCTTGTCTATAGCTGAACAACAAATAATTTAGTATAGTATAACCTTCTGTGATTTAATATTATGCTTTTTACCAGAATTGACACAAAGATACATCTTGTGATAGTGACAGTAATTATAGCACAGCTGTAGTTGAGGGTCTTTCAGAATTTTCCATTATAAAACCCCAATAGTTGCTTTATGGTTCAAATGTAAAACATGTTTTCACTGTTGCCTAGGCATACAGCGGCCATGAGCAGGCAAAGAGAACTAAACTGAATACCTTCCTCCCCCAAAATCATACAGAGTTGTGTTTTTTTTCAGTCTTTGAACATTGTGTCTTTGTAGCATGCTTATATTTGCTACAGCTTTCGAACGCTTGTAGTAAGGCAAAGGTAGGTCTAATACCATTTGCATTTGTCCAAGACATAGTCAGAAATGTTCTTTTAATCAGATTTAAGTAGTGTAAGTTAGAACACTTTAGCAGGAAGTTATATTCCCTTTCCAAAAGTATTAATGTATTTCCAGTTTCCGGGTAAACTAAAATGGGCTTGTTCAAACCTTTGGCTATTGCAGTTTAACCTACTTCCCGTAAGAAGAAAACATGAGCAGTGGTGAGTGGTCAGTTGCCACATTTCAGCTTCTTGGGTTACTCAAAGCTGTATTTACTAGTTGATAATATAAAGCAGTACTTTGCATTATTAGCTTTCTTCTGACTGTATTGTTAAATAGGTAATGTTGTGGTGTCTCAGGGAGTTACTGATTGAAAGAATTACACCGAATTGTACATACGAAAAAGTATGTGAGTATTCCAGTGATAGATTAGTTTTTTCCTTCAAAGAAAACATTGTTGAAAATGTACAGTATAGGACTTTCGGAATTACGCAACTAAAAAACTTTCTGACAAAAAAACCTTTTTTATGTCCATTCTGTTTTTCTTTCCAGATAAAAAAGCTTGTATATGTTTATTTGATGCGTTATGCAGAGGAGCAGCAAGATCTAGCATTACTGTCCATCAGTACTTTCCAGCGTGCTTTAAAAGTGAGTGACTACTAAACTTCTCATTCAGAATTATGAGCTGGTATCATACAACAAAATAATTAAAAAAAATAAATCTGTGTAAGTGCAATCTGGTAAACCAAAGCATGTAAATACCTGTTTGATAAACTAGTTTCAAGTTAAGTCATTGACAGTGGGTTTTGTGCGCTGCCTCGAACTTCATCAGGCAGATAAAATGACATGAAGTAAAATCACTAAGAAAATCAACAGATTGGATGATTCCTGGAGTGCCTTTTCTTTTTCCAAGGTAGCTTCTGTATGTAGAAGAAAGACCCCATTGTTATACTGAACCTGCTGTGTTCATTTTAGTTTGTGTAAGATTTTTGTGTGCAACAGAAAATTGGATCATAAGTAAGATAGCAGTCAGTACCTGAATTAAAATACTCAGGGTGTTGTGCATGCTACAGTTTTTATTCAAGACTCTGAAGAAAAAGAATTTTGTACAGTTTCATTTCAAATGCAAATCACAATGTGGAATTGGATTAGAGAAAAAAGATTAACATTGCCTTTTAAGTGTGACTATGCAGAAAAGAAATATTTAATGAATCTACATACATAAATTTGGCCACTTCTATAAAAAGTTGGTTTTTTTTTATTCTGTGTTCTTATAGGGCTACTTTAAGTTCATAGTTAGTTTGTCATGTCACTGTCGTGGCCCAGACCTTGAATCTTGTTGAAAAACTTTGAATTAGAGCACCACAGTTGTGCAAAATAGGAGCATCCCACAATTAGCTAAAGAGCTTTCTGCCCTTCTCCTGCCAGCTTTTATCTCAATGCCACATGTACTATCTTCACTATCTGTGACTGCCATGAAAAGCTACAATTAAAATTACTTTGTGTCCTATGTTTTTTTATGAGATGGGTATACAGCAAACACTTCTCATGGTATACGTTTTCAAAATGCTGTGGATAGTAGGAACAAAAGGAGATAGAGTAACTCAAATGTTGTGATTGAGTAACTGAGAAAGAGGTGGTGATGTGGCAAGGAGTTAGATTCTAAGCTAGCTTAGATTTTCAGCAACTATAGAAATTGCTAAGCCTGATGGAAGATAAACAAGTGTAATTAAGTCTTTCACTTAATTTTTTGGTAATGTTTCATTTCTAATTATGTAACGAAGATTACAGTTTAGCTTTGTGTGGAGATTTCTCCCCATTTATTGAGAACCTTTTAGTTCATTTAAACTTGTGTGACTGATGGTGAACTTTACAGACTGATAAGAACAAGTTATTTTTCCAAAAGCTGTCAAGTTAAGTGCTTTTATAATCCAGATATTTACTGCTTCAACACTGTGAAGATGTAGGAATTTTTAGAGCTTAGATAAAATCATTAAGTAATACCTGTCTTAAACCCCATGTTACCGACTGTTTTTGGGAGAAATGTTCTTTGGTAACATCTGGAAGACTATATACCTAATTAATTCTACTGCTATTTCAGTTTCCTGGATTACAGAGGATTTAGTCCTTGGTTAATCAGCTTTGTTCCTGTGCGTCTGAAAATAGTGATTAGCGGACATGATTTTTCAAGCTAACCCTATGATTGTAAAAGGGATGCAAGTATTGGGATAAAAGAAGAGAGGATAGGAAGTGGAGAAAAACCTCAAAATATTTAGCTTGATGTTTTGACGTATTCTTAAGAAAAATAATTTTTGTTACTGGCTTCAGTTTATATCTTGTAGTAAAGAGTAAAATGCATGTGTTGCAAAGAACTTGAGTGAGTGTATTGCAACTGAACCACATTTGCACTTGACGGTCCTTATAATTAAGTAATAAAACTGAGCTAGGTTTTTCAGAATATCTGAATCCCATTTAGGTTGCAGAAAATGATTTAAAATAAAACATTAATTTCATTTATCCATCATTCCTATATTCTGCTTGACAGAGTGTATTATGTTATTGTTTTCTTTTGACAGATTTCCAGATCTACATAACGTTTCAGTGGTTTTTTTTCTTACTTTTACCTTTTTCAGTTGAAAATTTCTTTTGTAAAGTCAGGTACATTTTATTATTAGTGTTGCCTCAGTTTAAGTGATAGTGAGGTTTACATGCAGGCACTACAGAGAATTTAATGATGTGTTTCTGCACTTATTTTATTTCTCCCATTCTCTTCTGTTCTTTAGGATCCTAATCAGTTAATTCGAGCAAGTGCTTTAAGAGTTCTATCCAGTATCCGTGTCCCAATTATTGTTCCTATTATGATGCTTGCTATTAAGGAAGCCTCTTCAGATTTGTCTCCTTATGTAAGGAAGAATGCAGCCCATGCCATCCAGAAACTGTACAGGTAAGTAATTCTATCAAATACTGAAAAGCAATTTTAAGACAGTTGTGGCTGTGTTTTTTAGGACTCTTGGGAGTATATGTGTCTCTGATATATCAGATCTATTTCTTAAAATGTATGAAGAGTAGGGAGACGTTTCATCACTCAAATGATTTGTTTGGAACTCAGACAGGTCTGTTGCTTGCTAGAATAACATGATGGCTATGAAGAGATACAAAATGAAACTGAGTCACTATATTTTGTTTTTAATATACCAGTTATTGTCATATGTGTAGCAACTATTTTGATAGGTATTCTCAGAATCAAAGATTTCTCTGTTCAGCTTCTGTAGCTTTCACAACAAAACATTCATTGTGGTTTGCAGTACAGGTGACAAATGAATACTAACCTGTTGAATTTTTATCTATACAAATCCAAGTCTTCCACTTACCTCTTCAGAAATTTTTGTTGTGGAAGAGTTCTTTTTAAGAGGTGGGTGCTGGTTTACACAGGTTGGGGCAACAGAAGCTGTGCCTTTCCAATGTAAGGGCAGGGATTTATTTTACTATTTATTTCCCTTTTATTTCATGTATCCCAAAGAAAGGAGAATGAGAGGTGTAAATGGGTTCCAGATTATGTATCATGAGGCTGCAGCAGTTGCGTCCCCCCTTAAATGAATTAGTAGTGAGGCTGAGCAAATATTCATAATAGGCACACACACATACACCACACATGCATGCAGTCAGCTACACAGAATCAGCACAGACAGAAAGCTGCACCAATAACCCCATCCTGTTGCAGTCTGTGCTAGTTTGAAGCTAGCTAGAGTGTTTTGATGAGGAGAACTAGATTACAGGCTGTGAAAAGGAAAACAGAACGATGTCTACTTCCCTCACAGGCTTGCTGAGAGATACAAGAACAAGAATCCAAACATAGATAACTCACTTTTCCTTGGGGCATTGCCTGAGCTGCTTCTCTATCTAGCCTCTCTACTGTTTCTCTGATTAATCCACTTTTCTTCCTAACCTCCTGGCTGAACCTCCATTCTTCCTCGGGACTGGAGTAAGGTTGCGAGAGGGAGGGAAAGAAGGTGGGAGGGTGGTTGGAAGCCCCTCCTGGGGACTCAGGTGTCTGGGAAGGGAGTTGTGTTTCTGTATTACCTTTTACCTTGTATATTTCTGTATGTAACTGTATATACTGTAAATATCTGCTTGTATATTGTGCTAAGCTGTAAATAATAAGCTTCATTCATATTTCCAGAGCCGGCTGAGTCTAGTTTGGGTGATTTCCAATGTGTGTGAGGGGCGGGTAACACCGAAACCATCACACAGTCTTAAGCTGATCAGATTGCAGGCTCATTAGTGAACTTAGATGTGTACATTTTCAATCCACCTGTAATGATGCTACATAGCTCAGTCTTTCAAGTAATAGTGTTACCTGTTGCTGGCACTGGCACACTGTTTGCAACCTCCCAACACTTACAGAATCCCCTCTGTCAAACAGCGACATACCTTCACTCTTTCACTCAAACACTATAAATCCCACAGTAACTGAATTTAGATATTCAAGGCTATGCAGTAACAGGTCCTTATGTTGCCTCATCTTCAGCTGTCTCCCACTGGGTGGAAAGAAAGATGGGAGAGAAACAGAGGCTGAGACAAACAAGCAGGTATCTCAGTCAACCTCTAGACTTTAGTCTAATACTTAACCTGGGTGCCTTGATTCCTGAGATACATACATGTCCATTCCAGGCCTATGACCACACTTCAATACCTGGTTTCTGAAGCCAGGCTTGGAAGCTATCCAGTCTGTTTTGATATTCTGTAGTAATCAAATGTTGACATGAATACTTGCTTTGCTTCTGGTACTATAGTTTGAGTTCCTTGTGGAGCTTTGACCTCCGTATTACACGTGCACACAGAATTTACTGGCTTACCCAGAACTAACTGTAATCATTGAGTGCAGAACAAGGTCAGACAAGTGTACTGAGTGTCCTGGAGGTCCCGTGTACCCCAGAAATTTCCTCTCCCTCTATGGTTTGAATGGGAGAGGAAAAAGGCACAAAAAGACCTGTTTCCCCCCACCCCTGCCCTGCAGGCGTGAAGGGGGGGGCAGGGGGACCCTTACGACACGAGGGGTGCCCTGTGCTGGGCTCGCGCTGCACTCGGCTGAGGATTGGCTGTGTGCTCTTCGTGCCTAGGAAGTGGTAACTCAGCTCTTTGTCTGAGAAAGGGTATAAATATCGAGGGGTGCCTGCCTTGGGGCTTTCCCGCCTTGGGATGCTCCTGCCGTGGAGTTCGTCCCCGCTTTGGATTGTGTTCCCGCCTTGGTGTGCCTGCTTGGAGTTCTTCTCCCCCACCTGGCTAGCTTCTACACACAGAGCCTCTTCTCGCTCTGAAGACAATGGTGGTGGGTGGGTTTTTGGGAAAATAAAATAACTCTATTTTTATAAATTCCTGACTCGGCCAATTAATTCCTGCCTCCATAACACTGAGCAGCAAACTGTTTACATAAAACTGGCTCCTTTGGCCGCAACAACTCCAAGCAGCACTACAGGCTGGGGACAGAGTGGCTGGAGAGCAGCCAGGAAGAAAGGGACTTGGGGGTACTGGTAGGTAGTAAGCTGAACACGAGCCAGCACTGTGGCCAAGAGAACTAGTGGCATCCTGGCCCGTATCAGGAACAGTGTGGCCAGTAGGACAAGGGAGGTTATTCTTCCCCTGCACTCAACACTGGTCAGGCCATAGCTTGAGTACTGAGTCCAGTTCTGGGCTCCTAAATTCAAAAGAGATGTTGAGGTGCTGGAACATGTCCAGAGAAGGGTGATGAAGCTGGTGAGGGGCCTGGAACACAAACCCTGTGTGGAGAGGCTGAGGGAGCTGAGGTTGTTTAGCCTGGAGAAGAGGAGGCTTGGGGTGACCTCATTGCAGTCTACAACTACCTGAAGGGAAGTTGTAGCCACATGGGCAGCAATCTCCTCCCAGACAACCAGCAATAAAACAAGGGGACACAATTTCAAATTGTGCCAGAGGAGGTATAGGCTGGATGTTAGGAGGAAGTTCTTCCCAGAGAGACTGATTTGCCACTGTAATGGGCTGCCTATGGAGTTGCCATTCCTGGAGATGTTCAAGAAAAGACTGGATGAGGCACTTAGTGCCATGGTCTAGTTGATTGGATGGAGCAGGGTGATAGGTTGGACTGGATGATCTTGGAGGTCTCTTCCAACCTGCTTGATTCTAAGATTCTATGACCTGTACCTCTGTTTTCCTACACTTGTTCCACGTGAAGTTGTCTAGATTCTTCTTGTTCTTTGGCTTTCCTTTTTCCCATAAGCATCCTGTTCTAAGTCTTGTGCAATCTCAAAACAGCTTTGCTGGCAGCTCATAGTAATTCTCGTAGCCCCGTAGCTAGTAAAGCAGCAAACTCTGAAAGGTTCATTTCAGGCCAACAGATTTCACGGCAGCTCTTTGAGGAACCTGGGCAGGGGTTGCTTCCTTGTGGCACTGTTACTTTTTGACTGGTTTGGGTTTGTTTTGTTTGGTGGTGGGCTTTTTTTTTGTTTTGGGGTGTTTTTGTTGTATTGTGTGGGATTTTGTTTGTTTGGCTTTTGTTTGTTTTTGTTTTGCTTTGGTTTTTGTTTGTGGTTTCTGTTGTTTGGGTTTTGTGTTTGTTGTTTTTTTTAATAACTGAACATTCTCGTGTCATAGTGCGGGGAGTAGCTGGCTCAAGATGGTATTGAAGTTTCCCTCCCGTCTGTACTCCTTAATGTGCAGACAAGCCTTTTATCACATAACCTTACCAACAGGGCATGAATATTAAGTCCTTTTTCAGTATTTCGCAGTTTATTTTTTTTAGCATCTGGATCTAGCACATAAGACTTTCATCTTGACTTATTCTCTGTACACAGCATATTCTTTGATTTCATGATAATTCCAAAGCTGGAGAAGTAATGGTCCTTTAGTGTCAACAGGACAGGGCAGTGTCTGGGCAGTGGACCATTTCATGGAATTGTATCTTCAATTGATACTTCCATTTCTTCTCTTCATTACAGACAAAGTTTATTTTGCTAGTTAAGATTAAAGAATTTATTGATGGATGATGCAGAACTGGAAGACTCTGAAATCTGACTTGGTTACTGAGAGACATTTTATCCATCTTTCTACTAATCTCCACATATGACTGCGTATTCAGGTTTATTCTTTCTGATTTCATGTTCATGTGGTATCCTGTGCAAGATTTTGAACTAATTCTTGCAAATACCATAGAAAGCCATTTTTAATGGTAAAAAGTACAACACATGATAAAAAAAATAGTAAAATCCTGAGAAACTGGCCTCACTCCTTTCTGGTTTCCAGTGTCCAGTAAAATGGACATCTAGTTTATACAGCAAGGGAAAAATAATGAAACTAATGTTCTGTGAAAGTTTCTAGTGGTTTGGAGGGTCTGTACATCAGTCAAAAGTTTTCACTTCATGCTAACATCCTAGACATTATAGTACAAGCCTTCAGATTGCTGTGGCTTCAAATTCTGCGTTACCTGAACTAAAATAAGCTTCATAATTATTTCAAGTGGATGTGTAGCTAACAGTTGTGTCCTTGGTAGGAAGAATTGGGACTGCTTCTAGAAGGCATGTGGCCTTCTGCTGTCCCATTTTCAGTGGTACAGAATATATACTGGTGGCAAGACTGTCTTCTCCTGTTTATAATGAATAAGTAATTTGAGAAGACTCATTTTGCAGTTGGTTAAAATCAGAATTTTGGAGAGGATAAACTTTTGAAGTTAAGATCAGTCAACATTTTTATATACTCTTCTACATCTAATTGCTCTGTCTTCTGTGAACATTTAAGTAAGAAGTTGTAATAATTTGTTCTAAGTTGTGCTTGCATGCTCCATTTAGTGTTTGGCTTCAGTGACTTCTCTACCTGCTTGGTAGTCATGTAGTGCATTTAGTGCTCCAGTTGGAGTTCTGGATCCAGGTTCGATACTCCAATCTTCCATGCGTTTAGTGTCATGGTGTTTGGATAGATGTCTGACCTAGAAGAGCTTGTTCATTATGGGTTCAATCAATCCTGACAGCAGGAAGCTTACATATCAAACAGAAAAGATTTCAGGCGTAATGTGAACAGCAACATTTGTGGCCAATGCAGTCACTGTTGCCAGGTACATTGGAGTAATTTTATCATTAAAAGTGTCAGACTTGTTGCTTATTTCACTTAAAATATAACTTCTAATATCTTCTGTCTATCAGTAGAAAATTCTCTTGTATACTTGCACCTGCTCACAGCAAGATTCGGAAAAGGGCTTCCATTAACTAGTGTTAACAGATTACATACTATTACTGATAGATACCATAATGAGGAGTGTATCACTTTGAGTACTTTAGGCTGTGCTTTTATTTTAGCTTCAAGAATGCTGCCATGCTTATCTAAAACCTCAGGAAAGAAGAGCAGAAGGAATCTGGATTCAGTTATCAGAGCCCTTATGGAAGATTTTCTTGATCATATAATGAAAAGGATTTTTTCACATTTTTATTAATACGTACTCCGTTTTCTCTTTATATTTTATACCAATTTGGAAGGTTGTAAGTAAGACCTATCAGAAAGACTTAAGCCTTCTCCCCTGAAGGTTTCCACCCTTGGCAGCAGATTCTGCAAAATCTTTTTGACAAAAGCAGAAGATTCTGCCTTGTCCTGATGCTCATTCACTTCAGAATTAATTCGTGCTGAATTTCCCTTCCACAAAAGCATTGAGATCCTTAAGATTTGACATCTAAAGCTCCATCAAATTCTTCATAATGAGCTGGCTTGTATTAATGTTTCTTAAGCTCATAACAATTTTAGGATATAAGTAAGATTCTTAGAGAAGACACATTAGTAATACATAAAGATTGTCTTTATAATTTGGTTTTACAGTCCTTCAGTTCAGTTCTATATTCCATGATTAATTTTATTTTCAGCCAAGTTCTTTTACAATCTGTTCTTTGGAATATTTGATTTTTCTTGAAGTGGTTTCTTCAGTGCTCTTGGTTCCCATCTTGTGTTTAAAGGCCAACAAACGTATGCTCTTTTAATTCGGTTGTGTCTGACCAAATGTGTAAAAAGAAATATTTATTTTTCCTTCTAGTCTTGATCCAGAGCAAAAGGAAATGTTAATTGAAGTGATAGAAAAGCTTTTGAAGGATAGAAGTACGGTAAGAAACAGTATTCTATTACATATATTTTTTTTAATTTATATTTTTTACATCATAAACTTTCTTTGTAACCCTTGCTGATGTGGTTTTGTGTTTTTTAAATGGAGGTATCACTGCACGTTTGTGCACTATGCTATAATGATAATAGTGACCATCTCTTGCAGTAAAACTGGAAATTTTACTTACATCATGGGTATTCTTATCTGGTTTTTGTTAGCACATTTTTAATGTATGCTTCTTAAATCTAATTTTGAAATGTAAAATTATATAATCACGTGTATCAGTGTACAAGTGCTATGTGAAAATTGAGAAATTAGGTCATTTCAATTTGTTCTGATACTGCAAGAATGAATTACTTCTGCGTGATGCACTGTCTACCTGTTGACATTAGTCTACCTTGTAGTGTGTACAACTGTTAAATGATGCCACTTGTTGCACACTGGTTTGTTATCACAAACATCCATACTTCCACTCTGGTGAGTAAAAAACAATGCCCTGGGACAAACACTCCTGTTGTATTTTGCTTGCCGTATATACATACAGATTTTTCTCTACTAATTCCTGGACATCTCACAGTGGTCACACACTTTTTCCTTCCTGCACCCTGCAAGTAAGTTCCCCAAATTTAAGCTGGAAAGGTAATTGGCTTCAAATGGAGAAAGAGCTGTAAATTAAAACATTCTGTTGTTTTTCTTGTTCAGGTTAGTTATTTAGTGAATGTAATCCTTTTTGAGTGAAATAAAGTATTACTGGATACCAGATAGTGTGTTCATCCTTCTTCTGTTTGCCAAGCCTTTTTGTAACACACAGGAATATATTGTCTGCTGTTCTAGCACAGTCCAACTGTGTTTTAAACGTAAGTAGTGCTGGTCTGTAAACGACATCTTGCAACTTCCACTGAAGGGTTACTGAAGGAGAGTGTCAGAGCTTAATGGCTCAGCAGACAGTAAATCAGTTAGTTCTCCTCACTGCATCTATGCTTGACCTGTACTCATCTGTCAGGCCTTTGTGCTTCTGTGGTGTTGCCCCCCCAGTGGTTCTTTGTATTTTCTTTTCATGGTTCATGCTCTTGGTGTGCATGCAATCTGTGAACGTGAGATTAGATTCTTTATACCTGTGGAGGCATAAAGGGCTGAAAAGCTGTCTTTGTTTCTTTTTTTTTTGTTGCCGATGGCAGGAAAAGAAAATCTCTGAAATTTCATTCTCTTTCATAGCCCTTATTGCTTATAGTAAATAGCAAGTTATCTAACAACTAGTCGTTTATACACTAACAAAAAGTTAAAGGAAAAAAGTATGGAGTATGTTTGGAGCTTATATTCCCCCAGCATGCTGATCTTGGCACTTGGGAGTTAGTTATAATATTCTTTTCTTAGTATGTTCCAGAATTCAGACTGTGATGGACACCATTTATGAAGGTACTACCTGAAGCAGTAGTCAAAGTCATGCTACTTTGTCAGCACATTCAAGAAACTAAAAATGATGGTCTGGAATTTGGTCTTCTGGACATTTCTGGGGGCAGTATGATTAACTGCTGTGGATTTTTTGTCGTCCTGATACCTCTTAGTCTGTGCCCTACTTAGCATGACCCAAGTCCAGCCTAGGCTGAAACACCTCAGCTTCAGAAGTTTTACCTTTTCAAGAATTACAGAATCACAGAAACATTCTGTTTGGAAAAGACCCTCAGGGTCACTGAGTCCAACCAATATTAAGGTTCACCCTAATCTATATCCCTAAGCACCACATACAAACAAGTGCTACAGAAAATTATTATACAGAAAAAGGAATCATAAAAATCTCTTTTCTGGACTTTCTGAATGAAAATTCAAGTGTTAATATGTGCTCTTTTATCCCACAGTCTACAGCATATTGTGCTCTAAAGTGAATTGGTCTCTCTTTAATTCTTATTAGCTTTGGGAAAACCAGTGTAGCACGGAAAAGTTTCACCCTAGGCAGTTGTCTTTTGTCATGTTTCATGACAATTCCCAGGTGGCCTTCAGAGTTACTAACAGAACCACGTGGTGCACAAATGTTTTATTTGCAGGTAACACCAATCTGAATAAGCTTATTTTTGGCCTCTGTTTGGGGAACATAACAATTTGTTCACAGTGAAGAAAGTGCCACTTGTAACTGCTTTTAACATTGGCAAAAGTGTAGCATACATAGCTTTAGGTTGGCTGCCTTTAAAGTCTTATTTATTTGAACACTTTTTTTATTCTCTAAGGGAAGCTGAATTTCACACACCTCAGAGGAGAGAAGCTCCTTCTACATACGTAAAGATACAAAAGCTTTTAGAAAATGATTTGCAGTCTTTATGAAGTCGAATTTGTTGACACAGAAATTCTAGGAATGCATCCAAGCTATGGAATAGCATGGTGCCATAGCCTAATGAAGTGCGTGTGTTTGATTTAAGGTATTTCTCAGGTTTTTGTAGATTGCAATGCTTGCCAGGCAGTCAGCCTGAAATCTGTAGATGTTCTGGTTTCTCTCTTTCTGGCAGACACTCATTCAACTAGTTCCCTATCCCCTGTTGGGATGGGATGGAAAATTTAGAGAAAAAGGCAAAAACCCCATGGGTTGAGATAAGGAAAGGTTAATGAAGTAGCACAAAGAGAGAACTAAAAATACGCCAAACCGAAACAATGAAACTGAGGAATAATAACACTGATTAGATAATATATAAAAGAAGTGATACAAAACACTGAACAATGACGTCGACCCCTTTGCCTAATCCTGCCCCATGGCTGCCATGTGCTTGCTTGAAACACTTGAGTTTGCCTGGATCAACCCTTCCTTAAAGCAGGCATGACATCAATGTGATATCAGATACTCCGCTGGTTGGCTCGAGGGGCTGTGTTTGCTGTGGCTCCTCTCGGCGTCCTGGTGGGTCAGTGGTGTGAAGGTTTGGAATGAACTGTATCCTAGCCAAACCCACAGCAGGTGGTAATGTGGAACGTGAACCTCAAGTGTTTATTTGGCAATAATCTTTGATTTCCTTCACTGTAAATGTACAGATTTGTTCCCTTCTGTAAACATTAGTTACCATCTCCTGATAGTTTTAGTCTCAGGTCAGCAGATCTGTTTGTGAAAGTGATGGCATTTCCATTGAATAGTGTCTTTACCAGAGTGGAAGATTTGTAGTAGTTTTAGGAATTGTTGAACATCAGTGATTCTCCATGTTTTCACTTTGATAGATATGTCAGGTTGCTTTTGGCATTTCCTTGTACTTGAGGGCTGACAATCCTCATATTGCCTGCTTTTAAGGCACGTATACAATGCACTCATTGTACATAGTAAATGGATGTGGGAAAATTCACCATGTGATTTATTTGAGGTTTTGTTCACGTTCCATTTGTTTGAGATGTGTTTGGAGGGAGAATGTGATTTACTAATGTTAGTGATGTATATAACAGTTAAATGTTGTTTAAGTGATATTTGAAACTTCACTTTAATGAATTATGATTAAAAGCTCATTCTTCTCATTTGATTTCAAGCAGAATTTTTGAAACTTAGTGGAATAATCTTTGAATTAGATTGAGACTATTGGCTGTTAATTGTAGACATCTCTAAATTCATGTAACCAGATTTTTTTTTTTTTTAGAAGGAGCATGCTATTCTGAATTATTAATGCTGCTTATGTTGCACAGAAAAGACACAATATATTTATATTAGTCACAGTAATTTTACATTTGAAATAGCGAGAAACTGTCTGGATGGGAATTTTAGTACAGTAAAATTAAGCCATTTTATCAGTCTGTACAAGATGTGTTTGTTTTTTAGGTCTCTATCACTAGTAAACTTTAATATAAGCGGAGGCAGGCAAAATTTAAAGTGAGACCAGACCTCAACCCAGGACTTCATTAAAATTTCTGGTGGGATAGATAAATGAAAGATCACTACTTAAGTGACTTAACATTAAGGTTCAATTAAAAGATGAACTCTCAGTTAATCTAAGATGCAAAATTGTCAAGTTCGAACCATCATTAACACACCCTCAAGGGTAGTCAAATGGGACTTAGAGTGTATCAAAAAAGCTGTGATTTTGTGTCTGTATAACTTTAAAAAAAGTGTTCACAAGTATTTTTATTACAGAAACTTAAGAAACTCCTGGCTACATTTTCACTCTTGCTTTCCAGAAAAAAATGCCTGCAGTTTTGATAAGCAGATAGAAGAGCATGAGTGCCTGCTTAATTCATTTTTATAGTAATTGTAGATAATTGAGCAGCTGATACAATTTTATGAAAGTTAAGAGCATGTGTGTATTTTATGATAAATTGAAACTAGGTGGTCACAGTTATAGGTGAAAGTGTAACTGCATGGTTTAGAGGAAGGTAATTCCCTGTTTCCTTTTGGCTGACTATGTCTTGCTTCACTCTTTTTTTTCATTCTCTTAGCATGCCTGGTGACCTAGCTTTAGGCAGCATTTAAGGCCGGGCTTGTATTGCTTAAGTTTCTTTTGGCATTCTGTGAAGGACTGTGGGGTTGCATTGTGTTCCTAGCCTGTATCTTTACAACTCTGTGTAAAAAAAAAAAACAAAAAAAAAAGCTTATTCATGATACTTGAGTTACAGCATTTAAAAAAAAATAGACCCATGGTGATACCGAAAGCAATCATATCTCTTGTCCAAACCTGTAGAGCAAAAAGAACTTGTGACTTGCATTCTTCAGTCCAAACTAAAGTGTCCCAAAATACATCTAAAGCTCCACCTGCAGAAAAAATCAGAATATACATTTGTACTGCAACGTAGTTGTATGGATGCTGGGCATTTTAGAAATGTTCCAATTTATTGGAGGCTTCTGTCTTTGGTGTGATTTTGCTTGCTTAAGGGGGATATCTCTGTTATAACTAAGTAAGGTTTATGATGTTTGTGAGGACATACAACCACACATGCTGCATGATAAAATTTTTTTTTTTCATCCTCATCCAGAGAACTAGGTCAGTATGCGGCTACATACATTTTGTATCATTTCATAGCGACTGCTGTCACAGCTTCTGATCTGTGACCAGTGCAGCAGAGCTTTTAACATTCTTCTCTCTTAGATGAGTTCAGAGAGAATTTTCAAAACATATCAGTCAGACTTGCAGATTCTTATTGATTCATAAGTATAATCTTCTGGTGTAGCATCACCAGAAATCTTTGCTGTGAGGTAATATAGGAAGGTATAGAGGGAGGTTTTAGGTGAAGGCTGACAGTAAATTAGCTTATTACGTGGAATCTGTAAATTGAAAATTAAGATTTACACTTTGTTCTGAAGCCCAGTTTTCCTTTGGCTTCTGCCTAAATGATTTTTTTTTTCTTGAATGAGAATATTTTAATCACATAAAATTGCTTCTGATATTTAAAGTATAATAATTCTGTTGTGATGTGTGGAATGAAAAGACTTTATGCAAATGTGTGAATGCTGAGATTTCTTTTGTAGACTTCATGGTTAGCAGGTGAAGTGCAGATTCTTGCAACATGAGATGCCTTAGACTGGAAAATTACCCTAGGAATTGATGATGACTTTGCAATGAAGGTCTTGATCTTTTAAACTGAAGCAGTGTACATGAGGATGAGTAAGGGAACCTAGGCTCTTCTTTTTTTTTTTTTTTTTTTTTCTGTGAACAAGTTAATGTTTTAGTGTAGGACCCAAACGTGTGGATAAAACAATGTTTTCTTAAGTTATTGATTTCATGTTGGTAAAGGCTTAACTTTTGTGGAAAAAAATTACTGGGTGTGTGCAGATATTTTATTGTGATAGATCTATTATCCAGCTATTAGAAGATAAATGACTGATCTTTTCCAGTTTCCTTGCTTCCAGAAAATTGAAATAAGAAGGGGAATATCATTTGGGCTGTATGATTAGGGCAGGTGGGGTGGCCATTAATTTAAAGGAGAGGAATCTCGGCAGCACAGGCCAACTTGCACTGCATTATCAATCAAACCTCAGTGCACTTCTTGTGATGACCCAGCACTCTCAGGTTTTCGCAATGTTAATTAGAATTCATGACAAAATAGATGCAAGGAAACGTTTTGTACTCTTCATAATTTTATAGAAAATTTATTGTTATTAGAGGAACCATTTGCTTAGTGTGATTTTTTTCATTACCAGCTTGTCAACTAGCATAGATAATCTGGAGGAAATATGAACTCCATAGATTGGGTGTCACTTTTGTTGATGGTTCATATAGTTTACCTTGGAGCACAGCTAATGGCTCAAGTTCATAGCAACAGCACAGAAAAACGTGGCAACCAGTGGAAGACAAATGAACCATGTTTATTGCTTTAATATAAAAAATACATAACTGGAAAGCAGCATTTGAATTTGATGAGCTCATTGCTAGTTTTGTTGGAGTGATTTATATTTTCTAGTTATACAAAAAGCTACTATTGACACAGTGAGATGGAAATTAACTGACTGTTTTTTGGAAACCGATATTTTTTTGCTTATGTTCTGATTAGATCGTTTTGTTTTAATTCTAAATATTTTTTATGGAATGTTGAGCATTTAATAAACAAATATTATTAGCTTCTCCTCTGATGTCTAGATATATAGTAGGATTGTACTATAGGGAAAAGTGTCAGCTTTAAATTAAGATCTTACTAAGGCGTTAGAAAATTTTCTCAGATAAGATCCTCTTCTTTTGACTGCGTTTTCAATCTCTCTTACACTCTCTATTTCCTCTTTCAAATGAAAAGCCTAGTTTAGGAAAATGCAGTAATGAGGACAAGGACATGATCTTAATGTTATGATGTCCTGCATTAACTTGTAAATCTAGGCTTGCCACAGGAATAAAATGCTTATTCATCCAGTGCTCCTCTTTCATTTCGTTGTATACATTTTTATTAATATCTTTTAAATATTCATAAGTGACAGCATTCTTTTGTGTCAGTTTTCAAATTATATCCTATTCAAATGAAAAATAATTGCTACAAAAATACATGTACCCTACTAGTAGCAGTAAAAGGCAAGGATATCCAGTCTACAACTAAAGCTGGGCACTATCATCTGTGTAGTCCTTCACCTATTACCCTATGACCTAATAAAGTATTTTATCTATTAGGCTGCATCTATACTGTACTATACCCACTTGTAAGAGAGTAGAATACCCTTAATAAAGCATGTGAAACAGTGACCTTAAAAAAAGTCTCTGTGGTCTAGAAATGTCATCTCATTCTTCTAAATCTTCAGATCCATCACACCATCCTCTGCCTGGTGGCCTTAACTGCAGTTCAGAGTTTTGCATTCTAATTAAAAATTGCTTTGCTGCACATTTAACATTTGATTCTCCTCCCTCTTCCTTCCATCCTCAACTTATCTGGACTGAAAGTGGTTTGTCTGAAGTTAACCACTGTCTTCTGCTGAGCTTTGAAGCCACACCTAAGCATCAGTTTGGAGTAGTTTTTTTAATTACTGAATAGTTTGCTGCAGCCTGTTAAGAAGGAATTTTAGTACAGCAAAACAACAAAAAAATTGAGTATTGTTTTTGTGATGCAGCAAAAAATAGCGAATTATTTTAGATGTAAAGTATGTTTTATTTAGCTCTATCAAATAATCAAATTTTGATCCCTGGAATGAGTTGTGTATTTGCTGGGACCGGTAGGTACCAGTATATGGTTGGCGCTGGAGGCAATAAATGCAACTTCACGCTTATTCTTATTGGTAATTCATAAAATCCCCACAGAGCCTGAAACTTGTTTAGCATAATAGCAAGACTATATTCTGAGCTGTTTTCTTGCAATTGTAATGTTGGGTGCATACTAATAAACCAAATGTCAGCCAAATACAGGGAGAAAAATGTAATATATGAATATCATTGTATTTAACATTTCTGAAAAAGTACCATTTCCATAAACTGCACTTCTATTTAATTGCTTACTTTAAGTCATTGGGGAAATTTTAGAAGTTGAAATGCAGATCCCCAGTGCTCAGATAGAATATGACATTAATTTGCTGCCAGAAGGCTATACTGCGTGCATGCTAACTGCATACATATCAGCTCCTTCATAGAAAGTCTCATCATTTTAGTTATTTGACTTAACATATACTCTGACACAAAGCAAATCTTAATTAAGGCAATTAGAAGAGAATAAACAGTACTTCCAGGCACACAGTGACATGCTCTTCTGTGTAAGACATGGTCAGTTTTTGAGGTTTTCCCACATCTAAAGTAATCTGCTGCCAGAATTTTAACAGGAACCTCAATGTATCTCTCCTTTGTTTTTAAAAGAAAATGCCCTGTCAGAAGGCTTCAATGAGCTTGAGGTCTTAGAATATTGAAAACCTGGTTTTCTTATTAAAACAAAGCTGGGGTTGTGATCATAGTGAGTGTGAGAATCTTTGTGTACCTATGAAGATTTATTTCTTAGAGAAGCAAAAAATTGTTTGAGAAGATAGCAGGATGTAAATGGTCCATCCCTGTATTTTTTTTAACTGGTAGAGACAATACACAAAAATTCTGCTTGTGTTCTTTGAGGAAAATTCATAATAGCTCTATATCATACTACTAATTTTTGTGTCTTTTTTGCAAAGCTTATTTATGAAATTCTAAATATAAAATTTCATATGACAGCTGAATTTGCCATATCAAGATAAAAGTTTGCGTCCCAATAGTGCTGGGAAGCTTGCTTAGCTCTGTAGTTAGATCACCGCAGTGTTGATAAGATACTCCCAACAGAATTTGTTAGGCATATCACTCTATTATTCTGCTTGTTGTTTCCTGATACTTCTGAGTTAATTGCAAGTTCTATGATAATTTATTTGGAAACTATAACTGTAAGAAAAATAAAATTATGCTTACATTGCACTGTGTCTTCAGGGCTAGGAGTTAAGATTTATGTGTGTAATAGAAACAGCAAATGTTTTCTCCATTCTAATAAACTTACCCAAATTCTGTTTTAAATAAGCTACTATTTATGTGTGCTTAGGCATTGCGGCGGTGTTGCTTTTCACTGAATAGGAAGAATTTGAAATTGATGAGAATTGCTAGTATTAATTCTGGTTCTTACTTCTGGATGAACTGTAGAAGGAGCACTGACCTTCTGCTTTATATTTTCTTTTCTAGCTGGTAGCTGGCAGTGTTGTGATGGCATTTGAAGAAGTGTGTCCGGACAGAATAGATCTGATACACAAGAACTACCGAAAGCTATGTAACTTGTTGGTTGATGTGGAAGAGTGGGGGCAAGTTGTTATAATCCACATGTTAACTCGGTATGCACGTACACAGTTTGTAAGCCCATGGAAGGTAAGTTTGTGACTTTTTTAAATAACTGTCATGTGCTTGTATTTTTAATTACTTCTATCATTGAATATACTTCTTATTATAAGATGCATTGCTATGCAGACTTCAATAAAAATAGAAATCAAATGCTTAAGCTGTAGCTCTCTAAGACTTGACTAGCACAAGACGTCTACCCTTCTTCAGAGTCTTCTTCCAGGCTACGGTCTGTTCCAGTTTACCCCAGGTGTATCCTGTGGGCAGCAGAGAGAGAGAGTATTTTTTGTGGTTCTTTGGAAAGCATGGCTCTTTGGTACACTAGAGTCTGTGTGAGCCAGAGCTAGAAGGGGTTGTCGTTCTGTCCTGAAACTGGGTAGAACTTGCTTTCTTTGTACACATAAATACACAATATCACAGCATGGGGAACATCGATGTTACTTTTTAGTGTGCTGAGGGACAGTGGAAACCTGAATACGTATTTTTAAAGTGAGAAATATTAAAAAATGTTGTGGTACTTTCATTTATGTTATGTAAGTAGGAGTATGCTCTTGCCTGAAATTTCTAAAAGGAGATATACAAAATACAGATCCTACCAAATTGAACCATAAAAAGTAGACAACTCAAGAAATACTGGTTTCAGTGGAGATTAACTCTGAATTACAACTTAAATTAAGACACAATACTTCTGGAAAGAACTGTATGAGATTTCTCCACAACCCTAATTTATGTTTAAAGATGTGCATATTCAATTATATTTACAAATACATGTACATAATATATATGTAAAATTATATATGCTGTGTATTATGGTGTCTATTTATAATATACGTATAATATGTAAAAAATACATGTTAAAAATACTTGTATAGAGTTTCATATGAGTAGTAGGAGATGGACAGTTGCATAAAACATGAAAGGATGATCGGGGTACTTGTTCTGGGATCAGCTTATATTCATTACCTGAGAGAGGTTTTTTTTGGAATTGCCTTTTTTTTTCTTTTTTTCTTCTCTGTGTTTATTCAGAGTGAAGTATTTCTGCTACAGCTTAGCTCATGTGTCTTAGCATTTCTATTCAGACATTGTTATCTCATTGCAATTTGTTATGGTTTGTAAATAGCATTTAATTTTTTTTAAAGATTTTTTTTTTTTCAGCATTGGAATCTAGAATGACACCAGCTATCACTGAATTATTTCAAACTCTGTCCTTTAATACCCGTTGCCTAAGAATCAAATTGATGTTCAGTGACATTATTTTTTAATACATGTGTAATTTATTATGTGAAAATGAGGAGATACATTTTGGAAAAAACTCTAGTTTACAGTTATAGTTGCTTCTTAAATAGGTAGGTATTGTAACAATTACAAAACTGGAAAAGTAGCATAGGTGTCTGAAGCAGAATCTTGATTTTGGACTGTCAGTTGGATTCTGGAACATCCTTTCTCATTTCACATGAAGATTAAATTGTTTCTAAGAACCCAACTTTCCAGAAAATTGCTTAAAAGAAGTAAAGTATTTTTAGATAACGAGACACATTACTTAAGTAATGTGTTTTCTTAAGATTCTTCAGGCAGAGTGTTTATTACACATTTCTTATTGACAGTAAGTGACTTGCGTTCCTCTCTCTGGTCTCTAGAAAGAATCAAAATTTATAATTTGCATTGTCCAAAGCTAAAGTTTCACACTTAGTTTAAGGTGGTTTTAGTCTGTGATTGGACAAAGGAAGAGTAGAAGAGAATGACCTTCTGTTGGTGAGAGGTTGGAAGTCTTGATAGGATTATATTTAAGACTCTAGTGTGCTTTTTTTTTTCACCAAAACCTCACGGGTGACAGATACTGTGTCTTCTGCTCTAGGAATGTAAAAGGTTTGTGTGACACAGGCAATACTGTTAGCGTAAAATTGGCCATCAGTGGTATAGTATTAAGAACACTTTGTTTCTACTTTCATGAGCTTCAGTGCAAAATTTAGTTTGTCTACCTATTCAGCAATTAAATTAGCAGAAATATTTTGTAGGGCTAGTTGAAATGCACACCCTTGTCAATAGGTTCTTAAATGAACTCATCATACAACAGGGCATCTTGTGCAGTAGAAGAGGTTTTTAATTTAGTTTATTTGCATCATTATGGATCAGTATTTAGGCTGTTTATATGTAAATGTATGATTTGAGGAACAATTAAGTGTTGACAAAGTAGATTGCAGTCATATCAATTGCAGTGCATTTTCCGTAATTTTTCTAACTGACATCTTTGATGATAAATAGTGGATGCCAAGTCAAAGCCGATTATACAGTGCACTAGGAATTCATGGTGCTGTCAGGGAGAAGACCGATTGACTTTAAATTTACATATTAATGAGAAGATTTGTTAAGAGGGTGCTTGACTATAGAAAATAACAGCATATTTATAGGGCACGACACTTTATAAATAAAGCTGATGCAGGAAAATGGAAATTAAACCTATCAGACTAATAAATTCAAGCTTGCTAAAATGCATATTTGCATTTTTATTCACTAAAATATACTTTGCTTTTTGAGAAGCGTGTGCCGCTTATGTTCATGTTGTGTTAATTCCCACCAGATAATGGTGTCATGTTTTGAATTGATTTCTTATACGTTTGGAAACCTAAAGAAAAAAATCTTTAATACTTACCAGTTGTGGAGAAAAATTGGTATTTTTTGGAACAATATGCTTAAAATTGTTTTAAACTAATCAAGTTAACCTGTCAACCAAGAAGACTTTGTTTTATATTCTTCTTTTTAGCTTCTCTAAAGGGCAACATTTTTAAGTTTGATCATGAATGCTGTGAGGAAGTGTTATCCTATTTGTCTTGAAATACTTAGCGTACTTAGGGTGTTTTGAAATAGTTTCTTGTAAATAGCTATTTCAGAATAATCTTTTTTCTGTATTAAATATGTTCAGCTTTAACATTTATTAACTGGAATGAGAATAAGACACTCTCACTCTGGAGTGAAAATACCTGCTTGGGACTACCTGGGAAGAATAATTTCTGCAAATTTCTGGGAAGGTGATAGCACTGTAATGCATGCCAGTGTAAATGCAAATTTGCCCTGCCCTTGTTGAAGGTGTTGTTAGGATTGCCACTATATTTGCCATTACAGCTGTCAGCCTAACAGGTAAAGACATGTGAAGTAGAGTTTCTTCTGGTTTCCATGAATGCATTGAGTTGCAGTAGCAGTTCAGGAACTAAGTTTTTGCTTTTCCTGCAAGGAGTCAGGGGTCGCAGATGGTAATGACTGCTTCAGCAGTCCTGATATGCAAAATCACAGAATGTACAGAATCACAGATATGTAGATCCTCTAATAATTGTGTGTGTGCCCTCTGGAGGGTGTCTTCTAAGAAAACAATTGATTTGGGCAGAACTTTCCACATTTATTATAGAAAGCAAAATGGAACTGGGAGCTGTCATCTTGCAAAAAAAAAAAGTGACATTTTGAGGTTACTTTATTTCTGTAACCTGCAATGGTCTGGAATGAAAAAGTAAGTTTCTTGGCATTCAGTTAAGAGTGGAAAAACTGTAGATTCATATTGATCACAGGCTCCAGTCCTTACGAAGTTACCTGATTATAAGTACTTATAAGAGGTATGTCTCAAAATTACGCTTTTGGGATTAATTGTTGAAGTATTGTTCGATTGAAAGTGCTCAGAATTTGTCATAACTGATGAAAGAAGGCATAGATTAAGCCTGAGGAAAATGGTCTAAAAGAGTAAGCACTTCTAGGAGAAAAATAGCAAGTGTTTACATGTGTATGCCTAAAACAATGAATCATGGAAAGCAGCCTGACTCATGAATTACAGGAAGATACACATTGAAAATATCTATTTTGATTTCCGGTGCTGTCTACTGGGTTTGGCTGAGATGGAGTTAGTTCTCACCATAGCATCTTTTGTAGTGCTGCATTTTGTAGTGCTAGCTGTAAAGAAGCAAAAATCAGTGTTCTGGCTACTACTGATCAGTGCTCACACAGCACCAAGGCTGTGCTTTTCAAACATTCTCCATCACCACCAATAAGCTGAGGGATGGGCAAGATCTTGGGAGGGGGACATAGCTGGACCAGCTCACCCAAACTGACCAAAGGGTTATTTCAGAAGCTAAATGGAGGAAGGAAGTGAGGGACATTCATTGATGTCATTCATCCTCAGGGGCAAAAACTATGTATATTGGAGCCCTGCTTTCTGGGGCTGACGAAACATCGTCTGCAGATGGGAAGTAGAGAATAATGTTTGTTTGTTCATGCTTCTGCGCATGGCCTTTGATCTTGCTTATACCGTGTTAAACTATTTCTGTCTTGACCCACAGGCCTCTTACTACATTTTCCCTCTCTCCTGTCCTCCCAAGAAGGGGAGTGTTAGAGTAGTCTTGGTGGGCACAGAGGTCCCAGCCAGGGCCACACCACTACACTGACAAAATACGAAGGTCATTTCTGACTTTAATTGTTCTATGACTTCTAAACTTGTTACATGCTTTAAAATGTTCCTTGCCATTGTAGTGTTTTATTAGTATCTTATAGTTACGAATTCTTAGTGTACTCCATAATGGTCATGGTTATGTATGATGGAATGTAGTGTCTAGTAGCTACTTAAGATCATTCAGCAGTGTCTCCTACTGCTATAAATATTTAATTTTTGCTCCCCTTGTTGAGGTGTTTATTGGCTGAGTTATAATAGTGAATGATGGAACTTCAAGCACAGCACCTAGGGAATAAATACTGTCTTCTTTTGTAGAACTTTTAGCTCTGTAACAAGTATTTTGACTCAATTTTGCTGTTTTTTTGCATACCTTACTGAAGTTCTACCAAATCATATTTTTGATGATATTTGGCTGATAAGATCAAGAGATTAAATTTAGGAAAACTGCTGTGTGATAAAGTTGTGTTACTCTACTGATTTTTCCTTTATATCATAGTGCAGTGTTCTTTGACCAGGCTCCTTTAGGTGTATACAAGGAGGGGTTAATGTTTAATATAAAATCCCCTTATTTGAAGATGTTTTGTGAAGTATTTGAAATAGAAAATGGACTAGTTATTTTACTGTAATACCAGAGTGTTTTTTTTCCTACCAGGTATGCTACTCAATAAGATGAGATTGTGGAAAGCTTATTACTTGGAATTCTGAAGAAAACTTTCTGGTTGTTATAGATATACAATAGGATCTTCTGTGACTGAAAGGGACCATTACTGTGTTTCTGCCTTCTTTCACATCTTTTCCCTCCTTTTGCTTGTGTTTAGGGATAGTGTTTATAATGCAATCTGAATGTGGGAGTAAATTCAGCAGAAGAGTAACTGAAGGGACAGGCAGAATTAAACTTCAGACACATAATCTCCTGATTTCATTGCTGTGCCAGCCAAACACACAATCCTGCCAAAAAGCAGACTGCAGATTAAAAATGCCATTTATGTTTTGCAGCAAAATGCATTTCTGTAGTTTCCATCGGTACCATGACAGAGTTGCAGTGGATTTGCAGCAGTAAGTAGAATCTGTGTAGGCAAATTCTAGGACATACTAATTCAATTACACCTCTGTCTGTAATATTAGGTATAAATGTTTATTGGTTATGGTGTATCTTTAAAGGAACAAGGGGAAAAGTAAATATTAAAAAAAAATATTTTGGGTAATCCAATTTTTTTCACAATGTATCCACCATTTTTTTCCCATCTTATGTAAGACAAGAAGAGTATTGGTAATTTAAGCCTGAATGGTAGCAACATCTGCTTTTTCCATCAAAGTCTTGGAAAATATTGTGTGAGAATATCACTGAAGTGAATGAACAGATGTTTGAAGTTGCTTTCAACTCCTTTGCCTATGTATGAATTAGGATTAAGGAAAAAAAAATGCAGTAATATGGGATCTAATGTCCATTGATGATGTTTACATTAGTAGAGCAAACTTTAATCTTTCAAACTGCCAACTTAACAGAGATACTTAGCATTTCAGGTCATCTTGTGTCTTGAAAATTTGATGCTACTAACATCTAGAGCTGGGGCTGTATATGGTTAGAATGTTGGATAAACATTTTAGTAACACTAAAGAATCCTAAAGCTACATAAACAAAAATGGAAAATAAAGTTATTGTGTATGTGGGGAGTAGTGAAAATCCCATTGTGCTCTTTGACTTCATTTCTAAAA
>WAAF01016238.1:0-13081 GCA_013400475.1 Tricholaema leucomelas
CACCAGCTTTGTCACCCTTCTCTGGAAACGTGGTCTGGAAAAAATTTGGGCTACAGCAGGAATCCAAATAGGTTAAAAAGTTTTCAGCTGAGCACAGGCACAATATGATAACTGGGGGCCAAAGGATGTAGAATTAAATAAATATATATTTTTTAATTATTACATACCAACGTGGTACCTGAAGGGAGGCTGTAGCCAGGTGGGGTTGGTCTCTTCTTTCAGACAACCAGCAACAGATCAAGGGGACACAGCCTCAAGTTGTGCCACGGGAGGTCTAGACTGGATGTTAGGAGTAAGTTCTTCACAGAGAGAGTGATTGGCATTGGAATGGGCTGACCAGGGAGGTGGTGGAGTCACTGTACCTGGAGGTGTTCAAGAAAAGCCTGTCTGAGGCACTTAGTGCCATGGTCTGGTTGACTGGATAGGGCTGGGCGCTAGGTTGGACTGGATGATCTTGGAGGTCTCTTCCAACCTGGTTGATTCTATGGTTCTGTGATGCAATATGCAGTATAAACCCCACTACTGCTTAAAAGAAATGGCAAACAAAACCAAACAAAAAACAGCCTCTGCAAAAAATACCCCAAAACCCTCACAAAATTCAGCTTTATCTTTTTAAGAAGTATCTGGTTTGGAATAAAAAGCTGAAAAACTGATAGTTTTCAGTCTATTTGGTATGGAAGTGAATCTCTGAGTAAGGAAACAATGTTTGTTAGTAATTGCATCAAGAATGCAGACATTTCTGAGCTAGTGGTACACAAATCAAAGCAAAATAAAATCAGTTTTTAATTGCATAAATGCTACAATATGTAAATTACAAGTCAAATAATTTTTAATGTGCTTAAATGAAGCCTACAAAAATGAACAGGATGTTTCTGTTTATTATCTTTAGCAATGAAAATGAAACTCTTAAAACAGGCATTTATACAAATACAGCTAACATTTTTATTTCTATACTTTGGAAAATTAACTCAGATTCAGTTCTGGATCACAGAAGCAAATACTAATTCTAAGCTTAAGCATATTCTAAATTAAATTAGATTTTTAAAATCATTTATCTTTGATACTCATTTCATAGAAGCACAGAAACAGTCAGGGTTGGAAGGGACCACAAGGATCATCTGGTTCCAACCCCCCTGCCATGCCCAGGGACATCCTACCCTAGAGCAGGCTGACCAGAGCCTCATCCAGGGATGGGGCTTTAACCACCTCCCTGGGCAACCCATTCCAGGCTCTCACCACTCTCATGCTGAACAACTTCCTCCTCACCTCCACTCTCAATCTCCCTGTGCTAGTTTGAAGCTAGCTAGAATGTTTTGGTGAGAAGGATTAGATCACAGGCTGTGAAAAGAAAACCAGGGTGATGTCTACCTCACTCATAGGCTTGCTGAGATATATAATAGTAAGAATCCAAATACAGATAAGGCACTACTGCTCCTTCTTCTGCTGAGGAGCTCAGAGATGCATTTTTTTTCTCTCTAGCCTGTCTGTCGTTTCTCTGATTAATCTACTTTGCTTCCTAACCCCCTGGCCAAACCTCCATTCTTCCTTGGGACTGGGGTAAGGTTGAGAGGGGTGGGAGAAGGTGGAAGGGCAGTTGGGAGCCCCTCTTGGGAACTCAGGTTTCCGGGAAGGCTGTTGTGTTTCTGTATTACTTTTTACCTTGCATAGTTCTGTGTATAAATGTATACACTGTAAATATCTGCTTGTAAATTGTGCCAGCTGTAAATATAAGCTTCACTCAAATTTCCAGAGCCGGCTGAGTCTAGTCTGGGTGATTTCCAAAGTGTGGGGAGGCAGGTAACACCCAAACCATCACACTCCCCACCTCCAGCTTTGCTCCATTGCCCCTAGTCCTTTCACTCCCTGATAGCCTAAAAAGTCCCTCCCCAGCTCAACAGACTAACTTGTTTCATTTGCATGTATTGTAGGTGATTTTCTGATGTATACCTTTTCTCCTATATTGTTTCTTGTTGATTTTTAATACCTGCCATTTAAAAAGAAACATTATTGCTAAAGAAAAATCTGTTTAAAAAACACAAAGGCTTGAAAAAATATTTTCTGAACATACTACAAAGCAAACGTTTTCTGAACACTTATTTTGAAAGAATAGATTCTTCTATTCATTGTAATACCTATACAAGTGTTATAAGCACCACAAAGAATGAAAAGGAGGAGCTGTAGGCAATATAAGATGTATGTATGAAATGATGAGCAGTATGCATAACACACTATCATAAATACAAACACTTGTTATCTTTAATAGTAAACACACAGACACTTGGGTTCCATCATGATCTTCTTAATATTACTGACTAGAGGTAAAGCAGTCTGTGGTCAATAAAACCAATTCACACATGTGTTACAGGCAGCATAGCTTAGAGCTTCAGTTCACACTTAAAATCAGCTATTTCTCTATTTAGGTGCCCATATAGAAATTCCTAATAATGTCTGAGATGGTGCAGCACATTTGACCTGGCCTCTACCTGATCCTTCAAGAGGATATTAGCCATGGGTCCTGTGCCATATCCATTATTCTATATGAATGACTTTCTACCCCCTGGGACGTTTCAGAGTGCACTAGCTGTATACTTTCAGACAACTTGGTCTTAGCAGTCAGGTAATCTTTTAAGTATCACAGATGTAACCAAGATCTTTGATTTCAGCATTGTATGTAAAGAAATGCTTCAGGAAAACAGAATAGACATCTAAGAAATCACAGGTTTTCTGAAAGGCAAATTTCTTACATCTAAACAGCTTTGCCTGGATTACCAGAGAAAAGACAAGTTCTGCATTAGTGGACTTCTTTCCTTTCCAGTTAGTGTTTTTTCCCACAATTCCACCCTCAAAGTTGTTCAGACAGAACATCACTGGGGCTTATCTGACCACATGCGTGATCCTTTTGTTCAAATGAGATTGCACAGTGTGCTAGTGCTATCTGAGTGTCTTCTTAGTATGAAGCTGAAAGAGTCTGAAGGACACAGCCAACAGCAGGAATTAAAAACTATTTCCAGGCGCCATCATCTAAACCTTGCCAGTGAGTATCTTGATATTTCTCAATAGGTAACCTTTGAGAAGATACTGGAGCTCCATAGTTTCACACAATTATTTATTTACATATAAAGCTCAAAATACATGTCTATTATTGTAGAACATTGTGTGGAGACTGAGTTAAGACTACGTGATGATTACACGTGACTAGGTAGAAATATGTTGTTACATATTAAGCCATACAGAATCAATGTCATATCTTAACAGTGTTATTTCTTTTTCTTTCAGTATCTTTACAGCCTGTTTATGCTTTTCTTCCACATTTTTAACATACATGAGCCTCTTATTTTCTGTTATACTTCTTTGTATATATACTGTCGCAGCAACATCTTGGTTTCTCTCTAACTCCTTTACGGTATCTTCAATAGCGCAATAAGAGAGTTGTAAATCCAGTAGCAAATACAGCCTCTTTATTTATATCTGCTTTTGTTTCTAGAATGCAACAATGCACAAGCAGAACCACAGATTAGTTGATCTCACACTGATCATTGTTCAATGCACAGCCTTGCTTTTTGTGCTTTCATTTAAAATATCTTCAGCCTCTTCAGCCATGTGATGATGCACGAACCAAACCTAGAAGTGCCCACCTAAATCAGTAAACAAATTTTGTGTGTTGGGCAAAAGTCTCCTCTCTACCATCAGTTTGGAGGATGACTAGATAACAACTTTTCATTATCTAACTATACATAAAACTTTCTCCTAAAAAGAAATCACAACCAGGAATACTGTGGATGCTGTGAAATTTTTTGGTAAGTATGGGAAAAAATACAAAATGTCCAGAATTTCATCTAAGTAGCAGTTAAATGAGCTACAATTGTCATAGTTATCTTAAGTGCACCACAGCTAGTTTCTGTAGCTTTCTCTAGATTTTAAGAGTGATTATTGACTCTGGAACATCACTGTTTCTAATGTCTCTGTGTTTCTTGACCAGTGTGAAAACCTTAAAAATCCTGCATACATGAATGAGAAAAGACCTTTCTGTCACAGAAGCAAATAAAACAGTGTTATGAAGGAGAAATTAATTAATGTGAGATTATATTTTTTTCCAAAAGTAATATTGTTTATTAATTTTGATATTCAGAACTCTCACCACCCCTGACCACTCATTTTAATAATAATCAGTTTGAACTTCACACTGTCATGGAAACATTTTACAGATAATAACCAGCAAAATATATAAACATTAATTGAACTGGAAGAGAAGATTCCTGTGGTCAAATGACACTTGCAGTCAATATACTGCTTGCCCACTGGATGGACTCAAGGAGCTCTTTCTGCTTATGGCAGAAGGCAATGGACAATTACAAAGAGGCTTTTAAGTATTTACTCACAAAATTANTTTCTTTCCAGGTTTCTGGGGAAAGGAGG
Organism: Tricholaema leucomelas; assembly: GCA_013400475.1. Taxonomy (NCBI): domain Eukaryota; kingdom Metazoa; phylum Chordata; class Aves; order Piciformes; family Lybiidae; genus Tricholaema lacrymosa; species Tricholaema leucomelas. The sequence goes on from WAAF01016238.1 coordinate 4,417, forward strand.
CAGACAATCTCTGACTTTGTCTCCTGGCTCCTCTGGACAATCTGTGTATCTCCAGGACTTCTTATCTTAGGAGGAGACTTTCAGGTGCAGGCAGGATGTCTTGCAATGTGCAATCTCAGCATGATGTCACACTGGCTATGTAGGCTGATCTCATGGAGGCATTTAGAGTCTGTTCCCGGTAAACTCACAACAGTGGAGTTTCCAGGCAAACAATAAGGCAGTAAGCAATGGCAGCAGGCAACAGCAGGCATGAATAGCATGGCACAGCATGGCAGCACACACTGCGTTTACCTGTGTATCTCTTTTTATCAATGTGGGCCAAGATCAGTTGGCAGTTAGCCAAACCTCATCATATTAGGCAAAGCCATAGGCTTGTTTTACCCAAATTTGGGAAAAGCATAGGCCTTGCACAAGGCAGGCACAAGCCAAGTGTGTGTACCTTGTTTACCACAGGACCAAGACAAGTCTGGGCAGGCCAGAGTCCTTAGACTTAGTGGCTTCCGTTTTTTTTGTCTTCTTTCCTGCAGTTGCTTCTGCCATGGAGCAGGAAAACTTGCCTGGGCAAGCCAGGACATGTAAAAGCCTATTTGGGGCCTATCAGGCCTACCACGACAGACAGTAAACATATATTTCCTCTGGTGAATTGTAAACTGTGTCTTTGGAAAATTAACTTACTGAAAAGTAACTTATGGATCAGAGTACTCACGTTTACTCTGAAATAATAACTTTAGGTACAGGATGGCAAATACTGTAATTCTGAGAGAAAATTAAATCTTTATTACATAATCAGTATTAATTCCAAATACTAATATTAATTCCAAACCCAAAGATTTCCTTTGGTGTATTTTGCAGGAAAGACACATACTATGTGTCTGTATGGATATATATCACATTGTGGTGGTTTGGGTGTTACCCACGCCCACACACATAAGAAAATCATCCAGACTAGACTCAGTATCTCTGGAAATTGAATGAGCTTCATATTTACAGCTTAGCACAATATACAAGCAGGCATTTACAATATATACAGCTATAGACAGAACTAGACAAGTTAAAAGGTAATGCAAAAACACAACAGCCCTCTCAGAAATCTGAGTCCCCAGGAGGAGCTCACAACCACCCTTCCACCCTTCTCTCACCCCTCTCTCTTATCCAAGATCTTGCCTCATGCCCAAGCAAGATTAGAGGGTCGGCCAGGGAGGTTATGAAACAGGTGAATTAGTCACAAAGACAGCAGGTTAGGTTAGAAAGACAGAGAAGTTCCACCCAAAAGCCCAGGCAGCGACTGTCTTATCTATGTTTTTGTTCTTGTTCTTATACATCTCAGCAAGCCTATGAGTGCAGTAGACATCACCATTGTTTCCTTTTCACAGCCTCTATTCTAATTCTTCTCACCAAAACATTCTAGCTAGCTTCAAACTAGCACACCCATACATCACATACATAGTTTAATGTAAATAAACTTTTACATTCCAGTCAGATATCAAAACTTTAATATGGATATATAACAGAACAAAAATAGAATCTTTCTCAGAATCACAGAATCAGAACATCATAGGTTGGAAAGGATCTCCAGAGATCATTGAATCCAACCTCCCTGCCAAAGCAGGATCACTTAGGATCCACACAGAAATACATCCAGGCGGGTTTTGAAAGTCTCCAGAGAAGGAGATCCCACAATGTCTCTGGGCAGCCTGTTCAAGGCCCTGCCAATCTCACTGTAAAGAAGTTTCTCCTCATGTTGAGGGGAAATCTTCTGTGTTCAAGTTTGTAGCTGTTGCTCTTTGCCTTTTTGCTACTGATCGGCTAAAAGAAATTGGCCCCATCCACTTGACACCCATTCCTCAGATATTTATAGACACTGATAAGATCTCCTCTAAGTCTTCTCTTCTCCAGGTCTCTCAGTCTCTCTCCACAGGGTAGATGCTCAATTCTCCCAGTCATTCTTGTGGCTCTCCAATGATCTTTTTCTTTAATGTCAGCCCAATGTCTTTTCAAACAAACTCACATAGGTTTGTGATTATCTGTTTAGTATTATGACATAAAAAATGTTTGGAATAGACATTCACGCTATCTGTAGGTGAATATACATCTCGATGATTTATTTTGAGAAACAGAAACCCAAACAATGCTGCTGTCCAGTTTACACCATATAAATGTAAAAATACTTAGTGACTCTAAAGCAAACTTGAATTTGCAGATCCCAGAACAAGCCTAATCTTGAAAATGTAAAGCGTGATTCAAATAACCATCTTTCTGAGTAATTCAGTTACCACAATTCATTGTTTCTATCTTGATAAGGCACCATTATCTGGCACTAGAGCAAAGTGGGTGAAAGAGGGAGCAATATTCTCACATGAAATGTAAAATGCTATGTAAAACAATCAAGGAGAGAAAATTAATTCATAAAGGAAATTACTGCACTGAACTATAACAACACACTTATGTAAAAATGTCATATTTGAACATGCTGTGTCTTTACAGACTGAAAGTATAATAACATCTGGTTTTATAGTAACCTGTTTAACAGAGGAAGGAAGGTGAAATTGATTTGCTCAGTTTAGGAAAGAGAAAAAAAAATTAGCCATATCAAATAGAGTTAACAAGGGAATAAATCATTGATACATGACCACAAACATAGCAGTGTGTGTGAGTGACAATTTCAGACTTGAAACTAACTATCTCTGTTTAAGATTCAGATTCTTTAAACTCTTCATAAATGATCCTAAAGAAAATAATTGTAAAACAGGAGAAATATATGTAGGTTTCCTGGCTTTTTTCTCTGATCCTAAAGAAAATATCTGTAAAGCAGGAGAAATATATGTAGGTTTCCTGGCTTTTTTCTCTGATCCTAAAGAAAATAACTGTAAAGCAGGAGAAATATATGTAGATCTCCTGGCTTTTTTCTCTGATGAGAACTCAGTAGAGAACAACAAAGAGGAAACTCCATAATTTGTAGAACGCCCAGTGAAAACAATATTAAAAAATACCACAACCAGAATGATACTCTGATTTTTTTGACATATTAAAATATTGCATATCCTCATGAGGACTTTAAAACAAACAAACAAAAAAGACTCACTTTGTAAAGGGACCAGAAAAATGATTTTTAAATAGTCTTTTTTCCTTTCTTTCCCCACCCCCCCCCACCCCCGACCACAATATAGTATCACAGTATCACAGTATCACCAAGGTTGGAAGAGACCTCATAGCTCATCAAATGTAACCCGTTACCACAGAGCTCAAGGCTAGACCATGGCACCAAGTGCCACGTCCAATCCTGCCTTGAACAGCTCCAGGGACGACATAATACCTTATGCATTAATCAAGTTATCCTCTGGCAGATGCAGACACAGAGGAACTCAATTATCCGGTTAAAGTTAATGTTACCAGAACACACCTGAGGCTATTCTAGACATTTTGCTGCTATTGGTAGGCATGATGTGAGAGATACAAAACATTCAGTTTCTCTAGCAGTAGTTAGAGGCAAAACTGGATACCTGAGGATGTCTAAGATATCTCTAAGATTGCTTTCAAAAACTGTAAATTGGGATATGTTCTCAATGAGTTCACCAAGTTAAATGCCAACATGCAAATAATCAGTTTTCGAATGGAGAGCAGTTCACATCAGGAAAAACTGAAATTATTTCTGAGAGAAGTTTTTTAAAAAGAAAAATCTCTATATAGTACTGAATCAGCACTTCCTATTTACAATGTATGGTTTATATTTTATAGATGTATATTTCTGTTTTATGATGTGATGGGGTAGTAGCACAGAAAAATCTTCCCTTAGAGAAAGTCTAAATCCTGACCTTGAAATATGCCATCTGTAACCTTCAGAGTCAGATTAATACAGTTATCTGTCTGTGTGCTAGTTTGAAGCTAGCTAGAATAGAATAGAATCAATCAATCAGGTTGGAAGAGACCTCCAAGATCATCCAGTCCAACCTATCACCCAGCCCTATCCAGTCAACTAGACCATGGCACTAAGTGCCTCAGCCAGCCTTTTCCTGAACACCCCCAGGGACGGTGGCTCCACCACCTCCCTGGGCAGCCCATTCCAATGGCAAATCACTCTCTCTGTGAAGAACTTCCTCCTAACAACCAGTCTAGACCTCTCCCAGCACAGATGTAGGGTAAGGTAGAGGGGTGGAAGAAGAAAGGTGGAAGAGTGGTTGAGGGCCCCTCCTGGGGACTCTGGTTTCTGAGAGGGCTGTTGTGTTTCTGTATTACATTTTAATTTGTTTATTTCTGTATGTAACAGTATATATTGTAAATACCTGCTTGTATATTGTGCTAAGCTGTAAATATAAAGCTTTATTCAATTTCCAGAGCCACTGAGTCTAGTCTGGGTGATTTTCCAAAGTGTGGGGGGGCAGGTAACACCCAAACCATCAAATTCTCTTTATGTTCAAATCAAAATTTGTTCAACAGACGCTTTCAGAGTCTGTGCTCCTTTACAATAATGCAAACTATAGGAAGATCAGTTAAGGCTTTGGGGTAAAAAAGCTAATCCTGGGGTGTGGGGTTGGTTTTTTTTTTTTTCATTTGGGTTTGTTTTTTTTTTTTTGAGGGGTGTGTGTGATTTTTTTGGAGGTGGAGGAGGGGAGAGCAGGGTGTTGTATAAAACCTTTCCAAATCAGTTTTCAAATGCATTTTCTTTCCTGCATGCTTTCACATTTTAATCTTATTAGCAAACTTTATGAACATGATAGCTTTGCAAATTCCTGGAAAATGACAGTTGTGTTAGAATGAAAGTAAATATCTGATATGCTCAGATCCCCTGAGGAAAAGCGACCATGAGAAAGGCAGAATGATCATAGAATCATAGAATCAACCAGGTTGGAAGAGACCTCCAAGATCATCCAGTCCAACCTAGCACCCAGCCCTATCCAATCTACTAGACCATGTCACTAAGTGCCTCAGCCAGGCATTTCTTTAACACCTCCAGGGACAGTGACTCCACCACCTCCCTGGGCAGCCCATTCCAATGGCAAATCACTCTCTCTGTCAAGAACTTCCTCCTAACAACCAGTCTAGACCTCTCCCAGCACAACTTGACACTGTGTCCTCTTGTTCTGTTGTTGATGTTGTAGGACAGGTAGTTAGGTAAGTAAAAAAGGGGAAAATGAAGTAGTTTAAGTGGTGTTTCCTCCTCATAAAAGCTAGTGTTTTTTTCAGCATAACAAATATTAAACATCTATGAATCAAACTTTTCCCTTGCAACAGTGAAAAATCTCTTCAGCAATTAAATAAATTCTACCATGCACTAAAATATATGCATCTGTATCTACAGCATACCTCTTCTATTTTCAAAGCGAAGTGGGGCAGAGACTGTGATATCTGCTGGAGAAATCTCTTTGACTAGTAATTTCTTAGCAGTCATTTTCTTCAAACATTATGGTCACAGAGATGAAAGCAAAGCTAAAAAGTTCAAATCTGACTATACTTTCTGGATAGAATATTTTTCCTCTTGATTTTCATACTGGTTTCCTAGGCAAAGTCCTGGCTCTGTTTAGTGATACTTCTTGCCAGTTTTTGAATCTTGTATAGCCTGCCAGATCTCGCCTAACACGCATCTGCTACTGCACTGATTCCCCTCAGTGACATGCTGGGCTATCAGATGCTGGCTCAAGTTACTGTTCCTGCCAACACAGGGCATGCTGAGACCCTGTCTGGCAGCTGGGTTAGTCCTTACTGTTGTACTCTACCACTGCTGCTTCTGCCTGTTTTCCATTCAGTGGTCTGAATTTCCTGCTGCCTCATTTCTTTTGTCTAAAAAAGACACATAAAACTTCTGAACATACCTCTGTGAGGAGTCTGTTTGAAGAGTGAGGTATCTTTGTTCTTCATGCTGGATTAATTCTTATCTACCTTTCTGTAAGTCTGTTTCTTGATATTGACTATGCACTGCACTGTCTACTGATCCAAATAGAAAAAAATATCCTGTTTGGATTTTCACAAGAATTTAGCACTGCCAGGCTAATGTAGCTGAAAAAGAATTGGCTGAACACTATTCTGGCATGCGTACTAATCACAATAAAGCTACTTGTGATAAGTTCCTCATTACAATTTTGTGTTGAAGAATGCCCAAACTGCTGCTGTTTCCGTTTCTGCTTCTTAAAACCAGGAAAGTTTGCAAGGTGTCTCGGTTCTAATTTAAATTTCCCAGAGACTCAAATATAGTTGAGAGAACCAATAACAATTTATAGGATGCCCTTCTCTTCCCTCCCTTTCCCAAAAGAAAAGGAATTAGATGGACAGAGAGGAAAGGTATGCAGAACCACATAAATAATCTCACTGCGATTTGGAAGTTAAAAGAAGAAAAGTTTTAACAATAAATAAAAGGTATATGAGGCAGGGAAGTTACAAAGGTATAGGGAAGGGAAAGCAAAGTACAAAACATATAAATATACAACCAGATTTGATGGCAGTGGGTTTTGTCTGCCTCATGGTAATGATGGCCACGTGGTAAGACAAAGAGCAGCAGGAAACAGGAATGGAGATTTCTCATGAGCAGAAAGACAGGGGAGAGATTGAAAACAGGAAGTCCCCCTGCTTTTATGGATCTCAGACAGGAAGGGGGAGCGGACTAAGCACCACACCTGGTAGTGTTCAGACCCACCCCTGGGGAGGGGTAAAGACCACCTGGAATCAGGTTCAAGATCACTTCCTCTAGGAGGGTTAACCCTGTACACAAGGCTAAAAGATCAAGCAGCTATTTATCTTGAAAGTGATTCCACTGGTTCACAAACAGGTGCTCTCTCTTCTGAGAAGCTGAAATGTTGAATCAGCACAACTAAAGCTTGGTAGCCATTGCAGCAATATACTTCCCCACCAACTTCTGTATTCTGTAGAAAAGATGATTTTTTTTTTTCCTGGACCTTACGTAAGATGAAACAGTATTAATGAATCAGATGCTCGGTTAGTGACTGTCCAATTTATGACAACATGAGATGGCAGAATAAACATTGTTCTGACAAAAAAAAAAAAAGAAGAATCTATAGGGTGAGCATCTACAAAACAGTATTTGTAAAAGTAAATATATTAGGAAAATCAGGGATAATGAACATATTTTTTCATAGTTTAATTCTATGTGTTCATATCCACATTTATTTGTTTATTTATTTAAAGTGGTAGTTTCCTCAGAGGTTAACCGGGTTTTTTATACGATAGAGTTTTGTGTGCTCTTTACACAGCATAAAACCCAGAGAGGCTGAGGGAGCTGGGGTTGTTTAGCCTGGAGAAGAGGAGGCTCAGGGGTGACCTCATTGCTGTCTACAACTACCTGAAGGGAGATTGTAGCTAGGTGGGGTTGGTCTCTCTTCTCAAGCAACCAGCAATTAAACCAGGGTTCACAGCCCCAAGTTGTGCCAAGGGAGGTCTAGGCTGGATGTTAGGAGGAAGTTCTTCACAGAGAGAGTGATTGGCATTTGAATAGACTGCCCAGGGAGGTGGTGGAGTCACTATTCCTGGAGGTGTTCAAGCAAAGACTGGCTGAGGCACTTAGTGCCATGATCTAGTTGACTGAATAGGGCTAGGTGGTAGGTTGGACTGAATGATTTTGGAGGTCTCTTGCAATCTGGCTGATTCTATGATACTATCTAACTTAACAAAACTCTTGATCCAGAATGTTGAGCAATTTCACTTGTAATTATTAAAAGCTCCAAGACCACGCTTTTCAGAACAAATCCAATTCAGTCTAGATAATATATCTGTTGCTCTTATTGTGTGGTTTAGGTAGTTTATTACATCTTGAGTGCTCACAATACATTTTGTGCAGTATAGATAGAAGAAGAATATGTCCTAAGATTCTAATGCAAATTAGAGTTAATGCTGTCCTAAGGACTAAAAAAAATTCTCTTATTTTATTTCCTCCCAAGAGAAGGTTCATTTTTAATGGGATTCTACAAAAAAGCCCTGCTGGACATGTTAGCGATACGACTGTGGGAAGTAGAATTGTCAACAATACGCATTTTAAAAGTACATTTTCAGGTTTTGAGCTGTCAGGGTTTGCATTTTCAAAGTGTTGTTGTTTTTTTTTTTCTTCTGGCCTAAGCATTAAAACCCACACTCTTCTTTCATAGCAGCAGAGCTGCTTCCATAACTATTCTAGCAGCTAAGAATTAAGGAAGACATATGTATGGATGGATTTATGTATTTGCATATGAATATTGATATAAATATTACACATATGCATCTATCCATATATATATATGTTCAAATATGATAGACCTAGAGGCCATTTCTATTAATACAAGGCCAGGCGCAAGGTTCTACACTTTGGCCAAAACAACCCCAAGCAGTGCTACAGATTGGGGACAGAGTGGCTGGAGAGCAGCCAAGAAGAAAGGGACCTGGGGGTACTGGTAGATAGTAGGCTGAGCATGAGCCATCAGTGTGCCCAGGTGGCCAGGAGAGCCAATGGCATCCTGGCCTGGATCAGGAACAGTGTGGCCAGTAGGACAAGTGTGCTAGTTTGAAGCTATCAAGGATGTTTTGGTGAGAAGGACTAGGTCGTAGGCTGTGAAATGAAAACAATGGTGATGTCTACTTCACTCATGGTCTTGATGAGATGTGTAAAAAAAGGAAAGGAAAACATAAAGTCCCTTCACTTTTGCTCTTTGCTCTTCTCTCTTTGCCTGCTGGGGAGCTCGGGGCTACT
>WAAF01016239.1:0-30006 GCA_013400475.1 Tricholaema leucomelas
TTCAGCACGCCAAGATTCTATAAGAAGCATCCCCTCAGCCTCCCTGCCTCCTCCTTCTACTTCAGAATGCATTTAACTACCATCACAGTATGAGAAATAGCAAATCTTAGGTACCTGTAGTGAGAAAATTAAGGATAGCACCAAGCAGAGTGCTTTTTTGAGCTGAGGGAATCTTGACCTATATGAAATCAACTTACATGCATGAGAATATTTTATATTCTATGCTACTTTCAAGCATTTAGGAAGGTAACTGAAATGCACGAGATGCTCCGTAATTCTTGCCCCTTTTTTATATTCCTTACTACTTTGAAGTATTTAAGAATGCAGTAGAAGGGTATTAAGTTCTTCAGCATGCCAAGATTCTATAGGAAACATCTATTCAGCCTCCCTGCCTCCTCCCTATACTTCAGAATGTATTTAACTACCATTACAGTAAGAGAAATAGCACATTTTAGGTACCTGTAGTGAGAAAATTAGGGATAACACCAAGCAGAGTATTTTTTAGCTGAGAGAATCTTGACCTATATGAAATCAACTTAAATGCATGAGATACTCCTTACTTCTTGCCCATATTTTATATTCCATACTACTTTGAAGTACTTAAGAATGTAATAGAAGGATATTAAGTTCTTCAGCATGCCAAGATTCTATANTCAGAAAGCATTTAACTACCATCACAGTAAGAGAAATAGCACATTTTAGGTACCTGTAGTGAGAAAATTAGGGATAACACCAAGCAGAGTGCTTTTTTAGCTGAGAGAATCTTGATCTAGATGAAATCAACTTAAATGCTTGAGATACTCCTTAGTTCTCCCCATATTAAGGATAGCACCAAGCAGATGCTCACTCTGCACCTAAGCAGAAAGTTTAGTGAAGCACAGAATACAAATATAGGTCAGAGAGTGCAGACAAGATAAGGGAAGTTATCTGAACAGTTCAATTCACAGGAAATTTTTTTACCAACCTTGTTTTTACCAAAAGCTGATGATTCATAAAAACAAAACACAAACCAGTCTGCTTAGACACTTTTCCTGATTCAAAACTTTAAAGCAGTAAAATACTGCAACATCTCATGTTTGCAGTTTTAAAAGCTCAAGCTTCTTGAGGAGCTTGAGGTAAGATGACGTTTTAGAGCAAAACTCTTACCCCCATGTTCACATTTTAAAAAGTAAAAGCTAGAAAATGAGAAGCAAAAATATTTTGACTGTTATGAAATGTTTTTTCATGTCTCAGGTCATGAAAATCTTAACAAACCAGCTTTTTTTTTTTTTGGTCCTGGTTAGAATGGGAGCTTTGAGAAACTCTGTTTAATGATAGAATCAACCAAGATGGAAGAGACCTCCAAGATCATCCAGTCCAACCTAGCACCCAGCCCTAGCCAGTCATATGACTGTTTCTTTGCAAAGCTCAGTAAATAGCATACACTAACAATCAGAGAATCATAGACTGTCAAAGGCTGGAAGGGACCTTGAAAGCTCATCTGGTCCAGCCCCCCTGCCAGAGCAGGATCACCTACAGCAGCTCACACAGTAGCACCACCACTAGTCCATGCACTGTGTCATCCAACTGGATTACAGCTGCACTTAGAAACTTAGAATCTGTCAGGGTTGGAAGGGACCACAATAATCATCTAGTTCTAACCCCCCTGCCATGCCCAGGGACACCCTATCCTACATCAGGCTGCCCAGAGCCTCATCCAGCCTGGCCTTAAACACCTCCAGGGATGGGGCCTCAATCACCTCCCTGGGCAACCCATTCCAGGCTCTCACCACTCTCGTGCTGAACAACTTCCTCCTCACATCCAGTCTGTATCACTGCTTCCTTTCACACTATCACAGAATCACAGAATGTCAGGGACTGGAAGGGACCTCAAAAGCTCATCCAGTTCAACGCCCTTGCCAGAGCAGGATCACCTAGAACAGATCACACTGGAACACATCCAGGCCAGTTCTGAGTATCTCCAGAGAAGGAGACTCCACACCCACCCTGGGCAGCCTGTTCCAGGGCTCTGTCACCATCACAGGGAAAAAAAAATATCCTCATGTTTAAATGTTTAAATAAAACTTCCTATGCCTCAACTTCCACCCAGTGCCCCTTGTCCTGTCACTGGGCATCACCCAGCAGAGCCTGGCTCCAGCCTCCTGCCACTCACTCCCTACATATTTATAAACACAAATGAGGTCACTTCTTAGTCTCCTTCTCTCTGTGCTAAACAGCCCCAGCTCCCTCAGGCTCCCTTCATAAGGAAGGTGTTCAACTAAGAAGCATCCTCTAAAAAGACTACCTTTTTATAGCTGGGACAATTTGAGCTCATACATTGGGAAGTTTTGTGACAATCTCTCTAATTTCAGAAGTTAGTAGGAAACTGCTACAAGTACCTAAAGCACTTGGATAGATTCTCATTTCATGATCACTGCAGAAACATTTCTCCATCTCACATGCATTTCAAGTATGGCTTTAGAATCCTGTTTGATAATGACAGCCTCCTCTTTACATTTTCTACTGTCCCCAGCTTTTCAATTGTGACAAGCATGTCTGGCTTGGCCCAAACAGTCCAAAAGTACTGATTTATCTCAAAGATATTCTTTGAATCACCATTCCATTAAAATTTCAAAGAGGACATAATTTTTCCCCCCCGAGTTTAAATTTGAGTAGATTTAGAAGAACTTACACAGAAAAAAAAAAAATTAGATAGGACCTCAGAGCCCTGTGGTATCACTCAACATAGAATCATAGAATCAGCCAGGTTGGAGGAGACCTTCAAGATAATCCACCCAAACTTATCACCCAGCCCTAGCCAATCAACCAGACCATGGCACTGAGTGCTCAGCCAGGCTTTGCTTCAACACCTCCAGAGATCGCAACTCCACCACCTCCCTGGGCAGCCCATTCCAATGCCAATCACTCTCTCTGCCACCAACTTCCTCCTAACATCCAGCCTAGACCTGCTCTGACACAACTTGAGACTGTGTCCCCTTGTTCTGTTGCTGGTTGCCTGGGAGAAAAGACCAACCCCACCTGGCTACAGCCTCCCTTCAGGTAGTTGTAGACAGCAATGAGCTCTGCCCTGAGCCTCCTCTTCTGCAGGCTGCACACCCCCAGCTCCCTCAGTCTCCCCTCACAGGGCTATGCTCCAGTCCCTTCACCAGCTTCATCACCCTTCTCTGGACACATTCCAGTACCCCAACACTTCTCCTGATCTGAGGAGCCCAGAACTGGACACAGGACTCAAGGTGTGGCCTGACCAGTGTTGAGGACAGTGGTAGAATACCCTTCCCTGTCCTGCTGGCCACACTGTTCCTAATAAAAGCCAGGATGCCATTGGCTCTCCTGCCCACCTGGGCACACTCCTTGCTCATGTTCAGCTACTCTCTACCAGTACCCCCAGATCCCTCTCTGCCTGGCTGCTTCCAGCCACTCTGTCCCCAGGCTGCAGTGCTGCTTGGGGTTGTTGTGGCCAAAGTATAGAACCCTGCACTTAGCCTTGTTAAATCTCACCCCGTAGCCCAGCTACAGAAGAATTGTTCCCTGAGTTCCAAATTTTTGTTTAGAAAGGCATGAATGTATATTAGAAACATGAGGCAATCTTCTAACACCATCCTTGCATATGGATTAGCTTAGACTGGTTTATTAGTTAATTAGAAGGGTTAGGTGATAGGTTGGACTCGGCGACCCCAGAGGTCTTTTCCAACCTGGTTTAATTCTGAGATTCTCTGATACTTTGAAAAAGATATGGGATTTTTTTTCTGGACATTTAAGTTGGTTCCTAGAGATCTGTGAAAAATCTGAGATCTGCCATTAAAATCAACAGCAAACTGAAAAATCTGAGATCTGCAATTAAAATCAACAGCAAACTGAAAAATCTGAGATCTGCAATTAAAATCAACAGCAATCTGAAAAATCTGAGATCTGCCATTAAAATCAACAGCAAACTGAATAATCTGAGATCTGCAATTAAAATCAACAGCAAACTGAAAAATCTGAGATCTGCAATTAAAATCAATGGCAAACTTTTAGCTATAGTCATAGGAATATAAGCAAATTACAGTTTTAGCCTAGAAGTGGTCCAAAAACCTAAATACTGTGATTAGCTCTTCTCCTATTCTAGTGATGTCTGAGAATGGATGAAGGTTAACACTTAACCTGCCATGTAAAACAGACTGCAGACACCTGCCAGGACCTGTGCTCTCTGCAGAACCACTGAAAGACTGTTTGTTTACAAGAGTAGTCTTGAATCCACTGACCTTGAAGTTTAAACTCTGGAGACAAAAGGAAGATTTTCTTTCTTATTTTACTTCTTAGGAGCTGAGCCATAGAAAGATGAAATAACTTGCCCAAGGTTATAAGGGTGTTTGGTGCCCTTACCCTAAGCTGATCACCCCTTGGTTTATTCTCTATCCCTTTTGTAATATATAGACCAAGTATGAAGGAATACTTCCCCCCCCCCCCATCTGAAAGAAGAAAAGAAAATCTTTTTACTATGTGTTTCTAGATATTTTTTAATTGCTTTATTATGCAGAAAGCCAGAGGAGTTCTAGGCTGGATGTTAGGAGGAAGTTCTTCACAGGGAGAGTGATTTGCCATTGGAATGGGCTGCCCAGGGAGGTGGTGGAGTTGCCATCCCTGGAGATGTTGAAGAAAAGCCTGGATGAGGCACTTAGTGCCATGGTCTGGTTGATTGGCTAGGGCTGGGTGCTAGGTTGGACTGGATGATCTTGGAAGTCTCTTCCAACCTGCTTGATTCTATGATTCTATGGTGAGGGTGTCTTCCAACCTAGTTGATTCCATGATTCTATGATCTCATCTAATAAACTGGGTGTGACAGAAGAAGCATCTGCCCTAGAACCTTCCAAAAGCAGATTATAGGCACTTTGAAGGGGAGGTATAGGCTGGATGTTAGGAGGAAGTTCTTGCCAGAGAGAGTGATTGGCATTGGAATGGGCTGCCCAGGGAGGTGGTGGAGTCACAGAACAAGGGGACACAACCTCAAGTTGTGCTGGAGGAGGTATGGGCTGGATGTTAGGAGGAAGTTCTTCACAGAGAGAGTGATTGGCATTGGAATGGGCTGCCCAGGGAGGTGGTGGAGTCACCGTCCCTGGGGGTGTTCAAGAAAAGCCTGGATGAGGCACTTAGTGCCATGGTCTGGTTGATTGGCTAGGGCTGGGTGCTAGGTTGGACTGGATGAGCTTGGAGGTCTCTTCCAACCTGGTTGATTCTATTCTATTCTATCAGTAAACTGTTTAAATGGAAAGACCCAGAAACTTGTAATTACTGTTGTGAATCTCCATTGCACCCATAGATGTTCTAGACAAGTACAGGTGATACAATTATACTGTGACCTTTGGCTACTGGTGGAGTAGAGCACTTAACAAAAGGAACATGAAGCAAATGGAGCTCTGCAAAACAGCACATGATGAGTCTATGGAAATCACTGTGCCTGTGATAGAGAGAAAGCTGTCTGGGAAGCCTATAAGAGAAGAAAGAGTTTGTATGTCTGTTGGTGAAGTATATGTATGAGAATACAATACATATACATTATATATCTGCCCCTGTAGGCGTTCAGGAAAAGGCTGGATGAGGCACTTAGTGCCATGGTCTAGATGACTGGATAGGGCTGGGTGCTAGGTTGGACTGGATGATCTTGGGGGGGTCTCTTCCAACCTGGATGATTCTATGATTCTATGAAAACGTGGGGAACCAGGAAACGGGACAAGAGAATTGAATGTAGGCTATATTCATTTTGATTTCTGTTATTTGCACCAGTGCCATATCAGTTTCCTTCCCTGTTTATTCTAACAAAAATGTGATCAGGAAATAATAATTTGCCAAAAATACATGGCAAGACCAGAGTCTCAGTGGTAATTTTGGATTTCTATGAAATAACAAGCCAAATAGATTTTAAAGGCTATGACAAGATGCACATAGCTCAAATAGATTCATAGAACCATAGAAACAGTCAGGGTTGGAAGGGACCACAAGGATCAGCTAGATCCAAACCCCCTGCCATGGGCAGGGACACCCTAGCCTAGATCAGGCTGGCCACAGCCTCATCCAGCCTGGCCTTAAACACCTCCAGGGATGGGGCCTCGACCACCTCCCTGGGCAACCCATTCCAGTCTCTCACCACTCTCATGCTGAACAACTTCCTCCCCATGTCCACTCTGAACCTCCCCACCTCCAGCTTTGCTCCATTCCTCCTAGTCCTATCACTCCCTCATAGCCTAAAAAGTCCCTCCCCAGCTTGTTTGTAGGCTTCCTTCAGATACTGGAAGGCCACAATAAGGTCACCTGGGAGCCTCCTCTTCTCCAGGCTCCACAGCCCCAACTCTTTCAGTCTGTCCTCACAGCAGAGCTGCTGCAGCCCTCTGCTCATCCTTGTGGCCCTTCTCTGGACACACTCCAGCA
The DNA here is from genome assembly GCA_013400475.1 of Tricholaema leucomelas. NCBI lineage: Eukaryota > Metazoa > Chordata > Aves > Piciformes > Lybiidae > Tricholaema lacrymosa > Tricholaema leucomelas. Next base: position 6,406 of record WAAF01016239.1, read on the forward strand.
CATCCACATCCTTCTTGTAACTGGGGCTCCAAATAGCAATGCCTGTCAGTAACACAGTTACAAAATGCTGTTGGATCCATGAACTCTTCACCTAAAATTAAACTCCATTCCAAGTTTTGTGTGCATCGATTCCCTGTTCTTCCTGAGACACTCCTGGTGCCTTAGTTGTCTTGCCAGAGCTTGCAAAGAACAAGGATGTGGGAATAATGAATTATTCTCTTCATTTATTATTCCTGATGAATAGTAAAGTATTCTAATAACACTTACTATTCCATTCATTTATTACTGGGGAATAATTAGCCAGGAATGGCTTCTAAGATGTTTTTCCAAAATTAGACTGTAATGGTCTTACTGTGTTTATCTCCACCTGTATGAAAATATCTCTGTAGCTCTCCCCACCTCCTGCCCCAACTCAGGCTTGTATCTGTTTCCCAAAGTTAAGAAAATGGTAATCTCCTCCTCTCCCAAAGATGCAGCCTCTTTCTTCACGTAGCTGAACTCCCATTTCAGACCAAAAAAACTCTTCTTCTAGTCAGATGCATCTCATTCTATGCTGATGAGAAGTGTGTGTGAGTGGGGGAAAGACCTGCAAGAAGATCAAAGAATAGGTGTGTCTGTATGAGAATAGAAGGTTTAGGTAAATGAAAGGAGGTGATTATGAAAACATACATATATGAGTAAGGGAGAGATGCAGTGTCTGCACAGGTGGTACAGCAGCTGAGATTATCGACTTGTTTTGTCTTCAAGCAAGAGAAAAGGAGGCTCAGGGGTGACCTCATTGCTGTCTACAACTACCTGAAGGGAGGTTGTAGCCAGGTGGGGTTGGTCTCATCTCCCAGGCAACCAGCAACAGGACAAGGGGACACAGTCTCAAGTTGTGCCAGGGGAGGTCTAGGCTGGATGTTAGGAGGAAGTTGTTGGCAGAGAGAGTGATTGGCATTGGAATGGGCTGCCCAGGGAGGTGGTGGAGTTGCTTTTGCTGGAGGTGTTCAAGAAAAGACTGGCTGAGGCACTTAGTGCCATGGTGTAGACAACTGGCTAGGGCTGGGTGCTAGGTTGGACTGGATGATCTTGGAGGTCTCTTCCAAGCTGGTTGATTCTATGACTCTATGATTCTATGACTTGGTGTCCTCTCTTGACTTTGGCCAGTATTGACTTGGTAGGGTTTCCCATTACTAGATTTCACTCTACCTTTTGGATTCTCTGCTTCCTGTCTTCACCTCTTCTATTTCAAGTCCCTAAATTTGGAGAAAAATAGGTACTTATGGTAGCTCTTCAGATGGTGTGATGGTTTGGGTGTTCCCTGCCCCCCCCCCCACTTTAGAAATCACCCAGACTAGACTCAGCCAGCTCTGGAAATTTGAATGAAGCTTATATTTACAGCTGGCACAATGTACAAGCAGATAGTTACAGTATATGCAGTTATAGACAGAAATAGACAAGGGAAAAAGGTAATACAGACACAACTCCCCTCCCAGAAACCTGAGTCCCCAGGAGGGGCTCTCAACCACCCCTCACCTTCCCCCTACCCCTCTCAACCTTACCCCAGTCCCAAGGAAGAATGGAGGTTCGGCCAAGAGGATTAAGAAGCAAAGGTGAAATCAGCCAAAGGAAATGGAAGGTGAGGTTAGAAAGCAAGATGGGGTTCAGCCAGCAGCCTCAGCTCCACAGCAGGCAAAGCTCCCAGCGAAGAGAGCAAGCAAGTGACCTTATCTAATGTTTTGCTTTTCCCTTCTACACATCTCAGCAAGACTGTGAGGGAAGTAGACCTCACCATTGTTTTCATTTCTCAACCTATGGTCTAATTCTTCTCACCAAAACATTCTAGCTGGGCTCAAACTAGCACAGGTGGCCTTTCTCTTTCTCAGGGCAGGATGAGATGAGCTGTGCTTTATTCTCTTGCTTTAGGGCTGTTGTGGAGGAGGGATGATTTTCTATATGCTATCCAGGCTGAATATTTCTCTATCTCTAAAACATTTGCATATGTGACTGAATCGTATACTCACCTAGAATCAATGTTTCATCATTTCTAGCTTCCTTCCCTTCCTTTTATGGAAAGAAGGAACTTTTCTTCCCTCTCTTCTTTGTAGAACAAATACCACTTCTATGAAAGCTTTAACATATACAATTCACTGTGAATATCATGCCAAATAATGCATATGAAAACTTAATGCTACCTTACATCCAGTCTGTCTTCTTTTACAAAGTCTTTCCACTTCACAGGGTAATTATTATTGGTATAAGTAGTACAGATGAGGCTGAGTGCTTAGTGCATGACCAGTTGCATATTTAAATTGGACCTATCTTTGGATCCCACTCACTTCCCAGCCACTTTAGTGCAAGAACATACATTACTCTTTCTAATTCTGAGTCTTTAAGGTATAATTTCAGGGTACAGCCTTGCAGAAGCGACGAACATCCTTCCTTGTGATGTTGAACTTTGGAGTGCAGGTGGACTAAGCCCAGAAGGGCTACTGCACTAGTTCATAACCACTCCAACTAGTCCAAAATCCTGTCTCTGACAGGGAGCAGTAGGAAGTATCCAGGGATAAAGACAAAAAGCCAGTCAGAGTGAGTGCTTATTATCCTGATCTGTCTTCCTAGCTCATGACAAACAATAGCTTAATTTAATCATCAAATATTAAATTGTTACATTCACAAACATTCCTGCAGGTGCACTTGTTAGCACCCATACAGCTTTTAAAAACCACCTCCCAGATCCTACCCTGAGAAAATAGTGTAGTTTCATCACCCTTGGCTTTGCCAGGATCTCTGGATTTTCACAGGTTCCTCTCAAGAAGAGTGCCTTGCTTCTTCTGACTTCATGGAACTATGTTCCTAATTTTGCCTGGTTGGAAACATCTGAGGAAAAAACAGGCTGCTTCTGAAGCTCAGGGCAGTATTAGTTTTCATAATGTCAGCAAGATTAAGAAAAACATTTAAAGCAGGCAAATCTGAACATTCATACTGTTAGGAGCAGGCATTGATCTGTTGGAGGGTAAGAGAGCCCTGCAGAGGGACCTTGACAGGCTGGATGGGTGGGCAGAGGCCAATGAGTTCTGCACTTTGGCCACAACANGTGCAGCCTGCAGAAGAGGAGGCTCAGAGGTGACCTCATTGCTGTCTACAACTACCTGAAAGGAGGCTGTAGCCAGGTGGGGTTGGTCTCTTCTGCCAGGCAACCAGCAACAGAACAAGGAGACACAGTCTCAAGTTGTGCTGGAGAGGTCTAGGCTGGATGTTAGGAGGAAGTTGTTGTCAGAGAGAGTGATTGGCATTGGAATGGGCTGCCCAGGGAGGTGATGGAGTCTCTGTGCCTGGAGGTGTTGAAGCAAAGCCTGGATGAGGCACTTAGTGCCATGGTCTGGTTGACTGGATAGGGCTGGGCAATAGGTTGGAGTGGATGATCTTGGAGGTCTTTTCCAACCTGCTTGATTCTATGGTGAGGTTCTGATCCATATCTTTTTAACAGTGTTGTAAAAGCACTATATAATGGAAAATAGTTAAATTAAAATGAATAATTCCATTTTTTACTAGGCAAAAAAGCTATTTTCTTACAGGATCCCAAATTCCCCATTGGAGACTACTTTGACTCATTCACTTATTGGAACCTTAGAGATAGCAAAAGAAAAATATTAAGAATAAAATAAAATTCAAATCTGCAGGGTTAAGGTGGGGTTTTGGTTGTTGTTTATTTTTTTCTCTCTGCAAAGATTACTTTATGTATTGTGAGAGTTTGGAGTTTCCTGACCCCCACTCTTATAAAATTACCCAGACTAGACTCAGCCAGATGGAAGTTAAAAATGCTTTATAGTCACAGCTTAGCACAATACACAGGCAGATAGTTACAATAGTTACAGCTACAGACAGAAACAGGCAAGTTAGAGGTAATACAGAAACACAACAGCCCTCCCAGAAATCACAGTCCCCAAGAGGGGCTGCCAACTACCTTTCCACCTCCTTTCCACCCCTCTACCTTATCCCAGAGTTTGCCTTACATGCAAGGTGAGTTTGGAGGATCAACCAGGGGAGGTTAGAAAGCAGAAGGATTAGTTACACAGAAAACAGGTTAGGGAGAAAAGTACAGGCACCAGCTGCAACAGAGAGTCACTGCAACTGTGTTATCTATATTTATGTTCTCGTTTTTATCCGTCTCAGCAAGCCTATGAGTGCAGTAGCCATCACCATTGTTTTCTTTTCACAGCCTATCATCTAATTCTTCTCACCAAAATATGCCAGCTAGCCTCAAACCAGCACAGGTATGATAACTGCCAGATGCAGAACAGAATGTATGACACGAACACAAGGGGGAGAGCATTATCTGCACTGACAGATCTTGTCAGTGGGAAAGTTTCTCTGCCCCAGTACTTATATTGCAAAACTTACTCTTTTTGCACGTACATCCTCTACATTTTTAAGAGTTGCTTTAGGCTGTAAAGAGAGAAAAATAAGCTAACAAGTCAAAGGTTGTAATTCTTCCAACTGTTTGTCTGGGCAGGTTGATGAAAATGGTGGAGATGTGTAGATCTGATTCGTTTGTTCACGTAAAATGGTCTTGAGATGATAAGCGAAAGGAATCTTTGCGAGAGGATTTGTCACTGTCAAGCAGAACCAGCTGGGGCAGGGTGAGTGTCTCTTTTTGACACTGCAGAAGCAAAAAGAAGAGAAGAAAAAAAAAAAGAGAGAGATTGAAAATAGATTGCACTTATCTAATATCTCTAATGAAACCACAGTGATGTCAGTTCTGATCAGGCTGTAATCGGAGTTGCTGATGGTGCGATAAGAGGCTTCCGTTTTACGTGTTTTCAGCATGTTTGCTGTGGAAAAGGCTGCAAATGATTAACTGTGGGTGAGTGGAAATGGTGAAGGAAAAAATACCTTTGCCACAACAACAACAACAAGAAAGGAGAGAAGGGGAGGGCTTCACAGTGCACGCAGAGGGGAAGAGGAGGGGAAGAGAATTCTGAGTATTATTAAATATGTGAAAGGAGGCTGGTTTGCTTTGTAAGAAGTAGATCTCCCAGACACATTCACAACTCTGTGCTCGTTCACATTTGCGTAAGTGCTGCTAATCAGCTCACCACAGACTATCGGACTTACTTCTTTGGAAATGACACTTGAATTTCAACCTGGTGTTAAAAGGGAAAGCAGTAAAAGCATTACTTGAAGGATATGAAAAGTATATGTTTGTCTCAATCCCTTTGGATCAGACTCTGATGCTTTTACTCACAGTGACTAGAACCTTAATAAAACCCCCTTCCTGAAGCCAGTGGGATCAGGAGTGCAAGTGTTTAATAACCCCTACAGGCTGGGGTCGGAGTGGCTGGAGAGCAGCCAAACAGAAAAGGATCTGGGGGTGCTAATCGATATCCGCCTGAACATGAGCCAGCAGTGTGCCCAGGTGGCCAAGAGAGCCAATGGCATCCTGGCCTGCATCAGGAATGGTGTGGCCAGCAGGAGCAGGGAGGTCATTCTGCCCCTGTACTCTGCACTGGTTAGACCACACCTTGAGTACTGTGTCCAGTTCTGGGCCCCCCAGTTTAAGAGGGACATTGAGATGCTTGAACGTGTCCAGAGAAGGGCGACGAGGCTGGGGAGAGGCCTCGAGCACAGCCCTACGAGGAGAGGCTGAGGGAGCTGGGATTGTTTAGCCTGGAGAAGAGGAGGCTCAGGGGAGACCTTATTGCTGTCTACAACTACCTGAGGGGTGGTTGTAGCTAGGAGGAGGTTCCTCTCTTCGCTCAGGCGGCCAGCAACAGAACAAGAGGACACAGCCTCAAGCTGTGCCAGGGGAAGTTTAGGCTTGAGGTGAGGAGAAAGTTCTTCACTGAGAGAGTCATTGGCTACTGGAATGGGCTGCCCAGGGAGGTGGTGGAGTCACTGTCCCTGGGGCTGTTCAAGGCAGGATTTACTTTGGTGGATAAGCCAGGCACAGCTTCTCCCAGTAGCACCACCACTAGTTTATGCACTGGGTCATCCAGCTGGATTGCAGCTGCACTTCTGTATTGCTGCTCCCTTTCACACTATCACAGAATCACAGAATGTCAGGGGTTGGAAGGGACCTCAAAAGCTCATCCAGTCCAACCGCCCTGCCAGCGCAGGCTCACCTAGACCAGATCATGCAGGAATACATCCAGATTCTGAATATCTCCAGAGAGGGAGAGTTCATAACTCCCCTGAGCAGCCTGTCCCAGTGTTCTGTCACCCTCACAGGAAAAAAATTCGTCCTCATGCTTACATGAAACTTCCTATGCCTCAGCTTCCACCCATTGCCCCTTGTCCTGTCACTGAGCATCACCCAGCAGAGCCTGGCTCCAGCCTCCTGGCACTCACCCTGCACATACTTATGAACATTGATGAGGTCACCTCTCAGTCTCCTCCAAGCAGCACAGCCTCAGCTCCCTCAGTCTCTTCTCTTAACAGAGATGTTCCATTCCCTTCATCATCTTTGTGGCTCTGTGCTGGACACTCTCAATCAGTTCTATGTGCCTCTTGAACTAGGGGGTCCAGAACTGAACATAGTACTCCACATGTGGTCTCACCAGAGAAGAGTAGAAGGGGAGGAGAACCTCTCTCAACCTACTAACCACAGTCCTTTTAATACACCCCAGAATGACATTGGCCTTCCTGGCCACAACAGCACATTGCTGGCTCATGTTCAACCTCCCATCAACTGGGACCCCCAAATCTCTGAATGGCACCCACTCCACCCAGCTTGGTGTCGCCAGCAAACTTGCTGACAGTGCCCTCATCCAGGTTATTAATGAATACATTGGATAATACTGGTCGCACTATCGACCCCTGAGATGTTCCACTAGTTACAGGCCTCCAACTCCATCCCATTGACCACAACTCTCTGACTTCTTTCCTTTAACCAGTTCCCAATCCACCTCACTACTCCTTCACCCAGACCACACCTCCTCAGTTTAGCCAGAAGGACACTGTGGGAGACAGTGACAAATGCGTTACTGAAATCAAGGTAAAGCACATCCACTGCTCTTCTATCATCTATCCACCTGGTTACACCCTCACAGAAGGCTGTCAGGTTGGTCAAACATGACTTCCCCTTTGTAAAACCATGCTGACTGCTCCCAATGACAGTCTTATCCTTGATATGGCTAAGCACAGTGCCAAGGATAAGCCTCTCCATTATCTTTCCAGGGATGGAGATGAGGCTGACAGGTCTATAGTTGCCTGGGTCCTCCTTCTTACCCTTTTTGAAGACTGGAGTGATGTTTGCCTTCCTCCAATTCCCAGCACCTCCCCTATCTGCCATGACTTACCAAAGATGATGGAGAGTGCTTTGGCAATGACCTGTGCCATCCTCCTCAGCACCCATGGGTGCATGCCATTGGGACTCACACACTTAAGGTCATCAACCAGAGAAGACTCCTTTGTCATGCTTGCCTCTGGTGCCTCAGGTGTCAGGGGCTCCTGAGAAAAGTCTCTGGCAGCATAGACAGAGACAAAAAAGGCATTTAGTAACTTTGCCTTCTTTGTGTGCTGTCACCAGGGCAACCACCTCATTCAGCAGAGGGCCTACACTGCCTCTAGCATTAGTTTTTCCTGCAATGTATTTGAAGAAGTCCTTTCTGTTATTCTTGACCTCCCTTGCAAGGTTGAGTTCAATGAGGCCTTAGTTGCCTTCCTACATCCTCTGACAACAGTCTTATACTCCTCCCAAGCAGCCAGCCCCACTTGTCCGGATGTGTCCCTGCCATTGTGAGCAAGGTGGTAAATGATGGACCCAGAATCAAAACATGTTTTGCAATTGTTGTGGTAGGCCTGATGGGCTGGAAATAGGCTAGAATCATAGAATGATAGAATCAAGCAGGTTGGAAGAGACCTCCAAGATCATTGTGCTAGTTTGAGCCCTGCTAGCATGTTTTGGTGAGAAGAACTAGATGATAGGCTGTAAAATGAAAACAATGGTGAGGTCTACTTCCCTCACAGTCTTGCTGGGATGTGTAAAGAAGAAAGGCAAAACAAAGATTAGGTCACTTGCTTCTTCTCTTCGCTGGGGAGCTTTGCCTGCTGGGGAGAAGCTGAGGCTGCTGGCTGGACTCCATCTTGCTTTCTAACCTCACCCTCCCTTTGCTTGGCTGCTTCACCTTGCTTTTTTTAACCATCTTGGCCGAACCTCCATTCTTTCCTTAGGACTGGGGTAAGGTTGAGAGGGGTAGGGGAAGGTGAGGGGTGGTTGGGAGCCCCTCCTGGGGACTCAGGTTTCTGGGAGGGGAGTTGTGTTTCTGTATTACCTTTTTTACCTTGTCTATTTCTGTCTATAACTGTACATACTGTAACTATCTGCTTGTACATTGTGCCAGCTGTAAATATAAGCTTCATTCAAATTTCCAGAGCTGGCTGAGTCTAGTCTGGGTGATTTCTAAAAGTGTGGGGGGGCAGGGGACACCCAAACCACTACAATCATCCAGTCCAAACTATCACTCAGACCTGTCCAGTCAACTAGACCATGGCACTAAGTGCCCTATCCAGGATTTTTATCCATACCTTCAGGGACAGTGATTCCACCACCTCCCTGGGCAGCCCATTCCAATGCCAATCACTCTCTCTGCCAACAACTTCCTCCTAACATTCATCCTAGACCTCCCCTGGCACAACTTGAGACTCTGTCCCCTTCTTCTGTTGCTGGTTGCCTGGGAGAAGAGACCAACCCCACCTGGCCACAACCTCCCTTCAGGTAGTTTTAGAGGCTTATACATGTACTGGCTTGCCCAGGAGTGTTTTTCTCCTGAGATAAACAAGGCACACACACTTAGCTTGTGCCTGCCTTGTGCAAGGCCTGTGCTTTTCCCAAATTTGGCTAAAGGAAGTCTATGAGTTCACCTAATGAGGTCAGGCTTGGCTAACTGCCACTCTGATTGGCTATTATGTGTCCAAAGGCACATTGGTCTCGGCCCACATTGATAAAAGAGATATGCAGGTAAACACAGTGTACTCTGCCATTCTATTCATGCCTGTTGCTGCCTGCTGCCATTGCTTACTGCCGTATTGTTTGCCTGGAAACTCCACTGTCACAAGTTTACCAGGGACAGGCTCTAAACACCTCCACATGATTGGCCTGCATAGCCAATGTGACATCACACTAAGACTGAACATTGCAAGACATCCTGCCTACACCTGACAGTCTCCTGCCAAGACAGGAAGTCATGGAGATACACAGATCATCCAGAGGAGCCAGGAGACAAGATCAGAGATTGCCTGCCTCCTTTCCCTAGAAGCCTGGGAAGAATCATAGAATCATAGAATGGTTTAGGTTGGAAGGGACCTCAAGGATCATCCAGCTCCAACCCCCTGCCATAGGCAGGGACACCTCCCACTAGAGCAGGTTGCTCAAGGCCTCATCCAGCCTGGCTTTAAACTCCTCCAGGGAGGAAGCATCCACAACCTCCCTGGGCAACCCGTTCCAGTGCCTTACCACCCTCACTGTAAAGAACTTCCTCCTAACATCCAGTCTAAATCTCCCCTCTTCCAGCTTAAACCCATTCCCCCTCGTCCTGACATTACCAGACCTTGTCAATAGTCCCTCCCCAGCCTTCCTGTAGGCTCCCTTCAGATACTGGAAAGCCACTCTAAGGTCTCCTCGAAGCCTTCTCTTCTCCAGGCTGCAGAGCCCCAACTCTCTCAGCCTGTCCTCATAGCAGAGCTGCTGCAGCCCTCTGATCATCTTCGTGGCTCTCCTCTGGACCCGCTCCAGCAGTTCCATGTCCTTCTTGTGTTGGGGGCTCCAGAACTGCACACAGTACTCCAGGTGGGGTCTGAGGAGAGCAGAGTAAAAGGGGAGAATCACCTCCCTTGCCCTGCTGGCCACACTGCTCTTGATGCAGCCCAGCACAGGGTTGAAGAATCAGAAGCCTCAGTGGTTGACAGTAACAGAATTCCCTGAAAGCATTTGGGTAGTGTCTGAAGCTGTATCTAGCCCCACAGGTTGGGTGATAATATTTTGTGAGTAAATATTTACAGCCTTTTCAACTCACCACTGCCTTCTGCCATAATTAGAAAAGAGCTCCTTGAGCCCATCTAGTGGGCAAGCAGTGTATTGACTGCAAGTGGTATTTGGCCACAAGAACCTTGTCTTCCAGTTCAATTAATGTGTATATGCTTTGCTGGTTATTACTAGATCTAGTTATTATCTGTAAAATGTTTCCATGACCGTGCAAGAGCTGATTTGGGGGGTGACAAGAGTTCTGAATATCAAAATTAATAAACATTATTCATTTGGAAAAAAAAGATAATCTTGAATTAATTTCCCCTTCATAACAGGAATATAATGTCAAATACAGCAGAAGAAAATATAAGCAGAGCATTCTACTTGGAGGTTAGGAGGAAGTTCTTCACAGAGAGAGTGATTTGCCATTGGAATGGGCTGCCCAGGGAGGTGGTGGAGGCACCGTCCTTGGGGGTGTTCAACAAAAGCCTGGATGAGGCACTTAGTGCCATGGTCTGGTTGACTGGCTAGGGCTGGGTGCTAGGTTGGACTGGATGATCTTGGAGGTCTCTTCCAACCTGGTTGATTCTATGATTCTATGATAACAGTGGCAAGTACAATTCCCACTCTTTGCTTCTCTGCAGCTATTGAGCTAACTTTTCAGTGTAGATCCCAATTAGGCAAACTTTGGTCTTTGAGAGGAATAGATATGTATATCTGTACAACTAAATATCTACATACACATGTATAAACAAACACTGATATCAGTATATGTTTCATATTCTTCTATGAACATTGATTTAAAAGGATAAGACTTCCCAGAATGGAAAACTATAGATATTCCTTTTTTACATTCTGCATTGCAACAGTGAGATAACTGCATTCTCTAGTGTGAATAATTTCTGGGAGATGAATGAATGTCTCAGGCTAGATATGAGACATATCTGTGAAGTTCTTTTAGATGTTATCTTTTAGAATTAAAGGCTAAAAAAAATGGGATGTGCTATCTGTTGACTCTTTGTGGTAGTTAGGGAGTTCCCCACTGTTACAAATGATGCAAAATTAATCATCTGTGTTAATTTTGATGTCCAGGCAAAGATCATTTAATAACTATGAACAGGGTTTATTAACATTAAATCTCACCAGAAAACTTACTTACAAGGTTTGAAATGCAGTTTGGATACTTATACACATGGGGAACAGACAAAACTAGAACACTTTAAGGGGTAACTAGCAAATGCAAACATTATACTGGAAGAGAAGGTTCTTATGGTCAGTATTCTGCTTGTCGTTAATTGTGCTGCTTATCCACTAGGTGGATGCAGGAAACTCCTTTCTGCTTATGGCAGAAGGCAATTAGTGAATTACAAGAGGCTTTATTTACTCACAAAATAGTATCAGACAGTACCCAAAGCATGTGGAGGGGTTGCTGTCGGTAGTCTCAAAGCCATTAGAGGCTTTGGAGTTTCCCAGGCTCTTTTCTCAGGAAGCTGGGAGTCTATAGCATAGTCTCTGACCTGGTTCCTCTTGATTCCTGATTCAGCAGAAGCCTTGAGAAGGGCAGGCAGGATGCAATGTGTTGTGCAGTCTTGGCACCATGTCACGCTGGCTGTGCAGGCCGATCATGTGCAGGCATTTAGAGCCTATTCCTGGTATAAACCTGAGGCTGTGGAGTTTCCAGGCAGTTCAGGATGTAATGAGGCAGCAGCAACAGTACTGTGCTACCTGCTCATCCCTTTCTATCAGTACAGCCCAAGACTAATGGACCTTTGGACATAGATTAGCCAATCAGAATGGCACTCTACCAAGCTTGACCATATTAGGTGAATCCAGGGCTTTTGTTTTCCTTTCCTGCAGTTGCTTCCCCCAGTACAAAAGAGAGGGAGAAGGGAAACATGTTGGACAAGCCAGGACACGTATAAGAGTACTTTGGCCACTTCCCCCCTAGTCCCTAGAGGACTTTTTAACTCCATAGTTCCCACCCTATGACACTAGTAATGGGTGTTACACTGTCATTTTATCATCCAGGAAAAACTTCTGCCCAAAACAACTGAAGCATAAAATCAGGCCTTCACTGTTTTGGGATTTGGATTGGTTTGGTTTCTTTTTGCTTTGATTTGGTTTTAATTTAAAGAATAAAAAGGGTCTAAATGTAAGTTATTTTAGAGAACTTGCCTTGAGTAGCAGTGAACTCTGCATTGAATATTCAAACATGATAACAGAACCCTGAAGTAATTAGAAAAACAAACAACAAACTACTTCAACATGACAGTTGTTATTACATCTTTACAGCCTTATTTATGTATCTTACATACATATATATACACACAAACAAGAAATACCCTAACACTATTTTCTTCTGGTTTTAATGATGAGCACCTTTTGACTTAGCCTATGCAGTACCTTTCTTACTTTAATTACTATTTAATTGCTATTGATAATTATTACTTTCCTCCAGTGTTTTGAGTGATATTCTTCAACAAATCTATTAGGATGAGTGTGTCTCTCTGCTGTGCCATATGCAGAATGGAAAGAGAGGCAACTCCTATGTGTAACCCCCAAGAGGGCCAATGGCATCCTGGCCTGTATCAGGAACAGTGTGGCCAGTAGGAGGAGGGAGGTTGTTCTTCCCCTGTACTCAGCACTGGTCAGGCCACACCTTGAGTGCTGTGTCCAGTTCTGGGCTCCTCAACTCAAGAGAGATGTTGAGGTGCTGGAACGGGTCCAGAGAAGAGCGACAAAGCTGGTGAGGGGCCTGGAACACAAACCCTATGAGGAGAGGCTGAAGGAGCTGGGATTGTTTAGCCTGGAGAAGAGGAGGCTCAGGGCAGACCTCATTGCTGTCTACAACTACCTGAAGGGTGGTTGTAGCCAGGTGGGGGTTGGTCTCTCTTCTCCCAGGCAACCAGCAACAGAACAAGGGGACACAGCCTCAAGTTGCTCCGGGGGAAGTATAGGCTGGATGTTAGGAGGAAGTTGTTGTCAGAGAGAGTGATTGGCATTGGAATGGGCTGCCCAGAGAGGTGGTGGAATCGCTGTCCCTGGAGGTGTTCAGGAAAAGCCTGGATGAGGCACTTAGTGCCATGGTCTGGTTGATTGGCTAGGGCTGGGTGCCAGGTTGGACTGGATGATCTTGGAGGTCTCTTCCAACCTGGTTGGTTCTATTCTAAATAAAAAATTCTCTTGTTGCAGATGACACTAAGCTGCCAGAGTCCTGTGCTTGGATCACAACAACCCTATACAACACTGCAGACCTGGGGAAGAGTGACTGGGAAACTGCCCAGTAGAGAATGACCTGGTAGTGTTGATTAACAGCTAACTAAATATGAGCTAGCAGCGTGCTGAGGTGGCCAAGAAGGCCAACAGCATCCTGGCCTGTATCAAGAACAGTGTGACAAGCAGGACCAGGGAAGTGACTGTTCCCCTGTGCTCAGTACTGGTGAGGCCACACCTTGAATACTGTGTTCAGTTTTGAGGCCCTCAGTATGAGAATGACATTGAGGTGCTGGAGTGGGTCCAGAGAAGGGCAGTGAAGCTGATGAAGGATCTGGAACAATGGGTCTTAGGAGTGGCTGAGGGTAGTGGGTTTTTTTAGCCCAGAAAATAGAAGGATCTCCACAACTACCTGAAAGGAGGTTGTACTGAGGTTGGTAGTGGTCTCTTTTTGACATGTTACAAGTAATAGGAGATGAAGTGGCCTGAAGTTGCAACAGAGGAGATTTAGATTGGGTGTTAGAAGAAACTACATGGGTTCTCAAACACTGGAATAGGCTCTCCAAGTAGGTGGTTGAATCCCTGTCCCTAGAGCTGTTTAATAAAACCTCAGAGATGTGGAGCTAAGCAACATGGTTTAGCATCAGACACTTTGGAGTTAGATAATGATTTGGATCGATCATCATAAAGGTCTTTTCCAACCAAAACAATTCCATAATTCTAGGATTCCTGTCTCATATATGGGATTCTTCATCTAAGGTCACCTCATAGAATCAGTCAGAGTTGGAAGGGACAACAAAGATCATCTAGTTCAAACTCCCCTGTCATGGGCAGTGACACCTCACACTAGATGAGGCTGTCTAGAGCCTTATCCAGCCCGGCCTTAAACTGGCACAGCATCAAGTCCTGCTCTGGCAGAGGTGTTGGACTCAATGATCTCTTTGGGTCCCTTCCAACCTCTAATATCCTGTGATCCTGTGACCTCCAGGGATGGGGATTCCATCACTTCCCTGAGCAACCTATTTCAGGGTCTCATCACTCTCATCTCTGTTTTCACTCTTTATAGAGGATTTTGAGATGTCATTAAGGAAAGGGCACTTATGTGAAAAAAAGTATTGATTTCTCCTGTAATGTGAATGAGAAGAGTTTAAGTCCTGCTGTATCCACCTTCAAGGTGATGAAAATAGCATTAGAGATGCACTGATGTGATGAGGTAAAAGTGACACAAAAATGATTAGCAGACGAAAAATGGTTTAGGGATTAAATAGATGCATAATCTGACCTCAGGCTAGGATGGGAAACACAAAAATAATTAAAGGAGGAATGTTGGATTGGGAAAATATGAAAATTCAGTACTTTCTCAGGGTTCTCAGAGTATGGAGAAGAAAGTGTTTGCTGATCTAAGTTGCCCAAGAAAGGAAGGGATGTTGGTAGAGAGCTGGAGGTCCCTGTAGACTTTGCTGCCACTGAGAGGCAGGAATAGACAGAAGAAATTGCTCTTACTTCACTCAATCTTTGGATTTTGCCCTGGTCATAACTAGGTCTCTTATTTGATGATGGACAGTGTTTTATTGCTGACACATAAAAGACCACTAGGCAGAAGAAGAAGAACAGTGTGTTAGTAAGTACTATGATCTGGGAAATTTGGGCTTCTTTTACTGAAGTTTTACTCTGGACCTGAGCAAATCCTTTAACACTGTCCTGCACCACATCCTGGTCTCCAAGCTGGTGACACATGGGTTTGATGGGTGGAGCACAAGATGGATAAAGAACTGGCTTGATGGCCACACCCAAAGAGTGGCTGTCAATGGCTCCATGGCCAAGTGCAGGCCAGTGACAAGTGGAGTCCCTCAGGGATCAGTCCTGGCACCAGTCTTGGTCAACATCTTTGTGGGTGCCATGGACAGAGGCATTGAGTGCAGCCTCAGCAAGTTTGCTGACAACACCAAACTGTGCAGTGCAGCAGACAGGCTGGAGGGAAGGGATCTATCCAGAGGGACCTGGACAGGCTGGAGAGGTGGGCATAAGCCAACCTCATGAGGTTCAACAAGACCAAGTGCAAGGTCCTGCATCTGGGTTGGGACAATGCCAAGCACAAATCCAGGCTGGGCAGTGAGTGGCTGGAGAGCAGCCCCAGGGAGAGGGACTTGGGGGTGCTGATGGATGAGTAGCTCAACATGAGCCAGCAGTGTGCACTTGCAGCCCAGAAAGCCAACCAGATCCTGGGCTGCAGCAGGAGAAGTGTGGCCAGCAGGGCAAGGGAAGTGATTTTCTCCCTCTACTCTGCTCTTCTGAGATCCCACCTGGAGTACTGCATCCAGTTCTGGAGCCCCTATTACGAGAGAGATGTGGAGATGCTGGAGTGTGTCCAGAGAAGGGCCACGAGGATGCTCAGAGGGCTGCAGCAGCTCTGCTGTGAGGACAGACTGAAAAAGTTGGGGCTGTTGTGTCTGGAGAAGAGAAGGCTCCCAGGTGACCTCATTATGGACTTCCAGTATCTGAAGGGGNGAAGGGCAACGAGGATGCTCAGAGGGCTGCAGCAGCTCTGCTGTGAGGACAGACTGAAAAAGTTGGGGCTGTTGTGTCTGGAGAAGAGAAGGCTCCCAGGTGACCTCATTATGGACTTCCAGTATCTGAAGGGGGCCTACAAAAAATCTGTGGAGGGACTTTTTAGGCTATGAGGAAGTGACAGGACTAGGAGGAATGGAGCAAAGCTGGAGATGGGTAGGCTCAGAGTGGATGTGAGGAGGAAGTTGTTGAGCATGAGAGTGGTGAGAGGCTGGAATGGGTTGCCCAGGGAGGTGGTTGAGGCCCCATGGCTGGAGGTGTTTAAGGCCAGGCTGGATGAGGCTGTGGCCAGCCTGATCTAGGCTAGGGTGTCCTTGCCCGTGTCAGGGGAGCTGGAACTAGCTGATCCTTGTGGTCCTTTCCAACCCTAACTGATTCTATGGTTGTATGATTTTAATGACTTTTTGATACTGGTATTATTATTATTAAAGAATGACTAAGAAAATATGAAAAAAATGATTTTAATTTTCTTTCAAATTACTGCTAGTGCAGTACATTAAATAGAGGCAGGAGAATAAAAATGTGAGGCTTTAGTTTATATAAAAAATAAGTTAAGAAATTGTTTACCATTGATCCATGTATTTGAGCTCCTTTATTAAGCTTTGCAACCCCTGTTCTTTATGTTGCAAGGGAGCATATTGCTCACTTGTAGTTTTTTCAGCATGGTGTGTCAGTAATTAGTCTTTTAAACCTAAGAAGGACTTACAGCTACAGCTTTTAACTACACTTTTGGTCTGGTGTGAATTTCCCTGCTTTTCTGCCACTTAGTCTGTCCAGTTTCTGGGTTGGGACATTTTTGGGTGGGTGTTGGTTTTTGTTTTTTTTTTTTTTGTTCTTTGTTTTCATAGAATCATAGAAGGGTTTAGGTTGGAAGGGACCTCAAGGATCATCCAGCTCCAACCCCTTGCCATAGGCAGGGACACCTCCCACTAGAGCAGGTTGCTCAAGGCCTCATCCAGCCTGGCCTGTTTTGGTTTTGTTTTGTTTTCTTTTGTCTATTAATCAGTTCTTCTTTCATTCTTCATGTGTTACAACACTTAGTAAAATGGCACCAGTGCTGTGTTGCATCTTTGTCAGTGACATGGATCTGAGTGCACCCTCGGCAAGTTTGCAGATGGCACCAAGCTGTGTGGCCTTCAACTTGCTGGAGGGCAGGGATCCATCCAGAGAGACCTGGACAGGCTGGAGAGGTGTGTCCAGGCCAACCTCATGACATTCAACAAGGCCAAGTGTAAGGTCCTGCACTTGGGTCGGTGGAGTCCCAAGCACAGATCCAGNTGAGGACCTACATGAGGGCTGGGGAGGGACTATTGACAAGGTATAGTAACGACAGGACAAGGGGTAATGGGTTTAAACTGGCAGAGGGGAGATTGAAACTAGGTGTTAGGAAAGGGTTCTTTGCAGTGAGGGTGGTGAGACACTGGCACAGGTTGCCCAGGGAGGTTGTGCCTGCTCTGTCCTTAGAGGTGTTCCAGGTCAGGTTGGATGAGGCCTTGAGTGACCTGTTCTAGTGGGAGATGTCCCTGTCTCTGGCAGGGGTTTGGAACTGGATGATCTTTGAGGTCCCTTCCAACCTAACCCATTCTATGATTCTAGATATTGGGGCAAATTGATATAAAGACTGCCTGGGTCAGTGATCAGAGTTGAGTCTTTCAAGACTGAGAACAATATTCAATTGTAAAATGTATTGAAAAAAAGTTACATTAGTAAAGCTTTTTGTTTAAGGTGATTTTCTGTTTCAGTATACTCTCTAAGCAAGAGAATTCTCTCTCCAGTCAGACATCTCTTTGTAATCATAATGGAGATTTGTTCTTGGAATATATGCTTCATATTTTATTTATAGCCAGTCCTAATAATGGCAGTAGAATTCCTTCTGGGTTTCCATATTTCTACTATTATGATTGAGTCAGATATGTTAATCTGCAGAAAATCAAGCAGTTTGCCTAGGTTGTAGAGAGTTTTCCCTATTATTGGGTATTTAGAACACACAAAGTGATGTTTTTCAGGCTATGTGGGAAAGTCTTTAATTAAATGGTAGGGCAAGCAAAGGAATCTGCTTCCTAAAGCAATAATCTAGAGGGTTTTCTATTTTCAGAGTTCTTGTCAAGATGAAGAGAACATTTCATTTCCTCCTTCTACAGCTTATTCCTTCCAGAGATGCCTTTTTAACAACTCTTTTTTTCCACTCTCACTGGAAAGCACATTAGTTTATGAGCATCTTGAATTTGACAAAGTGTCTTTTATTCAGAAACTGTTTGTGTGTTTGTAGTTTATTGTCCTATCAACAGGGTTAAAGTTTGCATCGAGCTGCTGGGCTTTTATAGGATGAACACCCTGATCTTTTTGATTAGTTCTACTTTTACAGCAAGCTAATAAAGTGGTAGCTCATAAAACATCTATGGTGAAGGCATGTATTAATGTCCTACATTTACTGCCCTAGCCATATGGCAACTAAAATACGTGGCAAAGATCATCTGGTAACTATTGGTGAGAGTGAGCGCTCCATTGTCAAAACAATGTTCCTAGCAGTAATACTGGGATCAATTGCAAACCTGTGCTTTAGCTCTTCCTTCTCTTGAGAGAAGCATGATTGAAATAAAGCAGCAGATTTGAACAGATTTTGAAGTAAAATAGTGAGTAAAAAGTAATTACTAAGAACGTTGAAAAACACTGACTGTCATTCAAACCCAATTTTGTTAAAGGGCTATTATGTATCTCACATATTTTTGGAAGATAAGAGAAGGGGTTTTTAGGTGGGGTTTTTTTTTTGGTTGTTTTTGCAAAAAGTAAGAGCTAAGAAGCTGGGATGATTGCAAGCACCCTTTGGTTTATTATTTCTTGGTGAATATCAAAGTATCAGACTGGTATTTCAGATTCATATTGCTGCAAACTATCCACCCTTTATAGTGGGTAAAAAGAAATTGAGCTGTGTCTCATGCATTGTTCCTATCCACTGCTGCTGCTGTTCTTGTATGAGGTTTCAGGATAATAGCAACATGTATGGGCACCAGGGCATGGAGGTATTTGCCATTGGAATGGGCTGCCCAGGGAGGCGGTGGAGTTGCAGCCCCTGGTGGTGCTTGAAGCAAAGCCTGGATGAGGCACTTAGTGCCATGGTCTGGTTGATTGGCTAGGGCTGAGTGATAGGTTGGACTGGCTGAGCTTGGAGGTCTCTTCCAACCTGGTTGATTCTATGATTCAATGATTCTACTTGTTAGAGGTTCTATTGCCATCCTGCCAAGTAGGTTGGACTGGATGAGCTTGAAGTTCTCTTCCAACCTGATCGATTCTATGCTTCTACGCTTCTATGCATCTATGTGTTGTGCTCTGGTACCTCTTATGCAGACTGAAATAGGTTGGATCAAGTTGAAGGTGGAAGATTATCTAGATACCCAATATTCTTTCAGAAACAGCTAAGGGCATGAAGTGGAAGGTGAGTTCTAAAATTACCTCTAAGCTGTGTCAGCAATATGAAGAAAAGAACCTTTTC
This sequence comes from Tricholaema leucomelas, assembly GCA_013400475.1. Classification (NCBI taxonomy): domain Eukaryota; kingdom Metazoa; phylum Chordata; class Aves; order Piciformes; family Lybiidae; genus Tricholaema lacrymosa; species Tricholaema leucomelas. The sequence continues at coordinate 25,626 of WAAF01016239.1, forward strand.
CCTTCCTAATGTTCCCTGAAAAATGTTTGCTACAGTTGGCAGTGACCTTTCTGCCACCTCAAGACACGATCTCATGTGACTGAGGCACTCAATATTAAGGGTACTATGTATGGACAACCTGAGGGTGAACGTTCTGTGTGGTAGCCTTATGCATGTGCAGAGGAACTCTACAGTGCATGTCCAGTGGGGCTGACCTGCACAGAAGCAGACACTCTACCAGGATGCGTAGGTAGCGTCCGGGAGAAGCGCTGCAAGGACAATCAGCAGCATCTCATTTTGTTTCGGATTTACTCCACTGATATTAGCAATGACTCCACGTGAATGGGATTCTAACTCTCTTACTGTGCCAATCATTAGACCCATAAAATCATATTAGAGAGAGTCCAGAGGAAGCCCACGAAGATGTTCAGAGGGCTGCAGCCGCTCTGCTGTGAGGACAGGCTACAAGAGCTGGGGCTCTGCAGCCTGGAGAAGAGAAAGCTTCAAGAAGACTTTGGAGTCACCTTCCAGTATCTGAAAGGGGCCTACAGGAAGGCTGGGGAGGGACTATTGACAAGGTCTTGTAATTACAGAAAAAGGGGTAATGGGTTGAAACTGATGGAGGGGAGATTGAAGGTAGATGCTAGGAAAGGGTTCTTCGCAGTGAGGGTGGTGAGACACTGGCACAGGTTGCCAGGGAGATTGTAGCTGCTCTCTCCCTGCAGGTGTTCAAAGCCAGGTTAGATGAGGCCTTGACTGACCTGTTCTAGTGGGAGGTGTCCCTGCCTATGTCAGGGGTTTGGAACTGGATGATCTTTGAGGTCCCTTCCAACCTAAACCTTTCCATGATTACATATATATCTGAAACAGCAAAGTTTTGATAAGTGTTTTCCTTATGAAATTGTCAATAGTCCATCCCCAGCCCTCATGTAGGCCCCCTTCAGATACTGGAAGGTGAGTCCAAAGTGTTCTTGAAGCCTTCTCTTCTCCAGGCTGCAGAATCTCAACTCTCATAGCCTGTCCTCATAGCAGAGCTGCTGCAGCCCTCTGAGCATCTTCGTGGCTCTCCTCTGGACTGGCTCCANAGAATCCCCTCCCTTGTCCTGCTGGTTGCACTTTTTGTGATACATATATATATATATATATAAAAATCTGTGGAGATTAACAAGATGTATCAGTGTCTTACTTTTTTTCTTCATAAGCATTGGAAAAAGATAGGGAAAGAAAAGTGGAAAAGTTATTCTCATTTATTAAGCAGAAAATTTCAAAAGGAAGGCATTTTGAATGAAAGGGCTGGATACAGTAAAGTATCCTGATCAGCAGTCAGCATCTGTCTTGGGGCATGGCACCTCCAGTTGCAAACACTGGTAGTGTTTTTGCTTGCAAGGTTAAGGAAGTTCACAGAGAGAGTGATTGGCATTGGAATGGGCTGCCCAGGGAGGTGGTGGAGTCACCGTCCCTGGTAGAGTTCAAGCAAAGCCTGGATGAGGCACTTAGTGCCATGGTTTGGTTGACTGGCTAGGGCTGGGTGCTAGGTTGGGCTGGATGATCTTGGAGGTCTCTTCCAACCTGGTTGATTCTATTTTACTCTCACCCAGAGCACAATGTCAAGTTAAGTAGTAAGTTAGGTCTCTTCCAACCTGGTTGATTCTATGGAATTTGTTGTCCAAGCCTTCTGTCTTGTGACAGAAAGATCTCACCGTAGTGTGGCTTGCTATGTCTAACATCTGTCTTTTCTACTATACAACACATTAACAATTATGTCTTTATAAAAAATGAAAGACCAAAAAAAATAAAAGGAGGAAACAAAACCATACATCTCAGAGAGCAGGAGCTAGCAGTGCTACCTGTAGTTCAGAGGCAAGGGTCTCTCAGAGAGTGCAGCTGGTGGGGTTCACACTTTCCCTTCTCATTGTCCAAGAGCGTGCTGTGTTCTTTCCGTTACAAACTGATTGTCTGAGGAGGGGAAAAAAGTGCTAGCAGAGTCTCCCACTCTCCTCTTGCCACGCAGGCAAGGCTTTTCAAGTGTGTTAAGCAGTGTAGCAGGAGGATTTCTTTAAACTGATGTTTTGTTTCATCACTGGTTGGTGATGTGTACATGTAGCACAGCTTTAATCAAATCCCAAACGCTGAAGACCTTTCAGCAGTATCTTAGGCAGCGCTGCGCAATGCTTATTCCGCTTGAAGTGGCCACTAGGGAGGCACAATTAGCTGTTCCCATGGAGAAGTTTGTTATACTAATAAATAATAAGTAGTGTAGGTAGAGATGGAATCAATTAAAGATATTTTTGACCACCTAATGGTTTATGGGAATACTAAATAATTGACAACAGGCTTTGACTATGTGTTCCATAAGCATGTTTTATTGTAACTAAAGTGTGACCCCAGAACAAGGAATGCCTGTGTGTTGACAGTCATAAAGGTGAACTTAGATCACTTTCTTAAACACCTCTGCTTAGTATATTCACTGTTAATCCTTTCTGAAGAGTTAAAATGTAGATGTAAACACATATATACTTCATGCTCGAGCTCCTCCATCAAATCTCATTCCCGTTATAGTCCTGAAAAGCTAAAAGGGTACTTGAAAGGTCAGGAAAGCAAAGAGTTTACTTCTGTCTCTATTTTCATGTGTCAGAATTAATTTTGTTACTTGAGATTGATTTAACAAACTTGTTCAAGCCATAGCTGAATCACTTTTATTTGTCTGAGGTAAAAAATAGTGACATAGATTCAAAACAAAACCAGCTCTACCTATCCCTTAAATACTGACATAGATTCAAAACAAAACCAGCTCTACCTATCCCTTAAATACTGACATAGATTCAAAACAAAACCAGCTCTACCTATCCCTTAAATACTGACATAGATTCAAAACAAAACCAGCTCTACCTATCCCTTGGTGGGGGGAGCGGGGGGGGAGCAGGGGCAAAAGAATTTATTCAGTAGCATTTGCAAAAGGCAAAATGCAGAAAATATGAAAGCAGATTCCACCAGCCCTTTAAGCCTGATTTGTTCCACTCCAACAGGTTTCCCTATCATTAGAGTATGTGCAGATGACCTTAACACAGTCATAGATATGATAGTATCTTTTTTTTTTCCCTCTACTGATGTATACAGAACTTATTGGAAACGCAGACATTGATGGAGGTATTTCAAGTGAGGAAGCAGATGAAGTTTCAGAAACGAAGCTCAAATGAAAATGTGCAGTATGCAAACCCCACAGTTCCCATTGCACCTCAGAACTCCTCAAGATATGCTGAAAGGAGGTTGTTGGCAGGAGTCTTCATATAATAATAACAACAACAATAATGTCTTATTATTATTGCTATTATTACCATTATTATTACCACCACCATTTTATCATCATCATCATCATCATCATTATTATTATTATTACCATTATTACTATTACCATTATCCCTATTACCATTATTACTATTATTGTTGTTGTGGCTCTGGTAATTATGATAACAACAATAATAACAAGGATAATGATGGTGATGATGATAATGTTGTTGATGGTAATAATAATAGTAATAATAATAACAACAATAATAATAGTGCCTTATGATGGTAGCAGAAGGGGAATGTCTGTTGTTACGATCTATCAGGACATAAAGTCATCTAATGACTGGTAATGGCTTGGATGAAATAATGTTGTCAACATTAAAGAAGAAATTCTACCTTTCTTCATTTCATGAACAAATGTATCCAGTAATGAACATTATATTTGCACTTAGAAAGGACTTTTAATGAGCTATTATTAGCAGTTTCAATGAAGTAGCAAAAGAATACAACTTTGAATCCTTTATTTACCTGGTCTAAAACAAATACTATGCATGTGCCACTCCCCAGAAAACACCAGAACTGTTTAGACTAACCAAAATTACCATTAATTTTGAAGAAAAAAATGATGATTTCTTTTTCCAGGACAGAGCTATAAAAGTAGGATAGAGAATATTTTATTCTTTATCTTCAGTCTTCTAAGGAGGTTTTATTAAAAGCTGCAGAAACTGCAGGACCACTCAGTAGGTTTTCATGTAGAATGCTCTTCTGGGTCTTATGTAGAATACTCTGCTGGGTCAGGAACTGGCTGGATGGCTGAGCCCAGAGAGTTGTGGTGAAAGGAGCCACATCCAATTGGCAGCTGTCGCTAGTGGTGTTCCCCAGGGATCAGTGCTGGGCCTGGTCCTGTTTAATATATTTACTGATGATCTGGATGAGAGGATTGAGTCCAGCATCAGTAAGTTTGCAGATGACACCAAGCTAGGAGCAGGTGTGGATCTGTTGGAAGGTAGGAGAGCCCTGCAGAGGGACTTGGACAGGCTGGATGGGTGGGCAGAGGCCAATGGGATGAGATTGACCAAGGCCAAGTGCAGGGTTCTACACTTTGGCCACAACA
>WAAF01016241.1:0-11160 GCA_013400475.1 Tricholaema leucomelas
GCATAGGTGGCAGAATCCCCCTCCGTGACAATCAGTAAGTAGATTTATTACTAAATCTAAATTAATATGGAGGCAGAGACAAAAAGGAATATATTGGATATAAGTGTTGCAAACAGTTTTTAATTTTGGTGTGAGGGACCAGGGCTAAGACACCCACGTGTCTAATGGTATAGCTGTTAGGAAGTTTAGGGTTCAGGTTAGCAGCGGTCAGTGAATTTGCAACATTGCTGAACAAGAAAGGATAGATCAACTCAGACTGGAGTAGAACTTGACTGGTTTTATGGTGTTACACTCAGGATTTGTCAGGTATCATGAAAATTCTTTCTGAGATTGGTATTAAAACATGAGTTTAATCCAGAAGTTGTTAATGAACTGTTTTTATTGCCTCAACCAATTTCTCGTACTGAGTTATGGTTAAGGCTGTATTCATATGTTTGGTCTTTGGATAAACTCAGAGATGATCTTATATCATTGAGTTAAAAGTGGTGGTAGAACAGGCATGAGCAAAATAAAGAGTGCTATAATTATTAACAGGTCTGGCAGGGGGAACAGGAATTGTGCAAATGTCAGCATGCAGAACTTGAGGAACGTAGGTTTATTGCTGTGTACTGAAATGTCAATCAAACTAGCTAGGGCTCCTGCTTTTACATGCTTCTGATTAAGATTTTTTTTCTGCGTCAGTAAGTATTACTTGACAGGGCTGATAAGCTGGGCTCGGAAGACAGCAGGTTTATTGGCAAACACTAGGTTCCGTTGTGGTGTAGCCTGCCTACATTAATCTCCTATGTATTTATGTACTAAGCTCACGGGAGCGAAAGGAAAGATGTTACTGTTGTGCGCAGTGCATGCTGCTACTGTAGCATATTTGGCAGAAAGATGTAGTGAGGATGAGAAATAAAAGAACAGGCTTGCACATAATTTCATGAACATACCTGCATAGCAGTGGCCCAGAAATAGTTCACTCTCTGCAAGACAGGAACATTTGCTAGTGTTTTCCTAGATGACTGATTCTGCTGGTCACTTTCAGTGGGGAAACTGCCAGAAAAAGATGATTATTTTTGAGATCCAAACAATTACCTGATGATTCTTTCAGTGCAATATGAGTAACAATTTATGAGTAACAATGTGACAAGGTATTCCCACCCCTAACAGTTTAGAGCACACTAACAGCATGTCCACCAAAGAGCTGACAATTTATATTAATTGCCCTTCCCTCTCCCCTCTCTCCTTCCCCAAAGAAAGGAATTGGAAGTGAGAGGGAAAAGTAAGCCCACCCAAATAAATCAGTCGCACTCGATTTGGAAGTTAAAAGGGAAAAGTTTAACAATAACTTAAAGAAGGGTATCAAAGGTAGGGAGGTTACAAAAGGTGTAGGGAAGGAAGACTATCAAATACCAAGAAGGTATGAATACAACTGAGTTTGTGATGGTGGTGACCACGTGTGTGGAGAAATGCAGAGGTGCAGGGAGAGATGCAGTGTGGTCCTGAGAGGGCTGTGGAGTGATCGAGGGAGTGTCCAAGAGAGGGTCTAAGAGAGGGAGAACAGGAAGTCCCCCTGCTTTTATGGGACAGGAAGGGAGAGTGGGCTAACCATCACCTGGGGGTGTCCAGACCCACCTCTGGAGAGGGGTCAGGACCACTTGAGGTCAGGTTTCGAGTCCAGGGACACTCCTCCTGGAATGTTAACCATATACAGGTGGACAAGAAGTTATCTGTGGGACAGAAATGTGCCCTTGTGGCCAGCAAGGCCAATGGGAACCTGGGGTGCATTAAGAGGAGTGTGTCCAGCAGACTGAAGGAGGTTCTTCTCCCCTTCTACTCTGCCCTGGTGAGGCCCCACCTGGAATGTTGCATCCAGTTCTGGGCTCCCCAGCTCAAGAGGGACAATGATCTACTTGAGAGAGTCCAATGGAGGGTTACAAGGATGATGAAGGGTTGGGAGTGCTGCCGTATGAGGAAAGGCTGAGAGACCAGAGGCTTTTTAGTCTGGAGAGAAGACTGATAGGGGATCTAATCAATGTATACAAATACATGAGAGCTAGGAGTCAGGAAGGAAGGGAGAGCTTCTTCTCACTTGTGCTCTATGCTAGGACAAGGGGCAATGGATGTAAACTACATCACAGGAAGATCCACCTCAACATGAGAAAGAACTTCTTAACTGTAAACGTCACAGAGCACCAGAAGAGGTTCCTCAAAGAAACTGTGGAGTCTCTACCTATCCTCTAACAGATTCACACTTGCTCACAACTTGTCATCTCTGAACTTGTTAATGATGAGCTCAATCCTCTAATCCAGAAAATGAATAAAGATATTAAACAGAATTGGGCCCAACACTTATCCCTGGGGGACACCACTGGTAACTGGCTGCCAACTGGATGTGGTACCATTCCCCATCTCTCTCTGGGTCTGGCCATCCAGCCAATTCTTAACCCAGCGTAGGGTGTACCTGTTCAAACCATGGGGTGCCAGCTTTGCCAAGCTGTCAGAATCCTGTGATTCTGTGACTTGATGATGTCTGGAGGTCCCTTCCAAACCCTAGCATTCTATGATTCTATGATACTGTGATTCTTTAGCAGCATCAAACCAACATATAAATGGCACTGTGAATTACGTTATAAAAACACCATTTGTCTACTTGCAAACTCTACAATACATTATGCTGAGACATATCCCTAGTACCACATTGCTATCCTCAGGTGTGAAAACTCACAGTGATTATGAATAGGCAGTTATTCTTCTCCAGATTTATGGGTTGGATGGTGTATCTACTCATAATGTCCTTAAAGATAAGGGATGCTTATGTGAGTAGCAAGGGTTCACCAGACATACTGCACTACTGCTAGATGGGATTTCAATAAAATGTTTTGTGGTAGAAGATGTAAAAATCTCTGGTTTATAAACTACTGAACTGAAAGCTACACTATAATATCATTTAATAGATGATGGTTAAAGATTTGCTCCTTAAGTAAAGAAAAATATCTCAGAAAAATGTAGAGGTAAAAAAAAATCTCTGTAATACTTCATGGAAACCAAGTTAAGATTAATGCCAGAAGAGTTTCTTATGAGATCATTGGTTTTACAAGTAAAGTGAATATAGGACACCTTTCAATATTTTAAAAAATGTACCTTTAGACTCAATGTGATCGAAAGCAAAACCAGACATCCAGACTTGAGATACTAATGCTCTAAAAAATCAATCTATTTTTCAGAAGTAATTCAAAGCTGCTGTCATGAAATCTGAAAGGAATACAGGAAAATAAATTAGTCAAGTGTCTCAGCCCAGAAGTTAGGAAAGAGATGTAGTTCTTTCAAAACACTCCCATCCTTAAAATTAAGGCACAAATGAGGCCAAGTATCAAACTGAGGTTCTTTATTAAAGAACAGAATAAATGAAAGAGAGAAAGGAAGAAAAGAGAGAGAGGTGGGGATGAGAAAAATAGTAGACCTTTTCTGTTCTTTCTTCATCCCATTCTTAGGATTATTTGACATCTGTTACAAGTTTATTATGCGTGGTTTATACACCCTAGGATGATCTCTAGAAAGGAAAGGGACCTCTTAAATATCATTTGGGCATTTTATGTAACATTACCACAGAATTTCTTTCAGTTGGCAAATGAACACTTGCAGTTCTGTTGTAGTCCTTTATAATTGCTTCAGGTATTTTGGCAATAGCAATACCTGAAATGACATTGTGTTTTAAGAAAAAAATTATTAAAAGCAGAAACTTCAGTTAATGAAAATCTCATCTTTTCAGTCTTGAGGAATGGAATTATAAGCACAGAAGGAATGTATCATGGGCAACTTGCCACATATTATTACTTGAAAATCGCTACATAATTAGGGCACATATGCATCAGTGCCAACATTTCTTTGATCTGTATTTTCTAAAATAAAGTTTTAAACTATAATTTATTTGATCAAACAGCCTCTATCTCAGCACAAAAGCTACATGTCTTAATTGACTGGAGGCTGGCAAATTTGACAGCCATCTACAAGAAGGGCTGAAAGGATGATTTGGAGAACTGCACACTTGTCAGTCTGACCTCAGTGCCAGGAAAGGTTATGGAGCAGGTCACTCCAAGTACCACCACATATAGTGGCCCAATCAGTATGAAAGGTAGGTCCTGTCTAATTTGATCTTCTTCTACAAAAAAGTGAAGACGAAAGTGGATGAAGAGCCGTGGATTGTCTACCTGGACTTTAGTAAGGCCTTTGACACCTTCTCACAGCGTTGTCTTTCAGAAACCACTGGCACACAGCCTGGATTAAGTGCATTCTGCACTGGATGAATAACTTTCTGGATGGCTGGACCCAAAGAATCACGGTGAATTGGGTTAAATCTGACTGGTGCCAAGTCACTAGTGGTATAACCCAGGGTTCAGTACTGGGGCCTGATCTCTTTAATATCTTTATCAATGATTGGGATGAGGGCATTGAGTGACATCAAGCTGGGTGGCTGTGCCAATGTGCTGAGGGTAAGAAAGTTTTACAGCGGGATCTGGACATGTTTGATCAATGGGCCAAGGCTAACTGTAAGAAGCTCAGCAAGGCCAAGTCCTAGGTCCTGCACTTGGGTTACAACAACTGCATGGTAAGCTACAAACCTGGGGATGTGTGGCTAGAAAGCTGCAACTTGGAGAAGGACCTGGGGGTACTGGTTGATAGTTGATTGAACATGAGTCAGTAGTGTACCTGAGTGGCATCCTGGCTTGTATTAGAAACACTGCGGCCAGCAGGACCAGGGATGTGTGCACAGTGCACAGTGCTAGTGAGGGCACACCTTGAGTATTGTGTTCAGTACTGGGGTCTTCACTGTAGGAAGGACATTTAGGTGCTGGAGGATGTCCAGGGAAGGACATTAAGGTTTGTGAAGGCCAAGGAGCACCTGAAGGAGCTGGAGTTGTTCAGTCTAGAGAAGAGGGGGCTGAGGAAAGACCCTGTGGTTTCTAGAACTATCTGAAGGGAGGTTGGAACAAGGAGGGGGCCAGCCTCTTCTCCTTGGTGGCAAGAGACAGGACTAGAGGAAATGGTTGCAAGCTGCACCAGGGGAGGTTTAGGCTCGATATTAGGGAATATTTCTTCACCAAAAGGGTTGTCAAACATTGGAATGGTCTGCCCAATGCAATGGTGGTGCCACCATTCCTGGGGTGTTTAAGTTGGATGTGGACCTGGTGCTTAGGGACATAGTTTAGTGCTGACTCTTCAGAGCCAGGTTGGAGGTTGGACTGAACAGTCTTGAGGTCTCTTCCAGCCAGATATATTCTGTGATCCCATATATCTATGATTCTGTGTGTCTGTGATTCTGTGAACTGTGAAGGTTGTGTGTGTCCATGCACTATGTGTTTATGGAAACACGTCCAGCACTTTGAGGCCAGTCAGAGCCACTGTACATGTTCTGCATTGCACCTTCACTCTTGTTTTCATCAGAGAATTTATCAGTGGAAACTTCAGACACCTTTGCACTACAGGCTTCTCTGTGAGAAAGAGAAGGAAAAAATACTCTTAAAATGTGCTTCAGGATGAAAGATGAGAGTTAGTTCCTATGGGAGTTAGGGCAGCAGAGAAACAATGAGTTCACTATAAAGGCCCTGGCCAGAGTTGTTACATCACCATCCTGAAATAACAATGAGTTATTCTTAGAACACAAGCATAGATTGGGGAAGGGGAATGACCTTTTTAGTCTAGGTGCATAAAATGTAGAAATGTGAACTTTTTTTTAAACCCAAATTATACTTAATTTCAGGTTTCCTGATCTTCACACATTTTAATGCTGCCTGATTTGTGTAGAACATTAAATAGATATCCTAGATTAAAACCTTCTAAAGGAGACTGACAGTGGGTTTAGTTATCTAAGCCTTCATGGAAAGCTTTAATTAAAAATGTTATTTATTTATTTTCTAATGATAAAGTGCGTATCTTTCTGGTGCATGACACAGAGTGATCATAGTCACCATGTATGAAATGTTTACATCATTCTTTCCTACTGTGATCTTTAAGTCTCTTATAATAGCATTTCATAAAGTATTATATGTTAAGGCTTACCCCTACTGAGTATTTTATTTTAACTCCCACTGTAATTGTGTATACTCGGTTGTAGTTTAACTATATTTACACTCCTGCAGTTAACTCATATAGTGTAATGAAAGAGCATGAACTGTTTTCCTGAGTATTTTATTATAGAGATGATAAGGTAGCTGGATTCTGCTAGTAATTGTAAAAATATAAGGTGCGTATTCAAAGCACACCAGTGTGGCTGTTGACATAAAATTTGGCTGAAAGGATGATATAGAGTGCTCTAAAACCTTCTGATTAAAATAACACAAAGAACAGAAATTCTACAAATACCACTATTTTAAGCATGTAGTAACTTAATATAGTAGCTGGTGGCCCTGGTGTATACTTGAGGTGACATATATGTAGCCTCAACCATAGAAAACAATTTTCCTCAGTAACCACATATAGTTTTTGTACAAAATATTGGAAAATTCAGTCCTTATTTTCCAAATCTCCAGCCTAAAGAAATTGAGGTTCTTGTTTGTGACAGTCTGGATAAAGTTAACCGGGATTATTTTGCATGGGAGCAGGCTATAAACATTCAAAATATATGTTAAAGTGATACAGATGAGGGAAGGTAAGGTCCAGCTAAAGGTTAAAATAAATTTTGAATAGTTACAGATGTTTGTGAAGTAATCCCATGGTACTCTAAGTTCCAAGTTTTGATTTTCTGGCACCTTTCTTCTTGAAAATCCTAGAGCCATTTATAAGCATAATGGGCTTAATTATACAGTCCATGCATGGACAATCTCTTCAGTGTCTTTAAATACAGCAGCTTTTTCAACATGCAGGATTTCTTTAAAAGTATTTTGCCAAGGAAGTGTTTGTAATGCAAGCGTGTAATGTGTATGTGCCATTGTCACGGAGGGGAATTCTGCCCTTATCGCCTGTTCGTGGCGAAGGGGAGAAGTCAATAGGTATGAGATAGGTTTCATGAAAATATATTTATTAAACCCAATATTCTTAACTCTCAACACCCCCCAACCACTATATTAACATTAAAAAGGATTCATTCACGGTTATGAAAGACCTTATGGGAAAAATATCACAATGAACTGCATATTAAGAACTATATTACAATGACTAGCATTCAACTATTAACAGACTATTAACAGAGAGAGTTCTCCCCGTGGCTCAGTTTTGCTTGTGGTCAATATACCATTCGCCCAGCAGGGCGGGCTGAAACACTTTCTGCTCTATGGCAAGAGATTACAAATATTACAGAGGCTTCAAAGGATTTACTAACAATTCTGGTTAGTTATCAATAATTATCAATCACCCTCCGGGGTTATATCAACAGCCTATTTATCTAGCGTCCAAATCTCAGGGGGACTTTGCCCGTGGACCTGTAAGGCTGGAAATCTTCCCGCTTTGAGGAGAAATAGGAATCTTCCCATTTCTAGGGGATATTAATGATCCTTCTGGCTTCTGGGGGAAAGGATGTAGTCTTCCCAGCTATCTGGGGGAAATCAATACAGTCTCTACCTCCTTCTCCTGGCAAAGATACCTTCTGCCTTGTCCCCTGGTTCCCCCTGGAAGCTTGGCCCAGGAACTGCTTTGAGACCGGTGGCAGGACCTCTGTTGCTGGAGAATGGGTGCTGTGCAGCACGGTTCTCACTTTGGCTNTGTGAGAGAGGAGAGAGCTCTGGAGATGCAAGAAACAAGCTCTGGAGAGCTGGAGAGAAGCACTGGAATGCGTGTGAGCTCTCATTTATAAACTATGGGGCTGAGATCAATTGCCCTCATTGGCCACTATTGACCAATCGGTTTGGCAGACAGCCAAACATTACCAAAATAGGCAAATTCACTATGCCTTATACCTCCATAAATGGAGAGAGCATAGGCTGGGCCACATGCTCGGTGTGGGCTTATGCAACCTGTTTACAAGCTGCTTATGTAACTTGTTTACTACACAGGCCTTAGCAGGGCCGGGGCCAGGCAGACACCATGGCACCTTGGCCTTTTGTGCCTTTTATGCCTTTTATGCTTTTTAATGTGTTTACCCGTTTTGGGCTGTTTACCCCTGGTTTGGGAAGGAACATGCCTGGGCAGGCAAAGCAAAGTGAGGCATAGAATGAGCCTATTTTTCGGGCTATGGGCCCTCCACAACAGTCATATGCTGATGACACAGTACTGAGAGGTGTTGCTGACACACCTGAGGACTGTGCTTCCATGTTCTGAGACCTGAACAGGTTCAAGATTTGGGCAAGGGGAAATTTAATGAAATACAACAGGGACAAGTGTAGAGTGTCCTGGAGATTCATCTAGCTTTGTCTGTGATAAAGTCAGATCTAAATTAAGGCATGTTCAGGTTGCTGAGAATCTTGTAGTGTCAAAAGAAGATCCCACAGACACTTCCTTTAAGTCACATGTACTTAGTTATCTTATGTAACTTGAGAAATTCTACATTGTTTTTTAAGAGAGTAAGTGATGGATTCAGCATTGTGGCTACATTTCTTGCTCTTTGTTTTCCACTCATAAAGGTTCACACCTGCAGGCGCTAAAAATCTTGAAACTTACTTGTGGAATTTGGATAAATTATATGAAATTTGTCCCAATAAGTAATTTCATCTTATTTCTTCAAATAATACTCATCTTTATTTTTAAAAAGAGTGTGTGTTTATTTTTATTTTTTTATTTTCATTTTTTTGTTCAGTTATCATCTCCTGGGTATGTTTTGTAATATGGTAGAACACAACTATGTGATGTCCTATCTGTATTTCTGTATTATTTAGCTCATTTACTGCATGATTAAGTTCTTACATAAAACTGGGAGTTTGCTTTTTTATTGGACATAAAACATTGTTCTCCTGTACCAGGTTCCCTGAAGTCTCACAGCTGTAAAGAAATGTCTAAGGAAAAAACGACCAACCAAAGTAGGACTCACAGAATTTGTTTTCCTTTTAATTTGCTTTTGTAAACTTTCGACTCCTCTTCACAATGCCTTCAATCACAGCAGATACATTCCTACTCCAACCGCACAGGTAATGCATACTAACATTTAATTCAAATGAGGTCTGAAATGCACTATGGGGCTTAGAGTGTGGCCTTGTTACAACAGAATGAGTTTTCCCCTGTAAGTGAGTTTATCTGAGTTGCTCGTCTCACCCTAAACAAGCCTTTGCATCTCAAACCTACCATGTCTTTTATTGTTACAATGAAGTCACTCTGATTCTCTGTTGTAAAGAACTAGCTGGCAGATTACTTTTGCTGGATTACAAATTGAAGACCACTGGGAATTCCCACATTGATGCTTCCAAACTGTCTAATCTGAGATATAGCGGATTGCCTTTCCATAGTATTGAGCAACAGCACAATTGCTGCTGACCCTCACTGGTTTGACACTTCTGGTTTTGATTGCTTTTTTGTTTCAGAAATTTTCAAGAAAATACATAGATCCATTTTATGGCATAGATCAAACTTTTCTTTATTGATATTATGCTTTAAAGTGATGATATATATCATAGATTAAGAAAATGTACCACTGGGCCTCCTGGTCAAGCTGTTATTTAAGTACGTTTTCCTGTAGTTTCCAACATAAGCCAAAAGACAGTAACAGCAACAATCTCTTTTACCAGCAAGATTTGTTATTAATACAGTGTTAAAAATGCATTCAAACAACTGTCACGCGACACAGCATCCAACCAACATTTTTTTTCCTTTGATCTTTCATCATGTAAGACAGTTAAAAGAAGAAACAGAAACCATCAAGATTTTCTAATAACAGAACCAACTTGGATTTAGGCTGATTAAACCTAGCATAGAAGAAGAGAGCCTAGATTTTATTTTTTGTAGTATTTGAAAAATATTCAGACACTTTGACAAGGGAAAAGAAGTAAAAAAGTGAATACTTAGAAAGGGATCTTTATGACATATGTCTATAAACCAAATAACTCATAAATTTAAAAGAAGACTTCTTGCTAGATTTTTAATCATTGAAAGGTACCTGGATTGCTTATATTTTTTTTTCCATACCTTTGTAATTTCCAGAATGAGAGCTGAGTACCTTCTCCCCAAAATCACATAGCCTGGATGATGTCAAACATTTCTACAGGAAGCAGTTGCAAACTGGCAGTTTGAAACATCACGCTTCTCTAAATAATCTGTGAATAATGTGGTATGTCAAGAGCAAAAATATGAGATCTGTAAATTTTTTCAGTAGGAAATACTAGATGTACATAATTACCTTGCATAGAATAAGTGAGATTTCAAAAGAACTCAGTTCTGAGCAACTAAGATTGCATAAATATTCCTAAAACCTAGGTCTCAAATCTATTTGCAGTTAATCCCACATTTGATCTATTTATACTACTAGCTGTCAGCTAATTTCAATGAATTTTTAAAGTTGTTTGTGTAGGAAGTTATTGGAGGATATATGATTAGTGAAATTCTCACCACATCCTTCAAAACACCAGAGGCACTAAAAAGATTATTTAAATCAAAGGAGTGTACTGAGAAGAAAACACAGAAGAACTGTAAACTGAAAGAAACCCTCAGGGTCAGAGGACTCTGCTGTATTAATAGTGGGCCCAGCTCCAGAGAACAGAAGAAACTGTAAGCTGTCATTACCACAATGACAATTTCAAAAAATCCATTTTTCCAAATGTTAAGAACAGTCTAGTAGGTTCACAGGTCTCTTAGATCACTAATAAATCAAAAAACAAATGGCTACACAAATCTTTTTAGACCTTGTCCTCTGTTGTGTGCAAAGAGCTACTTTATCAATTTACATCTAACTCAGTTAACCTCTGGAGAGAAGAAATTGAGAGACCAAGTAGGTTCTGGAATTTCAGCTGGTACTTTGTGAAAAAAGAATAATAAATAAAATCTTCAAAAATATGTGGTTTTTTTTTTTTTTTTTTTTTTTTTTTGATGTTCTATATAACAGTAATACAAATAGTGGCCAAATGCAGTTCAGAATATAGGTTAGAAAAGTATCATTCCACAGGGAAAAACACCTTCTGTCTCTGGCTGTTTTTGTTGCTTTCATCTCTGGGGTACAACAGTCCTGGTAGGGCATAAATCCTGCCAGGACAGTTTAAACCTTTCTCTCCTCCTCTTGTGCCAGGGTCCATGAGTGAGTTAGATGAGCAAACAGTAAGGGTT
>WAAF01016242.1:0-139371 GCA_013400475.1 Tricholaema leucomelas
TCAGTTTGGTTTTCCTCTTGAAGAAACTGCTCCTTCCTCTTGAGCTCCTGCTCCTTAGCCAAAACTGTAGCTGCTGTGTGATGTGTGGGTGGAGATATACAACCACTTGAAACTCCTTGTGACTTGCATCATGTGAACCACTTCCCATTTTGCTATTTATTTAACAAAACTCAGCTGTATTATTTGTTTTTCAATATGTCAATATGTTTCCAGGTAACAGGCATGTAAAAAATGATCAGTACATAAAATATTGATGAACTTAGGAACTGGGAGAGAAAGTCAACATTTACGCTAGCAAACCTGTCACAGAATCATAGAATGGGTCAGGTTGTAAGAGACCCTCAAAGGTCATCTTGTCCAACACACCTGCAGTGAGCAGGGACATCTTTAACCAGATCAGCTTCCTCAGGGCTCCATCAAGTCTGACCTTGACTGTCTCCAGGAATGGGGCTTCTACCACTTCTCTAGGAAACTGTTTAGTATTTCACTACTCTCATTGTGAGGAACTTCCTCCTAATCTCCAACCCAAATCTACCCTACTCTAGTTTAAAACCAGTACCACCTATAGATAGATAGATACACACAGGCACACACATATATATATGTGTGTGTGTGTGTGTGTGTGTACTGCATAGAACAGACATCCCCTAAAAGAATCATAGATAGAATTGTTTCAGTTGGGAAAGACCTTTAAGATCATTGAGTCCAACCATTCTCTAACTCTACCAAGTCTGGTACTAAGCTGTGTCCTTCAGCACTACATCTCGGTCTCTTTGAAACACCTCCAGGAAGGGGGATTCAACCACCTCACAGAGAGCTTCATCCAGTGAAAAAGAGGGATGCTACATCCTAGATGTCCTCAGAGTCAGGATACTTTGCAGCAGTGCTAGTATTTGCTGGGGAAAGCAGGCACAGGGACAGGCTCCTACAAGCTTGTGGAGCTGGAGCAACCCCAGAGTCTATATCACAGGTCTCATACCTTGCTCACACCTGTCTGCAATTGCTGTGTCCAAACCACCAATTTGGTGGCTCAGAAAAGGAGCTCTGGGATCTGGAAACCAAAAGCAGCAGCATGATGGGAAGCAGAGTCCAGCAGACTGAGTCTCACAGAGGCTTCTTTTGGTTTTGGAGCCTTGCAGGAGAACCACATCCCATGAGGTATACTTTGTCCCATTTTTAAACACTGGGGCAGTTTAGCTGGCACTCAGCTTATCACATGCACCCATTGGGCTACATTTCTGAAGCAAAACATGTGATATTAGAGCAGAGATGGGTTTCTTGCTCTACTAGATTATGTCATCATATTGATGTATGGACGCCCAGGAACACATCTGTCTTGATTTACTCCTTGCAAGTGGGCAATGCTCTCTTTGTTTTCTAACTTCTCAGCAACAATGGCCCTTAATTTAAATGTATGGCTCTCTCAAGTGCTAATTTAATACAATTCCAACTTAAACAGCCAGCAAACACTAAAGCTGGGTATTATGTAGGCTTTGAAATGCTGAGAGGTGTAGGGGGGGAATAGACCACTCCTGCAATCAATTTGCTCTCCTACACTGCTCAGCTTCTCAATGTGCCATTTGTTTGATTAATGGATGTTATATTTTCTCTAAAAAATCAACAATTTTCATAGTGTTTTCCATCAGAAACTATTTGGGCCTTCCTGTCTATTAAGAAGAAAGTTCTTCAGCATCTCTCCCACATGCTAGTGAAATTGTTAATCAGAGCAGCCTTCCCTGACGTGGAAGGATGGAAGCTGTACTGGGATATGCTGCATGTGCATGGCTTGATAGCTCCAACTGCTTATTTGTGTCCACATTACTCTGTTGCCTGCCCTGCACCTCCTTTCAACAAACCTCTTCTGGCCTTTTCTTGCTTCACTTTTCCTCCTCCCACCAATTTTGGTGGGTGGGCTGTGTGGAAAGCCCATGTGCCAATCCATGGTGGCCTGCAGTGCTATAGGGTGGCTCAGCCAGCAGATGGCACAGGCTGGGTGCCACTTTCACTATACTAACAGGATAGGGGTTCACAATTCAAGCTCCCACATCTGGAAGGACCACTAATAGCTTCATTACTAGATTCAGCTCACTGGCATCAAAACCCACACTGCCCATGGTCCTCCTGCTTCCCTGTCAAGAGTTAGGGCTGGGCCAGACACTAGATTACTGACAGATGGGCTCTAAACCCTTGTCCCTTATTAAAGGGAGGGGAAAGGAAGTAAGAGAGAGAAACTTATGGATTGGAAATGAAAACTAAAACTAATTAAGATAATAACAATCAAATGAAAACAATCAAATACATACAAACTCAGCATCAGACCCAAACTCCCTGATGGCAATGTCAGCATCCCCACGAGACTGAGTCCCCAGATTGGTAGATGGGATCCAAATTTAGGAAATGAATTCTGGAACTGGGCTCAGGAACTCATAGATAAAGAATGAAGGCAAAATGTAGAGAGTCCTCTTGGGATGCCAGCCATCGAAGAAGAGCTTGACCCTTGTGATCCCTCAGTTTTATATGGCATAAAACATATACAAACTGGAATCTCTTCTTGGTCAGTTTAGAGTCACACATCCTGCCTTTCTGCAGGTGTGACCTTTTATTCTGTACCTCCAACAAGATACACAAGATTTAGCAGTGACCTTGATCTCCATAGGAGCAAGTATAAGCAACAACCTTTCTGCACACCAGCCCTTGGTATTAATTATAAACCTCAAGTGTTATCACTTAGAGAAGCAGAAACAGTCTGCAAAAATGTGCCAGTGCAGACACTTACAAGACACTGGGCTGAAAAGTAAGATCATAGTTTTGTAATAGCTCAAACCAGGACACACACACTCCCACCCTGCAGACTCCAGCACCTACTGCAGAGAGGACATCTCTGCAGGAAAATGAGAAGCCCCAGAACTGAATGATGGGACCTGAATGTCACTGACATTCCATACATCCTCTTTCAGAGAGACCTCTTGTTCAAGCAGATTGTCTTATTCTCACTCAGCATCTATCACAGAAGCTTTAAACTGTCCCTTCTTGGTCAATAATGTCATATGAGGATTTTCTCTTGACAGAGAGATTAAGTAATTATCTTGTGGCTGAGCAGCTGCAACCTGCTCCTGGTCACCACTGACTCCATCAGAAACATCTGCAATCAGCATTTCTTCATCACTTTTCTTTCTTATCAGGAAAATCAGAGCAAAATTGTAGGATTGAAAGCTCTTTTAAAGCTCTTATTTATCTTACCAAAAGTACTAAAAACATCTATTGATAAAAATACAGGAAGAGCTCTCCAGTAAGCAAGTCTACTTCTTGCTTTCTGTAGCACTTGCTTCTCTACCCTCATTTTTTTTGACTCAGACAGTGTAAATGGGCAGGAGCTCCCCCTCAGCCAACCCATCCCTGCATGCATCTTCCCTGGGCTGGGGCAAAGACATAGTCTCTGCCTGTGAGTGTAGCAGGAGAAGGCTTGCCAAGCAATTTTCGTTCTGCCAAAGAGGTGCTTTTGGCTTCGGGAGGCTCCTGATTGTCCCTGAGCTTTGATGGGGACTTGGCATGTAACCTGGAGCATGGCATGGGTGCTGCTGGTATGGACAGAAGCTGTGTTTCAGCTCCAGCTTGCCTTAGTGAAACGAGTCCTCAGCTTCCCTCTCTCACATTTCCGAAATGTCACTAGCAGTATTTTGCAGTGTCACCAGGGGACAGCAGGTCACAAAGAATTTTGAGAGGCTACAGATTTGTCAGGGTTTAACCCCAGCCAGCAACTAAGCACCATGCAGCCGTTTGTGCACTCCTCCCTGCTCCTGCACGAAGCCCAAAACACAGAGCTGTGCTAGCTCCTGGAAGAAAGTTGATTCTATCCCAGCTGAAACCAGGACCAGATTGGAGAAGATGCAGAGGCAGATACAGTTAGAAGTAAAGACAAGTGTATCACAGAAACATCCAGATTGGAAAAAACCCTCAGGATCACCAAGTCCAACCTATAACCCTACTCTGCAAAATTCACCTTAAACCATATCCTCAAGCACCACATCCAAACGACCCTTAAACACATCTAGGGTTGGTGATCACCACGTCCCTGGGCAGCTCATTCCAGTGCCTGATCACTCTCTCCAGGAAAAACTTTATCCTAATGTCCAATCTAACCCTCCCCAGTCTCAGCTTGCGGCTATTCCCCCTTGTTCTGTCTCCAACTACCTGAGAGAGCGAGAAGAGCCCAGCAGCAGCCTCTCCACAATGTCCCTTCAGGTAGTTGTAGACAGCAATGAGGTCTGCCCTCAGCCTCCTCTTTCTCAAACTAACCATCCCCAGCTTCCTTAGTTGCTCTTCACAAAATTTATTCTCCAGGCCCTTTCTCAGCTTCATTGCCCTCCTCTGGACCCACTCCAGCACCTCCACATCTCTCTTGTATTGCAGTGCCCCAAACTGAACACAATGCTCAAGGTGTAGCCTCACCAAAGCTGAGTCCAAAGGGACAATCACCTCCCTACTCCTGCTGGCCACAGCATTTTTAATCCAAGCCAGGATGCCATTGGCCTTCTTGGCCACCTGGACACACTGTTGGCTCACATTCAGCTGCCCATCTATTACAACTCCCAGGTCCCTTTTTGCCAGGCAGCTCTCCAGCCACACTGCCCCAAGCAGTGGATATATGGATATATCCTCCCAGGAAGGGACCTTTTTATAAGGGCTTGTAGTGACAGGATGAGAGGGAATGGACTGAAACTTGAGGAGGGCAGATTGAGACTGGAGATTAGGAAGAAATTCTTGACAGTGAGGGTGGTGAGACACTGCAACAGCTTGTCCAGGGAGGTTATGGATGCCCCCTGCTTAGAGGTGTTCAAGGCCAGGTTGGATGAGACCGGGAGCAAGATGATCTAATGAGAGGTGTTCTTGCCCATGGCTGGGGATTTGATTGATGACCTGTAACATCCCTTCCAATCCAAACCATTCTATAAATCTGAGAATATTTGCAGGAGCCATAGTTGTAACAGAGGTCACCATTTCTTGCTCTGGATTTGCACCTTCCCAAACATCTGCATCCATGTGCTGAGCACAGCACACCTGTCTGTCAATTGGTCTNTGGTCGCTGTAGAGGAAATGTTTTTTCCTTATTAACAATTAGCCTCAGAGTGGCCCATCTGCATGCAGGTCACTCTGCACTCTCACAGATTTCATACCACTCCTAGGAATACATAGATTAGCTAGATTAGCCCTGTGTTTAAGAGTGCAGCTGGTATCAAAAATGATGAGCAGATGAAGAGACTCCACTGAGACTGACAAGAAGGATCCGAGAGATTCACAGGCAAGCAGCTACACTGGGCAGTGCGTGCTGTAACATCCCGTTGCCAAACGTCACGCATGCTTAGCACATACAAACAATCAGGAGTCCTGCCAAGGCTCCTAAATTCTCACACTGGGCCTTTTCAGGAGTAGGGAGGTGGTTGTACACCTGTGCTCAGCTCTGGTGAGGCCACACCTCATGTATTGTGTCCAGTTTTGGGCACCTCATTACAAGACGGGTGTTGAGGTGCTGGAGTGAGTGCAGAGGAAGGCAGTGAAGCTAGGGAAGGGCCTTGAGAATACATCTGATGAAGAGTAACTGAAGGATCTGAGGATGGTTAGTTTGAAGAGGAGGCTGATGGGAGGCCTCATTGTTGTCTACAACTCCCCAAAAGGACCTTGTGGAGAGGTTGATGCTGGTCTCTTCTCTCTTGTAATTAGCGATAGAAAAAGAGGAATGTCCTCAAGCTGCAACAGGGAAGGTTTAGACTGGGCATTAGGACTAATCTTTTCACAGAAAGAGCAACCAGGCTTTGGAATGGGCTGCCCAGGGAGGTGGTTGAGTCACCAGCCCTGGACATCTTTAAAGCTGTGGTACTTGGAGATACAGTTTATGGGTGAACTTTGTAGAGTAGGGTCAGTAGTTGGACTTAGTGATCCCAGGAATCTTTTCCAATCCTAATGATTTGTTGTTTCTTTGATTTTCAATTTCCCATTTGAATCATGGATCTTTGAACCATTTTGGCAGACCCAGTTATTAGTTTTGTTACATTTTAAGCCCAGTTGAAACAGATCCTTCCCTAACTTACATGGCATCTTTGCTGCCTTCTGCATCACTGATTTCATAATACTTGGTCCAAAGTGACACCTTAAATCTCTTCCCCCTACCTTGACTGGAGAAGAGCATCCCTGACTTAATAGCAGACTTCTGATTTATTGAGATTGCCTCTCCCTCTTTTATCAGGATAAGCAGATCAGCTAATGAAGAGCAGAGCATGTCTACCAGACAATCTGAATTTGTCCAATATTCCTTTAAATATTTTAATCAGCCAAGTGGGAGGAAGAAGCTTGGTCTCATTAATGGGAACACTGAAAATGTTCATGGATAAGCTCCTGAGGGAAGAATTGCAGGATGTGGGTTATTTTAAGCAGCGTTTGCCTGTCTGTGCAGAACTGAAAACGCCTGTGATGTACAGCCGTTGACAAATAAAAATGTGAGCGATTGCAGGAAGCCAAGGAAACCTCTTCTGTGCCCAATTACCAATCAGGCTACATGGACAGGGCCAAGGCAACAATTGTGCTGCCTAACAAAAGGCCAAACAAGTCAAATGACATCATTCAAATTCAACCTTTTCTCTCCCCCTCAGATCCACATCAGTGTGAGAAAGAGGAAATCTTGCAATGTTTAATTCATCATCAAGCATTTATAATGTATTAAACACCCAGGGAGCCTTAAGAACTTAAAACCTGTGCTATTCTGAACAAATTAAGGTTGTCTCTCAATAAATGTTAATTTCCCTTCAACACGTTGCCTCTTAACTCAGTCATATCTCATCCCAAATCCAATCATAGAGTGGTCCATGCTGAAAGGGATCCCCAAAGGTCACCTAGCCCAACCCTCTCTGCAGTCAGCAGGGACATCCTTTGCTAGATCAGGTTTCCCAGAGCCTTGTCGAGCCTCACCTTGAATATCTCCAGGGAAGAGGCCTCAACCACCTCCCTGGACAACCTGGCATTATTTCAAAACAGGGACCTTGACAGACTTGGAGAGGTGGATCCCAGCCAACCTCGTGAGGTTCAATAAGACCAAGTCTAGGGTCCTGTGTTTCGTCTGGGGCAATCCAAGGCACCAATATAGGCTAGGCAGTGACTGGCTTGAGAGCATCCTCGAGAAAAGGGACTTGGGGGCACTGATGGATGAGAAGCTCAACATGAACCACCAGAGTGCACTTGCAGCCAAGAGAGCCAACCATATCCTGGGCTGCATCAAGAGAAGCATGGCCAGCAGATCAAGGGAGGTGATGCTCCTCCTCTACTCCATGCTGGTAAGACCCCACCTGGAGTAGCATGTCCAGTTCTGGAGCCCCTGTTACAAGTGTAATATGGACATACTGGAGTGTGTCACGATCAGAGGGCTGGACCACCTCTCCTACAGGGACAGAGTGAGAGCGTTTGGGCTGTTCAGTTTGGAAAAGGCTCCAAGAAGACCTTATTGTGGCCTTCCAATATCTGAAGTGGGCCTACAAGAAAGCTGATGAGGGACTTCTTAGGGTGTCAGGACTAGGGGGAGTGGAGCAAAACTAGAAATGGGGAGGTTGAGATTGGGTGTTAGTAAGAAGTTCTTCACCCTATAAGGGTGGTGAGACACTGGAACAGGTTGCCCAGGGAGGTGGTGGAAGTCTCATCCCTGGAGATCTTTAAGGCCAGGTTAGATGGAGCCTTGAGTAACCTGATGTAGTGTGAGGTGTCTCTGATTATGGCAGGGAGATTGGGGATGGATGATCCTTGAGGTCCTTTCCATTCCTGACAATTCTGTGATTCTGTGAAAGTGTGAGACAGTGTAAAGACCTTTGCAGTTGAAACAAAAAGTAAATTGGTGCTTTGCAAACATCTTGATGTTGCAGATATGGCTGTGAAATCAAGCTGAGGTTTTGGAAGAGAGTCAGTTGGTAGAAGAACGAGGTTTTTGTGAGCTGTGATTATTTGTCTATTTGAACTTTTCATTGCTAATAACATACCCCTGAAGCAATACTCCTCTCAACTCCATCCAACACCATGATTTAGAGAACAAAGACAAGATCTTAAAGGATATTTTGTTACTACTGCTCTAATGGAACTAAAAAAAAAAAAGAACAAGAAAAAAAAACATGAAAGAGGTTACAAATGCAGCTTGCTAATATAATTCTCCATGTTCATCTCAGTAGCTGCAAAAATCAGGTTGGTAATGTAATTGCAGAAGCCAGCAAGTTTGATTCACTGTTAAAACAACAGCAATATCTACTGAGAAAAATAAGCAGAGCCACATTTTATCAAGGTATTGATTACGAAATGTGTGTTGGTTGTATATAAACTACATCAAGGGAGACATTCTGAAGTATCCTGGAATGGATGGAGCTGTGATTATCTCCGGTGGGAGCTAATCTAAGGCAAGAGAGAAAAGCTGAAATGAGACACCTTGTGCTATTGTAAGCCTCTTTTTCTCAGTGTGACAAACCAATAAATATAAATCAGCAGCTGCTTTCTTTCCTCCCCACCCAAACAAAAAGTAAACAAAGTTGTTTGTTTTCTTCCCAACTAGTAGGAGAATTATGTGAAATAATTCTGATGTCTGTGATCTAGGAATGAGCAAAACCACCAATTACCATAGCAAGACACTTCAAATACCATCTTTGGGGAATTTTTCAGGTTAAAATGATACTCTCTAATTAGAACTCATGATGAAACTTCTCTGCATGTGAAACTAAATATTAAAAACAATGAAGTGCCTGGAGGCCAAATGTGAGAGGAGCCATAAAGAGAGGATGTGTTTGTGGTAAGCAGAGCGTTGCAGAGCAGGAAGGCAGCATCACAGTGCTGCTGATTTCAGGGTTGCTATGTTGCATTTGCAGTCTCCTTCCCTTTATCCCTCATACATATTCTCCTCACGGAGAGATGGTGATTCACTCTGTGCCTCTGATAACACCACACCACAGTCAAACTGCCTGCTCTAGCACAAAGGTTAGTTTTACTATCTCTCACACCAGAATTGCTCAGATTTCCAAAACCCTGGGGTGGGCATGGCATGGTCTCTGAAGTTACCAGGGTTAAGAGGGCAATGTTCACACAGTTCATTCCATGGTGTCAAACTTAGCTTGGCCAACTGCCTCCATCAACCACAGGGACAGGGATAGAAGGCACTAGAATATCTGCTTCATGAGGAAAGGTTGAGAGACCTGGAGCTGTTTAGTCTGGAGAAGAGAAGGCTAAGAGGAGAGCTTATTAATGTTCACAAATATCTGAAGGATGAATGTCAAGAAGAAGAGGCCAGTTCCTTTCCAGTGATGCCCAGTAATAGGACAAGGGGCAATGGATGCAAATTGGAACACAGAAGTGCAACCTCAAAGTGAGGAAAAACCTCTTTACTGTAAAGGTGTTGGAGCACTGGAGCAGGCTGCAGAGAGAGTTTGTGGAGTTTCCTTCTCTAGAGATTTTCAAGACCTGTCTGGATGCATTTCTGTGTGACCTGCCCTAGATCATCCTGCTTTGGCAGGGAGGATTGGATTAGACAGTCCAGAGGTCCCTTCCAACCCCTACCACTCTATGATGCTATGATTCTGTGCCCCACTGTGATTACTGCCAGTTTCATACTTATTTCTCTACTAGTTAATAAAACAACATATTTAAACCAGAAAGCTAGGATTTCAGCTCTACACCATTTGGCCTTTGTACAGTTGTTTGAGGTCTTGTTCCAGATGATGGAGATGCCATCTCCTGCCACCAGTAATCTAGTTCACTGCTTTGATGTTTGTGATGACGAAGATGTAGGAGAGGAGATGTCCCTGCATTTATTTCACTATGGTGCTGATCCCAAGGTACCAGAAGCTGTTGTCCTAGTTCAATTCCTTGGCATATCAGGAAGAATAGAGAACACCCAGCTAAAGTATCTCCTTCTGACTCCAAGTAGGGCAGGATTTTGCCAAACTTACATTACCTGAGGGGCTCAGGGGAGCTCCTAAGTACATACACACTTGAGCAAAACTCACTGCAGCTTCCTTCTCGCTCTTCCTGTCCCCACAGTGAGCCTGCCTAGGGCCAGCCTTCATTAGACAGCAGCTTGTGTTCGTCACACCCTGCTTCAGAAGAGCTGAAAGCGAGGCCAGCGGTGCCTCTCTGCTGCTGCAGGCATGTTGTGAAGATAAGTTAATTAATGTTTGTGGAGCAGTCACATTATGGGGTAATGAATGCCACAGGGAAGAAAAAAATCCAAAAGTGTGAGGAAATTAGTATTTGAGAACAAGGTTTGGCTAGCATGAGGTAAATAAGGCCTGAGGCCACTCGTCCAACAGTGAAGAAAAAACAAATATTGAGCAGCTTGCACCAAAAGTAGGACTGGTGCTTCTCCAGCCTTAAATAGGAGTCTTGAGGGAAAATCCAAGCAGGGCCAATGATAACCACACCATGAGGAGCTGCAGCATTGCCCAGGCAAAGCCGCAGCCTTTCCTTGAGGTGCTTTGAATGCAGCTTCGTGTGAATATTTGTGGCACTGCCTCTGCATGTGGTGGTGTCACCCAAAGAGAAGGAAAGGAAGGTGTGCTGAAGTCCACAAGAAGCTTTACTTGGCAGGGATCAGTACTGAGTCCAGTTCTGTTCCATGTATTCATCAACAACCTGGATGAAGGGATTTCATGATGACCCAAAACTGTGAAGAATGGCTGATATGCCAGACCTGGACGGACTGGAGAGTTGGGCAGTAACTTTTTGCAGTTCAGCGAGGGCAAGGGTAGGGTCCTGCACCTAGGAAGGAATAACCCCATGTATCAGTACAGGTTAGTGGATGACTTGCTGGGAAGCAGCTCTGTGGAAAAAGCCCTGAGAGTTCTGGTGGACAACAGGATGATAATGAGCCAAGAATGTTGGCCAAGAAGGTCAATGGCATCCTGGGGTGCATGGCAGGCTGGTTGAGGGAGGTTCTCCTCCCCCTCTACTCTGTCCTGATAAAGCCTCATCTGGAATACTGTGTTCAGTTCTGGGCTCCCCAGTTCAAGAAGAACTAGGAACTGCTTAAGAAGGTACAGCAAAGGGCTACAAAGATGATTACAAAGCTAGAGTATTTGTTTTCTTTATTGTTATTTCTTAGTTTCTTACTTTATTTCCCTCATATTTACCTCTTAGGCAAGCATGATTTGCTCTACTTCAGCCAACAAAATAAGCTGGTGAAGATGCCTGGTTACTACTGCAAACAGAAATGACAACGAGTTGATCATGAAAAGGCTGGTTTTGATACAAACACTACTGGCCAGGGCTTTTTTGCTTGGTTTTGGTTTTAATCTCCCTTCTCCCCCCTCTCCTCTCAATTTGCTTCTTTCCTCTCCATCCCTTTCTTCTCCATCCTTTTCCTCTCAATCTCCCTCCTTGGAGCAAAAGCTCCCCTTTTCTACCCTATCTGCCCCTTTCCCACCCCACATTTTCATCCAAACCCAGAGCACCTGAGTGCTCTTGGAGTCCCCTCCCACCCCAGGTGTGGCCACTTTACCCTCCCTGCCTGGTCTCCCATATAATTGGCCCCAGGAAGAGCAGAAGGTCTAAGCTTGCCCATCTGGGCAGAGGGATCCTCCTCCTGTCACCACTGGTGAGTCCCCATGGTGTGCACTGGGTGATTGGGAGCGGGATCAAAAGGCCGGGGGGCCTGGTGGCCCCCCGGTTAGACAGGATAGGAAGTTGATGATTGCTCTAACATCACCTGTGGGTGTTGGGCCTCAGAATCACCAAACTGCAGGATTATCTCTTTGCTTGTGGATTTTCTATGTGACCTGTGTCTGTTTAGCCTGGATGTCCAACTGCTGGCCCAGATGTGCAACTGAACTGCTGCTTCCAGAGGTTCCCATCTGTCAAGCAAGCATGTGGGTGATTTTTTTTCTTCACGTTTTCAAGCAGGTAAAAGTATCAGCTACAATTAAAGAGGTCAGACTTCATGTTCAAAGGAGCTGTCAGCATCACAAAATGAAGCCCATGAAGTTTAGCATGAAGATGAGCTCATGCTAAACTAGCTAGAGGCTAGGTGTAAATTTGGGGTGCTTGAGAAGGGAAGTCCAAAGCTGTTTGGGCGAGTGACTTGCTCCAAATCAGAACTTGTGGTGGACCAAGCACCAGCTTATAGAAACAATGGAGCGAGTAAAAGACAGGTTATCTCTGTTTTGGGCTGACTCTTATGCTTGTGACACAGCCTTATCCTTCAGCACTCCCCTTTTGGTCCCAAATAGATGAACTCACAGGGCTGAGCATGACCCAGGAGGACCAATGAGTCTCCCTTTGTAGCTTGTTTTTTTTTGCTGGAGACACCACTTCATGGAACATAGCCACTACCACTGGAGTATGTGAGAAAACACTGAGTTTCACTACTGTAGATGCAGAATTCAGTGCTTGTTTTCAATATAAACATGAGAAGAGGTTTACTATAAAAATGTAGCAAGTGGGGGAATCTGAAATGGGTATTCCCAGGAGTATGTCAACAAGACATGGCAAGTCAAGATCTGTGGTAAGCTGAACTTAGCTTTTCCTTTTTGTTTTGCAGGTTTCTGCACCCACGTGGTTTTGAAAGTGTTGCCTACTGGCAGCACCCATCTTTCCAGGTAGGAGAAAGAGGAATGGAAACACAAAAGGCTGATGTATCTGCAGGTCTAATTTGAGCAGGGTGAGATGTGCAGTGACAATGGGAAAATTCTTCAGTGATGAATGAAGATTTTCCTCAATGAGATGCAGAAAACAACCCAGCAGGGAAATACTAATACCCGCACCCAACCAGCTCAGACCTCGCCTCAGATGGCTATTCAATGCCTTTCCCAAGATGAAGGTGCTTCCAGACAACACAAATTCCACTGCAAGGACTTACTGCCAGGACACATCTTTGGGGTTGGATCATACCTTGGTGCCCTCACTGGAGAAGAGAAACTTAGTGTATCACTATCTACATAGTGTAGTATCACTATCTACATCTTCCTAAAAGGAAGTTGTGGTCAGGTGGGAGTCAGGCTCTTCTCCAGGCAACTAGTGACAGGACTGAGCTGTGTGAAGTTGCTCCCAGGCAACTAGTGGCATGGCCTGAAGCTGTGCCAAGGAAGGTTTCAATTGGATATTAGGAAGCACTTCTTCACAGAAAAGTTAATTAGGCACTGGAATAGACTGCCCAGGGAGGTGGACTTGATTTCAGTGATCCTTCCCAGCCTCAATGATTCTGTGGCCCAGCCAGCACCCATGAGTGAAGTCAGAAATAGCATCAAACCTGTTCTTTTGTCCCCTTCACCTAGTCTGCAGTATGGGGACTCACCAGCGGTGACAGAAGTATTCCTCTACCCAGCTGGGCACAGCTTGGGGCTTCTGCCTATCCTGGAGCAACTTAAAAAAGGGGAGTGCGCAGGGAGGGCAAAGTGGTCATATCTGAGGTGGGAGGAGGCTCCAACAGTTCTGTGTTTGGGGGCAAATGTGGGGTGGGAAAGAGGCAGATAGGATGGAAAAGGGGAGGTGGTGATGAAATGAGGGAGATGGAGGGGGAAAGGATGCAGATTAAAAGAGTAAGATAGGGGGAAAAGGAGGGAGATGGCAGGAAATAGGAGATGGAAAAAAAGATAAATGTTTTTAAGAAACAGTAATAAAAATGAAAACTGGCCTGTAGTGTTTGCATTGAAACCAGCCTTCTCATAACCAGTCTTTGTCACTTCTGCTTGGAGAAGTAACCAGACATCTTCACCAGCTCACTGTGTTGGCTAGGAAATATTTCACATGAGTAAGTACTACTTCATTAGGAAAATAAACCTTGAGCCAAACCCACTTGTCTCTAGTGTAATATGATTCTCATTACAGAACATGAGCACTCTGCAGTCCAAAGTGGGAAAGGAACATTGTGGCCACATTGGGACTCAGTCAACATTGCTTCCTAAGGGCCCATTTGCCAGTGAAGCTGCACACACCTATCACTGGCAAAATGAAAAATGAAGTCTGACCTTTTTAATTGTAGCTGATACTTTTACCTAGAATATCTCTCTTATGAAGAAAGGATGAGGGATATTTTTTACTCTAGAGAGGATAATACTCAAAGGAGATCTTAACAATGCTTATAAATACTTAAGGGGTGGCTGTCAGGAGGATGGTGCCCAGGAACAGGATGAAAGGTAACAGGCACAAACTTCAGCATAGTTCTATGTAAACATAAGGAGGAACTTCTTTACCATGAGAGCGGTAGAGCACTGGAACAGGCTGCCCAGAGAGGAGGTAGAGTCTCTGTCTCTGCAGTCTTTCAGAGCTTGTCTGCATGCCATCCTGTGCAATCTGCTTTAGGTGAATCTGCTCTGGCAGCTATGTTGCACAAGATAATCTCCAGAGGTCCCTTCCAACCCCTATCATTCTGTGATTCTGCAAAGCTTGCAACCTCCAGGTCCCCATGAGCCAGGGAATGGTGCCAGGCAGTGCTGGAGCTCTACAGTTAGATCTTGGCTCTGGGATTTTCTGTATCCCCACTCACACCAGAGCTGTAAGGTGGCTTTAAGTGCTATCAGAAGCTAACATGAGGGACAGCAATTTCAGCCCTCATCCTGTAAGTAGCCTGACATTTGCTGAAGGAATTGGGTGCAGAAATGTGTTTCTGTGAGGAATCAGGCTGCTGGTGAGTTAATCATGCTAGCAGCGTACCTCACACTGTAGCCCAGCAGCCCTTGCCTAATGACCATAGCATCTCATTAGACCTGGAGCCCTCCCTAGGAAACATTGTTTATGTGAAGTGGAGAAAGGAGCCTTATGACTGCAGCAAGACAGGAGTCCTGATTTATATCTCATGGAAATTTGTATATATAAAGGATCAAGGAGATGTAACACAGGAGCTTTCAGCTTTATTTGGGACATGGAATTGTGAAAAGCACATTTCAGACTAGCAAGAGGAGGAGGAGGGGAAAAACAGCCTGGTTTAAGTTGTGAAAAACAGTGATTTGTTTCCACGTGATGCTGTTGGCTCCAGGAAGGAAAGGCAGGGAAATGTGCCTTGCCTCTGGCACCCCAGTGCTGTGTGAGGAGTGTCCAGCAGATGTAAGGAAGTGATGGTGCCCTTGTACTCATCCCAGCTGAGGCTGCAGCTTCAATATTGTGATCAGTTCTGAGCAACGCAGTATAGGAAAGCCATGGAGTTCCTGGAGTATGCCCAGAGAAGAGCAAAGTATTTAAGCTGATTTAAGCTTCTCAAAGACTCATAGAATCAGTAAGGGTTGGAAGGCACCACAAGGATTGTCTAGTTGGAACTCCCCCTGACCTGCAGGAAGGCTGCAGAAGAGCTGTTTCCAAAGGCCTTTAGTGATAGGATGAGAGGCAATGGTTTGAAATTAGAGAAGAGCAGATTTAGATTGGATGTTAGGAACAAGTTCTGCACCATCAGGATAGTAGAATGCTGGAATAGGTTGTCCAGGGAGGTAGTTGAGTTCCCTTCTCTGTGGATTCAAGGTTAGGCTCAGCAAGGCTTTGAGCGACCTGATCTAATGGAGGATGTCCCTGCTGACTTGCAGGGGGTTTGGACTAAATGACTTTCGAAGTTCCTTTCAATCCAACCCATTCTATGATTCAGCCTCAATAACTCAGCTGTTTGTCTAAG
The DNA here is from genome assembly GCA_013400475.1 of Tricholaema leucomelas. Classification (NCBI taxonomy): domain Eukaryota; kingdom Metazoa; phylum Chordata; class Aves; order Piciformes; family Lybiidae; genus Tricholaema lacrymosa; species Tricholaema leucomelas. Next base: position 15,605 of record WAAF01016242.1, read on the forward strand.
GTGTCATACCTCTAACTCTTCCTTAGCTAGGTAAGTACCAGTCTCTGGTCTTAAGATTAAGAAGCAAAGAAGGTGATGCAAACAAAATTCTACATGTTACTGTCCTGCTTCCCAAACGTGCTCCTATATGTGCAAAGATTAACTTTGCTTCTCTGTAATTTGAAATTAGAGTTGAGTTGTGGAAGATTTCTAAAAGAGACAGATAATAACCCTGGGCTCTGCACTGTAACTCAAGTTGGGGGGAAGGGAGGAAGGTTTAATTGGGTGTTTAAGGACAGCAAGGATTGGCTACAGGTCTTTCAGGCAAAAGAAGGCTTGTAAAATTCTCAAATACTCCTTTTGCTTTTCAGCAGAAAAGCAAAAGAAAATGTGTGAATTCAGACAGTGCATCTAAAACCAGTGTGAAATGATATATGGAATTGCCTCACATTATAGGGCTGATCACCAGAAAACAGCTGAAATAACAGTATTTGGAATAAAAATTGGTATTGAAATGGGCACTACAAGTTAAACTTTCCCCTTTTTCTAGCTACCTCAGAAATAAGATACTTTACAAGCTGGGTGCTGTCTTTCAAGAAAAACCAGGCTCCAGCACTGATGTTTCTTTGTGACTTAGCAGTATGAAACTCTCAGAGGAGCACCCAGAGAAGCAACCTGACTGTTCTCCAGCAGAGATAACACATGCTAATGGAGCAGAGGTCTCAGTGAAATGCTGAAAGCAGGTTGTATACCCTGCTTTTATGGAAGATCCCTTTCAATCACACAGCTTACTATCACGCCGCTTTATCTGTGGCAGTCAACTAAAATCATGCAAAATGGATTAGAAGAATGGAGTGGCACAGACACAAACTGAGAAGGAACTTTTCAAGTTCTTTAGCAGGAAATGGAAGACAGGAACTGTAAATGGCACACTCGATTGAAGACTTCAAAGTCTTAATTATGAACAATGAATGCACTTGGTGAATGGAGAAGACTTCTCCTCTTGATGTCAGGAAAGTGAAGCACAAGAATGCAAAGATTGGTAAAATCAACCTAGAAGCATAAATCTGATAAACAGTCTTATGAAACCTAGAAGAGAAGTGGAAATTCTGATAGTACAGAAATAATAGCACATATACATATACATTTCATTACACAAGTAAGGTCATTAATCATGTGAAGTATATGAAAAATGGAAAGCAGCATGCAGCCTAAGTTGGAAATCAGAAACAATAAATGATGGAAAGGGAACTATTAGATTTCAAATGAACCAGACTCACAGATATGTAATTGCTTTCTTCCCAGCAGATAGTCAGGAAGACCATCACCAAGCAAGTCAGAACTGTGAGCTGTCTGCAGGCAAAGGCCTATTTATTATGTCAGGATAACTAGAAACCAGAATGTCAGTGAAAACCTCTAGAGCCAGTTAAAAATAAATGAATAAACAGGACTAACCAAGGTGCAGAGTCCAGAGAAGGATGGTGAGGCTGGTAAGGGGTTCATGAACACAAGCTCTCTGAGGAGCGACCGAGGGAGCTGGGGCTGTTCAGCCTGGAGAAGAAGAGGCTGAGGGGAGACCTCATTGCTCTGTATAATTCCCTGAAAAGTGGTTACAATGAGTTGGGGGCAGGCTCTTGTCCCAAGTAACAAGAGATAGAACAAGAGGAAATGGCCTCAGGTTGCACCAGGGGAGGTTTAGATTGGATATCAGGAAAATGCCTTCAGTGAAAGGGTCATCGAGCCCTGGCACAGGCTGCCCAAGGAAGTGGCAGAATCACTGTCCCTGGAGGTGTTTAAAAGACATTTGGATGAGGTGCTCAGAGACATGATACTCTTGGAGGTCCTCTCCTGCCTGCATGATTATAAAGAAGATCAGGTTGGATGTGGTCCTGTGGAAAGTGTCCCTGCCCATGGCAGAAGGTTTGAAACTAGATAACCTTTGAGGTCCTTTCTGTCTTAAATTCTGTGATGGTCTAAGAGTTGCATATAGGGAGATACTAGGTTATCATTAGACTCAGTGATCTTAAGGAAGAAAACAAATGTTAGTCCTGTCTAAGGAAGAACAGAAGGAGAAGAAGGAGTATCCAGGGAATTACAGTATGGTGAGCCACATCTCAGTCCCTGGAAAGGTAAAGGGAAAAGCCAAGGTACTTACTTGAGCTTTCCTGGTAAAACCAGCTTCTGAGAAGCCCTTAAATTGGATGTATCTTCCCCTTGGAAGGAAAAATGAACTACAAAAGACCTAACATTGCACCAAGTAAATTGTTGCTGGGGTATAAATGAATATTTGAAGTAAAAAAATAAAAGGTTATGTAATAGCAGCTTGCCAGTAATAACTTGAACAAGTGTGCAATGGCATCATATCATGGAATCACAGAGTGATTGGAAGGGTTTAGAAGGGACCTCCAGAGGTCACCTAGCCCAATCCCCTCTGCAGCCAGCAGGGACATCCTCAACTAGATCAGATTACCCAGAGCCCTGTCAAGCCTCACCTTGAATATCTCCAGGGATGGGGCCCCAGCCACCTCCCTGGGCAGCCTGTTCCACTACCCTTAAGGTAAGGAACTTGTTCCTAACATCTAATCTAAATCTCACTTCCTCTAGTTTGAACCCATTGCCCCTTATCCTGTCACTGCAGGCCTTTGCAAACAGTCTCTCTCCATCCTTCCTGTCTGCCCCCTTCAGGTACTGGAAGGCTGCTATTAGGTCTACCCAAAACCTTGTCCTCTCCAGGCTGAACAACCAATATCACAGCATCCCATATCTCATTCCATCCAGCCAATCCCCTCAAACTGCTTCACACTTGTATTTAAAAAAAATAATAAATCTAATTAGAATATAATGTGTAGGAATCTTTGTGCTTCAAGGCATTCAGTTAGTGACCTGGGAAAGAGATCTCTACTCCTTATCTGAATTTATTGTTATTAGTTCTGCTGGGAAATGCACTTTATCTCCCTCTTTGTAGTGATTCTTTGCCTTTTATCTGCTTTATCAAACTCTCCACATTAACAGCAGATTTCTCCTAAATGCAAGCAAGACAATGCCGCATCTCTTATTGATTACATCTGAGCAGGGCCAGCCCAGTCTGAGAGCCTTCAAAATTTGTGTGGACTGAGATGACCCACTGGGCAAGGTCAGAAGGATCTCAGCTGTCTTCTTCCCAACCAGCTTAGCCAGTAAGCAGATTAGGAGTGCACTTGGAGAGTTTCTGATTGCTTAACCCAGTGAGAGCCTTTCCTTCCTTCGCATTCCCTGGCTCATGTTGGTGTGTGAGACTCCAAAGACCATCGTATTCCTGACAAGACGGTGCTCAGCCCTGAACCATTATCTGCCAAAACAGCTGATGAAAGAGCAGAGAGAAATGCAGACAAAATCTGGGCTTCTTTTGAAACAAGAGTGGAGAGGGAGAAGGCAGGCAGTGATGTTTCACTTCCCAAGCATGGATGAGCAAGACTTAATTTCTATTTCTAGAAGGTTTTAATTTCTGGTTTACATTCCATTTCTATTTCTTTATAAAGGGAGCTGACCAGTGGGAGACACTTGAACCATTGCTAGATCTTCCTTCCCAACACCTACACCAGATGAAATGAGTACATTAGGAAAAAAAATTTCCCCAGAAAGAGTGGTCAGGCATTGGAGTGGGCTACCCAGGGAGGTGGTTGAGTCACCAACCCTGGATGTGTTTAAAATTCGTTTGGATGTGGTGATTTGGGATATGGTTTAGGGTGAACTTTGTAGAGTGGGGTTCTAGGTTGGACTTGGTGATCCTGAGGGGCTTTTCCAACCTGAATGTTTCTGTGATTCTGTGAAATGTCAGTTGAGCAGAAAAGTTTGAGTGAGTGTTGCCCATGCAAGATTTTCCTTTTTCCTGTGGTGTGCTATCAATATGGATCTGATTATGTCCATACTTGATCCCCATTTCAAAGGAATAATTTTTAAAGGTCCTCACTGATCATGTCAGTGATGTTTCTGCTAAGCACTGTGCCCCTCCTGCTGCATCACAGTGGTCTTACTGAAAAATGAAGGTCATTCTGTATTCTTTCTAGTTCAATACTTCACTGTATTAAGAAGCCATGGACAATGGCAGTATTTAGAGAGGTAGTTAGGACATTAATTGAAGGTCATTTTGAAAAGAAGAGAGTCCCATTGCTTTGAAGAATAAAATCAAGACCGTGCAGCTGTACCTGCTGTGGAAGGTTTACTTCCACTTTTTAAAGCAGATGTATCTGATGTCATTTGACTGTGAATACAGCAGCAGAGCTGGGTGCTATGGGAAATCTGCTGGAAAGGCAGATGTCAGCCAAATCATTTGAGTTCATACAAAGCACTTGTAAACTCAGGAGGGTTATGGCCTCTTTTAGTCAAACTACAGAGTCTGCAACATATACTACTTACTTTTCATTAAATTCTGTCTGTTAAAAGCAACTTCTTAGGCGACATTGGCTTTGTCTCATTCTCTGACTCTCTTGCCCTTCCTTCAAGAATAATTCAAGGCTGGTCTCCTCTTTTTTTTTTAATTCATAAAATCAGGCACAACACAGCCATGTTAGTACCTTATTAGCCATAAGTGTATTCTTAGTCAAAAAGAATCCCAGCCCTTTGCAGAGGAAAGCAGAGTCATGATGTATTTTTGGGGTTGCATATCAGCACTGAGAAGGTGAGACCTTTGCTGCCCACAGATGACACTGTGGCCTGGATTTTGCATTGCTCGTTCTGGTGTCAAGATGGCAGGAGGTGAAAGTGAGAGTTGGTCACTGTGTGGTGAAGATCTGTGATTCCAGGTGCTCTGGGGAGATACTTCTGAATCTGGCAAAAGTTGATTTTGTCGCCAAATACCCTTCCTTAGATTAGCTTTGTTTTTTTACTGAGGTCTGAAGAAGAAAATGATAGACAGGACCTATTCATGAACCATCTTTAGACAGAGGCATGCCAGTTAAAACAAATATTGAGTATTTTTGAACTTACATTTACTGTGACCCATATAAAGATACCAGTTTGGAGAAAATCTTCTTGAGCACAACACAGACTTTGTAAGGCCAACTGAAATTGATTAGCCTTTCATTTTGTGCTGAAATAATTATTGAATCATAGAATGGGTTAGGTTGGAAGGGACCTTAGAAATCATCTACTCCAACCTCCCTGCTGTGGGCAGGGACACCTCTCAACTAGACTCTGCTGCTCAAGGCCTTATCCAATCTGTCTTTGAACAACCCCAAGGAGGAGGCATCTACAGCCTCCCTGGACATCACCACCCTTGTACTGAAGAACTTCTTCCTACGATCCAGTCTAACCCTGCTCTCCTTCATATTAAGAACATTCCTTCCTGTCCTACTGCTAGACACCCTTACAAAGAGTCCATCTCCAGCCTTGCTGTAGGATCCTATTGGAAGGCAGCTCTAAGGTCCTCCCAGAGTCTTCCCTTCTTCAGGCTGAACAATCCCAGCTCCCTCATCTAATCCTCATAGCAGAGGTGTTCCAGACTTTGCATTATCCTTGTGGCCCTAGTTTTTCTTCTCTAGAAGATAACCGAACCTTCCCTAGACGTCCATCAGTAGTAACAGGAACTGTGACATCTTGCTCACATCAGAATGTGCATTTAGCTATGTTAAAAGGAGCTAAATTACACCTCACTGTTGCAGGATTTCTAAACTGCATGAAATAACACAGAGTGGAAGGACAAAAACAGTTGTTGCACTGTAATTAATCTCAATAGAATGCTCTACGACTACCTGAAAGGAGATTGTAGTGAGGTGGGCTCTGGACTCTTCTTAGTAACGAGTGATAGAATGAGAGGAAATGGCCTCAGGTTGCACCAGGAGAGGTTTAGGTTGGATATTAGGAAAAAAATACATACTGAAAGAGTGGTCAGGCATTGGAACAGGCTGTCCAGGGAGGTGGTGCAATCACCATCCCTGGAGGTGTTCACAAAAAGCATCACAAGGTACTTTGGGACATGACTAAATGGCCATGATGGTGTTAGGTTGAGAGTTGGACTGAATGATCATGGAGATCTTTTCCAACCAAACAATTCTGTGGTTCTATGACTTATTTACTCCATGATAAAATCAGTTGATGAGGTAGGAATACTGAGAAGGCATTTTTAGATCTGCTGTGACCTTCATGACATTGTTAATGTTGAAGGGTTATAACCAACACTTAATTCTAAATGGTGATCCTTATGCCTTGTGGCTGCTATGGCCTTGGTTTGCTTTGACAGAAGCTGTGCTTCAGGTGGGTAGTTTTGTAAGAAATCACACAAATGCTTTCCATATGTACCTACAACATCTGTTGGCCACTTTGTCCAATCAAATGAGCGTGCAGGAACAACACTGCCAGCAAGTTTCTGTCTTCTCTGAGTGCTTCTTTGAATCTGACAACAGGAGGACTAATCTGACCCCATTAATTTTGGTGATCTTCTGTCACTATATGGTTTCAGTTTGACTGCTCAGAAACCTGTCTAGCAGAAGCAGCACATTTTAACAGGGGCCTGTCTAATCTCAGCCTGATTTGCTGACTGACAACAGCAGCACTGAAATTCCCTGAAAGGGTTTTTTCCCATTTCTATGCAAGGAGAATCCCTTCACTCCAGCTCTCTCCTGGCAGCACAGAGATCATGTCAACCTCAGCGAAACAGCAGCTTCCCTGGAGACACCGCCCCTAGGTAGGCAGATAGCACTGCAGAGCATCAGCTCCTCTAAAACTGGGTTTAAATAGATTTTTTTTTTAATGGACATGCTAAATATTTGGCTCCAAATATCATTATTAATCTGTGTTTTCAGCTTGCCTTTAATCTACTCCTGTGCAAAGTAAGGACGAAAATAGGGTTTTATGTAACCCTGATGAAAGCCTCTGTCAAGTACAAAGAAAGAAACAAGTAGAAGAGACTTGTTAATAAAGCAGTAAAAACATCTGGAGACAGACAACTGTGATGAGGGAGCCTGCTGCTCTAATTAAACCATCTGCCTTTAAAACTGATTTCTTTTAGCAACTGCTTTAAGTACTGAGGCATCCCTGCATGGCACAGAGCTGAACCATCCTGAACCATCTCATTCAGTCTCTCCTTGGGCACGCAGACACCTTCTTCCACACTGCCTGTCTCAGGTCGTGAAAAACAGCCCCCAAAGCCATCATTCTGATGCAAAAGTGCTCCAAAGAGACGGCTCCAGTACCAGGGGAGTGTTGTTCCCTGAGGTGAGGGCATTTCTACCTCACCCACACACCCTTCACCAAAGTTCATTCTGGAACAGGAACTTGCAGCCCCACATTTGAAGGAGCAGGGAGGAGGAATGAAGTAACCTTCTGGTTACTTCTGGTCTAAAGCCAGTGGCTGGTTTGTAAAGCCAAACTGCTAAAGATCTGTGGGGTTTGTCCTCAGGGCACAACTGGAAGAACTTTGAGATCTTTAAGCGTTGTGTGAAGAAGCCAATCTGTGTCCTCCAGCTCTGCTGAAACACCACCAGGTGTCCACTGCCCTTTTTATTTTCCATATGTAACTTGCTTCCATTCCAGAATTCTCCTTTTCTTCTGCTTGCATTTGTCTACTCTTCCTGGTATAGTGTAGAAGCAGCAGAAAGTCCATCTCTAGCACCTCAGGCATGGGTACCATGCCCACTGATGACCTGTTTCCACTGGAGACCCTTCACTGATGCAGTAAAATAAAACTAGCCCCAGGAAATGCCAGATGCTGAGGTCCACTGCTTTCAAATTTCAATGGGTAGAACTCTTACTGGTTGCAAAGCAGGCAGCAATGGGGGATGGCTGATGGGAAATCTGCTCAGCCGATGTGCAGAGTTGCTGGGAAGTAGTAGCAAGGGTTACACCTACCATGTTTTCTCTCCCTGCTGACCTCAACCCTGTAAATCCAAAACATGGGGCAAAGCTGAAAGTATGGGAAAATCTAATTAAATGCACAAGTTAAATGTGCTTTTAAAATAGTTTGTTAGCTTTATGCAAGCAGTTTACTCATCCTTCTACTGCTCTGCTCATGCTCTGTTTACAAGGACAGCCTGTTCAGAAGTGCTGAAAACCACAGTGTGAGGTAATTCACTGATTCTGGGAAGCTGTCCTATAAAGTGCCAGTTTGGCGTGATCTAAGCTGGGCCATGAGCTGCTGTGAGCATGCTTGAGAGAAAGAAGCAGCTTCTTGGCTTGATGTGATTCCTGATCACCTCCTGGGGCTAAAGAAACCCTCTCAGCCCAAAGAGCTGCAAACAGTTAGAAATAATCCTACTAAAGCTTTCTGGAAAGGGTATGAGATACTGTTTCAACTTCTTCAGCTGTTTCCTACATCTGCAAAAGCTTGGTGCTGGCATAAAGACACAGAGAAGGTAGCCTGACTGTGACAGCTTCCATGTTCATCACCATTAGCTGTGCCAGGAAGAGAAGCCTACTGTGCAAATATGTCTCTAAAGTTAAGGCTAATTTCCCAGGAGCCTCTCTATTTCTTTCTTTCATTTAAAAAGCTGGCTTACCTTGAATTAACAGAGGCTTGAACAACATGGGTTTTATAGGTTATATACCTATATATATATACCACATACATGTAACAGAAATGGATGGCAACAGGATCTCATAATGCTTCCAGCTGCAAAGCTGGAACCAGCCAGAGGAACACCATCCAGAGCCCAGCCCTGGCACAGCACAGCAGCAGATATATCTTGCAGCAGGGCCTATGTCACACAGTGTCTGGCAGCACCCCAATGTTGGAGCTACACAGGGTCTGATGCTGCCTGCTTTCCTTCACCTGGTCAAGTCAAAGCTTCGGAATCATGATGGAAGATGGCAGCATGTGGAGCTGCTGGAACATTCTCCATTAGGAAACATCCTTCAATGACAGCTGGTTTGGTTCATCAGAGATATTGTGTGTTTCCTAGGCAGAGGAAGATGAGAAGGCCTCCACAGAAGACAGCAGTGCTGGTATCTCAACACCAACAAAAAGTGCAATGTCATTACCCAAGCTGGATACGATGCTTGAAGACAGCCTGAGCATCAGTTTGGAAAGCTAGCAAGTTCCAGCTGCCAGCACTGCTGGGCTGGTGAGCATTGCCAAGGCAAAGGAAGGCTTCTCCTGCCCCAGGTCCGGTTCCTTTAAAATGCTTTCCAAAGCACATCCTGTCTGAGCTACCCTCCAGATGTCAGTGACAGACAGCACATCCCAGTTCCCCATTCCCACTCATACCTCATCTAGCATCAGACTTGGTAGAGTTAAGTAATGGTTGGATTTTATGTTCTTACAGGTCTTCTTATAATTAACCATCAAAGCATCTGTCCCATTGGGGTTCAGAGACTATAAACAGCACAGTGCCACTTGGGGCAGGGGACTTTATCAAATATCCTGAAATATTTCATGGAATCATAGACTCATAGAATCATAGAATGGTTTAGGTTGGAAGAGACTTCAAAGATCATCTAGTTCCAATCCCCTGCCGTAGGCAGGGACACCTTCCACTAGAACAGGTCACTCAAGGCCTCATCCAGTCTAGCCTTGAATACCTCCAGGGAGGGAGCATCCACAACCTCCCTAGGCAACCTGTGCCAGTGTTTCACCACCCTTACTGTAAAGAACTTCTTATGGATCTTTATAACCTCTCAGATGGTGACACAAGGCAGGGAGCCTGATGTGAAGTTGAGGAAGATGGCAAAGCAATGAGGTTACTGGCATGGAGGTTGTACTTAAAGGCATGACAAGGTGAAAATTGAGAAGACAGTAAACATGTTGGAAATCTAGCTCTGATGGCACAACAAGGCAGGAGGATGCACATCTGGGTTGCATGTAGCAATTAGGTTGGAGCAAACACCAAAAGAGAAATTGTGGGGGCAAACAGCAATTTTGGCTTGATGTGCAGGAAAGCCAGGCAGGAGGACAGTGCTGGGAGGTGAAAGAGAGGCAGCAGCAAGACCAGGCAGAGGAGTGCAGCTACAGCAGGCAACATTTGGCTGCTGGAAAGAGTAGACAGATTGTGTAGATGCTCAGGGGAAAGCAGCCACTGCCCTTATCCCACTCATCACCACACACACAAAGACATGATCACAAGTCTCTGGCTGGGTAACTGCTGTCTGCCATGGAAAGTCCTGTTGCTGGTTCAGATTCAGTTGGGGCTGTTCAGTCCAGAGAGGAAAAGGCCCTGAGGTGACCTCATTGTGGCCTTTCAGTATCTCAAGGGGGCCTACAAGAAAGCTGGGGAGGACTTTTTAGGATATCAGGTAGTGACAGGACTAGGGGGAAAGGAGCAAAGCTGGAGGTGGGGAGATTCAGACTGGAGGTAAGGAGGAAGCTCTTCAGCATGAGAGTGGTGAGAGCCTTGAATGGGTTGCTCAGGGAGGTGGTGGAAGCCTCATCCCCGGAGGTGTTTAAGGCCAGGCTGGATGAGGTTCTAGACAGCCTGATCTAGAGTGTGGTGTCTCTGCCCATGGCAGGGGGGTTGGAACTAGATGATCCTTGTAGTCTGTTCCAAAACTGACTGATTCTATGATTAGTGAGGAATTAGGAATAACTTTTACAACCCTTGTTTAAAATACAGGTACAAGAAGAAAGGGCCTCAAGCTGCACCAGAGGAGGTTTAGATTGGATATTACACAAACACAGAATCACACAGAAAGTTAGGCATTGGAAGTGGCCTCAAAAGATCATCCAGTCCAACCCCCCTGCCACAGCAGGCTCACTTAGAGTATGTCACACAGGAAAGCACTGTTGTAGGTTTAAGACTAATTGTCCTGCCACAGAGATACAAATCCTCCAAAGACTAGAAAGTCTTAAGGGGGAGGCACAAGATACTGTAATTTTTTATCCTATTTCCTTTTCCTGTGTCTCCCTATTGTAGTAGTTGGATGTGGACCCAAACAAATTGGATTTTGACCCTAAATTACCATAACCAAACTCAGAACCTGGAAGTAAAATGAAGGTTATATTTACAAAGGTGAACTAAATATAGAAGGCATAAAATGTATAATAAACATTCACAGGCTATATTTACATATATTTACCATTCAGAAACAACACAAGGGTCCACCTGTACTGACTCACACTCCCCTGGACAAAGATAAAAGAAACAGCTCTCCCCCCACACCTTTACAGGAGAAAAGAGAGAAAGCAGAGAGAAAGCCCCACTGCCATGACAAGAATCTTAGCCAAGGTCAGCAAAGCCAAGCAGAAGCACCACCAGAGCAAAGGAAAAAGCATAGTTTGTGCAGCCAAATATATCCTAATCAACACTCCAATGTAAAGATGCAGACCTATCTGTTACTCTTCTTCTCTATCCGACCCCTTACTGTATTTACCTTTTCCTCAACGGCCTCCAGAAGGTTCCTATTCTTGCTTATAGTAAAGAATTAGGCTAAAGCATTAGTTCTAAACCACCACCACCACAGACTGTTCACTCAGCTCCCTTACCTTTCTGCTCTGAGCATGTGGGTGCTGCTGTCGCTCTGGTTTGTGTGGCAGTCAGGCCTGGCTGCAGAGCTGCTTCTTGCTGCATAGCTAAGGCCTGCTCCGGGTCTATCCTGGAGGCAGCGAGGCCTAAGAAGGGCCTACAAGGCCTAGTGAGGGAAGAGGCTTGGCTGGTCGGGGCCTGGCCGAGGCCTGGCTGCGGCCTAGTTTGGGGCTCAGCTGGGGGCAGCAGGCCGGGGTGGTTTGTGAATGTACATATATATATGCTGCTACTTTGGTACCTTTTGTATTCCTTTTGCTTTTGTAAATAGTGTTTCTATTTCACCTCCAGTGCAACTGTGTTCCTTTACTCCTTTGGGGTAAATTCATTCTGTCCTCACTCCAGAGCTGTTCCTGCTCAAACCAAGGCATGCATCCACACAGGTTTTGAATGCCTCCAGAGAAAGAGACTCCACAACCACTCTGGGCAGCCTGTTCCAGTGTTTTGTCACTCTCACCATGAAAAAGCTTTTCCTTATCTTCCCATGCAACCTTTTCTGCTCCAGCTTGCACCCATTGCCCCTTGTCCTGTCATTGACATCGCTGAGGGGAGCCTGGCTGTGTCTTCCCGGTGCTGTCCTGCATATCTTTATCGACGTGAATGAGGGCATCCTTCAGGCTCCTCCGCTCCAAGCTAAAGAGCCCCAGCTCCCTCAGCCTGTCCTCGGCAGGGAGATGTTCCACTGCCTTCAGCGTCTCTCTGGCTCTGCACTGGACTTTCAAACAGTTCTCTGAGGTCCTTCTTGAACTGAAGTCCCCAGACCTAGACACAGTATTCCAGATGCAGCCTCACCAGAGCAAAGTAGAGGGGGAGAGGACCTCTCTTTACATAGACTAAGCTTCTTCATTGCAAATGTTCTCAAACACTGGAACAAGCTTCTCAGAGAGCTGGCTGAATCCCCATCCCTGGAAATGTGTAAAAGAGGCAGAGGTGTGATGGTTTAGCACCAGACTTGGTAGCTAGATCATGGTTGTACTTGATGATCTCAAAGGTCTTTTCCAAGCAAAACAATTCTGTGATTCTGTGATTCGATTCTGTGATTAAACTGAAATAAATCTTTAAAAGATGGCCAGCTACATTCCAAGACCTGCATTTCGCTTCTGCAGCTGCTGTTACTTCAAGGAGCATGTCCTTGGCTATCAATTTTTATGACACTTTTGAATTAATCAGAGGGCAAAGGCTATCAAGAGAATGTTTAATTCATATATTTATCAAGCACAGTTCTTTCATCTGCTCATACAACATGCCCAGGAACTATGCTAAACTGGAGCAACAGCTCAGTCAAGGCTAAAATGAGAAGCTGTTAAATAGCAAGACTGCTGCCAAGATGCTGAAAGTATTGAGATCAGCTCCATCTTCATGACACCCCTAAATTATTAATTGTGCTAGGTTTAGCAATTACAAACTTGTTCCAGGCCTGCTTCATGGGGTTACTCCATGCTGATGTATAGGGGAGGGCTCCTCATCCCAGGGATCTCACTGGGTGTCAGTTGTGTTTGCAGCAGAACCTGCTGCTTCTGTCACCTGACAAAAGCACAGCTAAGGCAGCAGGGGAACCTTCTACATATGTAAGTACAACAGGTGACTCCTGCACAGGAGACTTCAAGTCTCCTTCTCTGGAGTCTTTCCAGATGCATTTCCTGGATGCATTTCTGTGTGGCCTGCCCTAGGGTGAACCTCCTCTGGCAAAGGCGTGGGACTGGATGATCTCCAGACATTCCTTCCAAACCCTACCATTCTGTGATTCTGTTACTTACCTAAGTGAAAACACAACAAGGATGATGGAGGTAAGGTGGTCATGAATAAACTTCAGCTGGAATTTGGAAGGTTTGGTATTTTTGGTGCAAGAAAGATGAGATTTTGAAACAATTATCTAGCTGTCACAGTGGAAACAACTGAAAAACAAAGCAAAAAACATGAGGTGAAAGAATACTGACCCAGACCCAGACTGTTGCTCTTAAGTAGAGTTTGGTTGTTTTATGAAACAGACTCTGTGGCAACAGAAATAGCAGAAGAATTGGCTCTGTAAGCCAAGAGTTGACCAGTTAATAGAGAACATGAAATTTTGTTGCACTGAAATGCTCTGTAGGTTTCTGCCAGTGTAAGTGGGTTTGATGGATACCCACACTTTGCTGAGAGCCAGAATGCTTCAAAGGACACAAAATGACCACTTAGGGTTTAAGGATTACAGCCCAGCTGGAGCAGTAGTGATGCTACAGCAATTTACCTTAATGACTCAAGAGTCTGTTTCACAGCAATGCTTTACAGCTCTCCTGACCTAAAAGCCCTCTCATGGATGAAACTGAAATTTATGCCACTCATGGAAGGCATCTAAAAGAAAAAGCACATCCAACAAAGCCAGCAAGAAAAATGGAAGAGTTTAAAGCTGTGAAAACCCAGAGAAGAAAACATGTTGAAGGAAAATTATCCCAGTGGTGCCAATGATGTTAAAAGTCTCATAGCAGGAAGACCTTCAGCTCAGGAGTCAGCAGTGAAAGCCATTATCTGCCATGATAGGGAATGGCATGGTGGGATGGCAGAAGGACATTCAGGCCTCATGGGTCACAGTGCCAGCCAGCACTGATGCTCCAGGGGCTCCAGCCAGCTCTGCAAGCATCTTTCCCATCTTCTGGAGATGACATATGGTCATGTCACTGATGCAGACGTGATGCCACCCAAGGGCTCTGCAAGGGTCATTCTAAGTAGAGACAGTTTTTAGGCAATAGCTAGAGGAGGACAATCTGGGTATGTTGGCAAAGGCATCGGAGGCACAAAGAACTGCAATCATACAATAGATAAAGATGGAAAAGAACTCTTAAGATCATCAGCCCAACACCACCATGCCCACTAAACCATATCCCAGAGTGCCATGTCTACATGTTTTCTGAACTCCTCCAAGGATGGTGACACTACCTGGACAGCCTGTTTCAATGCTTGACCAATGCTTGACTCCTCTCCAGATGCATACAGACATTAGTACATTGCTCTTATCATCCTTACATGGTGTTACTGCCACCCTCAGAGAACACCTCACATCACACAGCAACCCTGCATCAACATAGCTCCCTGCTTCTTGAAAGAGGAGGTCTTCATGTCATGGGAACACAAAAACCTCTCTGTTCAGTGCCTCTGAAGTCCCAAAGGTCATACACCTCTTCCAGGTTCAGGTGCTATCTCCCCTAGCAATGCTGTACAGCAAACTGCACCTTTTCTTTACATTTCTTTAGATATCAAGAGCAATTCCACTGAAATGGATGAAGATCCAAGATGTGCCTGTCCCCATAGGGGAGGTTCTGCATCCCTCTAATCATCTTAGTGGCCCTCCTCTGGATCCACTCCAGCAGTTCAATGTCCCTGTTATGCTGGGCACTCCAGAACTGGATGAATTACTGCAGGAAGGGTCTCATAAAAGCAGAGGAGAGGGGCAGAATCACCTTCCTTGTCCTGCTGGGCACACTTCCCTTAATGCAGCCCAGGATATGGTTGGCCCTCTGGGCTGCAAGCACATATTGCCAAGGGAGGTATAGGCTTGATATTAGGAGGAAGTTCTTGCCAGAGAGAGTGATTTGCCGTTGAAATGGGCTGCCTGGGGAGGTGGTGGAGTCGCCGTCCCTGGAGATGCTCAAGAAAAGCCTGGATAAGGCACTTAGTGCCATAGTCAAGTTGACTGGATAGGGCTGGGTGATAGGTTGGACTGGATAATCTTGTGTGTCTCTTCCAACCTGGCTGATTCTACAGTTCTATGATTGCACGTCCTTTTGGCTTTTATTTTACAACTACTTACCTGGGAAGGGCCCAGATCCTAACCCTGCAGTTCCCACTGAGCCAGCAGGCATCAGAGACACTTAGCATCTTAGAGAACTGGATTCACCCATCCCAGAAGAGCTCTTCAGTGCTTTCATCTGCGAGGGCTGCCCAGACCGAAGCCCCAGGTTGTCACCAGAGGGAGCTGCAGCAAGAATAAGGACTCCATCGTTTCCTCTGGCATACACAAAGCAGTCCAGATGTCTTTTTTGTTTTTCTTTAATTACATTTTTTATTAGATGAACATGGTTTTAATATATAATTTACAACTCCACGTGTACACAGCCTAGGATGCAACGTGCTGCCTCCCCCCACCGAGTCAGAAAACACAGACACCATGCTGGTGAACACCAGCTCTGTGTTTGACACCTCACAGGGACTTTACAGAGGGTCAGGAGTGGAAGCTTTGCACGCAGGTAGGTCTACCCAGGACAGGACAAAGCACATTAGGAAGAGGTAAAGAACAAGAAGAAGGGAGTAAGCCAGCCTTGCCCTGGCTGAAGGACTGCTCTCAAGAAGCTGTTCTTTATTTCCCCTCAAATTCCTTAGGAAGCAAGAAGGACAGGCCATGATGCAGCAGAGTCCAATGGAAAGCAGCACGGTGTGGTTTCACATACAGCACTGCCAGCCAAGGGCCTCTCTGGAAACCACTGCTCAGGGTGCCACCAACAAGCTGTGGGTCATTCTGCACTGTGTCTTCTACTCCTGCTTCCAGTACAGAGTGAACCTGCTCCCTCCTCCTCCCCCCACTGCTCAGACCAAGGTCTAGTGAAATCAGTAGACAAGTCACTGATGACTTATGAGATTTGGCACTTTCCAGGTGATGACCCCACTCTTGCAGTCCTGTGAAGTGCCACAAGGCACTGCCTAAAATCTCAGTGGTCTGCTTCCAAATCATGGTATTCCCAGAATTGGACTGGTTAAAGAAGTAGAGAGACAGGGAAGGGAAGTACCAAGAAATCCACTAGGAGCTTGGTAACTCCATTTCATAGACAGCACTTGGACTGTTAAACATTTAAATCAGACTATTATTTTCAAGTGTAAACATGCATTTAGGGGCTTTACTGCAGGTGCACTCCCCTTAGAAGGTTTGGTTCTAAACACTCAACAAAAAGGAAAAAAGGAAGAGAAAGCCACACTGAGACAACTCAAATTCAGAAGACTCATCAGAAACTGCTTCAACCTTACAAAGCATGTATCTCCTGAATCAGACCTCGAGATCCATTTCCTGCATCATTAGAAAAATAGCTATAGAGAAAGTACCCATTTCTCAGTTCAAAGTTTCAGCACATCTAAGAAGACCCTACAGAAACAGTCCTCTTTCTGGCAAGGCACTATCCAGTGGTGTGTGGCACAGACAGAACCACCTCTAACAAAGCCACTGATACAGTGAACGTGCGTGTGCACCTCAGCCCACACAGCAACTTCAGCTAGGAACAAAGAGGTACAGTTAAATCCACACTGCTCTGCCTTTTAAAAAGTGGGTTAGCCACAAGTGTCAGCTACAAATTGGGATCATTTGGTTCTCAAGCACACCTTTGTACACCCATTTTTTTTTTTCAAACAGAGCTAAGAATTTGCTATTTCTTGCAGTCAATGGCTCTAGTTTCCACCAGCCTTTTTGGGTTACCTGGCAGCTAGGTTTCATTATTACAAAACTGCTTAAAAAAAACTCCAGATCATCAAGTGTAACAAACTAGAACTCTGCTGGCTTTGATTACAAAAATAAGGCTGTCACGCAACAGACCAGATTCACATCCAAGCAACATTTCTTTATACTATCCATTTATAAATCAAAAGCACATTTTCTAAGGGACTTACACTGTCAATCCACACAGGCAAAGCAGGGTTATCTTTGGAGCTAGTGTCGTCCCCCAGACAACTGATTATGCCCACATGCGTGCTCTGCAGTAAGCTAGGTTTACCTAACAGCTTTAACAGGACCAGCTCTCCACTCAGCAAGGAGGCTTCTATTCTACAGTTAACAAAAGTCAAGAGGAGTCCTGTGAAAACTAATTTCATCCCTGGAGAAATCAGTGGGGTTTTGCCTTTCACAGCAGTAAGTCTGGGATTTCACCCAGGATTACTCCTGTGGATATACTTTGACACTGAGGGAAGTTTAGAGGAAGTGGGACTTCAGGCAGTTCTCAAAGTTTACAACATCTCAAGTACGTGATAAATCCAGGATGGCTTCTCTGTAAGCAAGTGAGTAATGGTGTAAATTCATATCTATTTGTTTGTAAAGTTAAATACTTTAATTTTTTATTTTTTTTTAGGAGTAATTATACTGAACTTTGTGAAGTCAACAATGTATAGCTCCACCTCATGTCACATTCTCTTCCTACAGTGAGGTTCAGGTCTCATAAAAATATGAGATTTCTGACAAAATGTCACCATAATTTAACACAGGCAACAGAATTCTTATAGATACACATGTAGGTTATCTACTCCCATTTGGAATCCCTGTAGAGAAGGTGCTTTAAATACAGATTCACAGCGTGCATTGGGTTGGAAGGGACCCTCAAAGGTCACCTTGTCCAAACCTCCTGCACTCAACAGGAACACTTCAACTAGATGAGGTTGCTCAGGGCCATATCCAGTCTGATCTTGAACGTCTTCAGGGATGGGGCCTCAACCACATCCCTGGGTAGCCCATTCCAGTATTTTACCACTGTCAGTAACTACAGTAACTGCTACCACGGGCTTAAAATCTGTCTGTACTCTTGCTCCATCTAGCCCTTTAACTGAGCTGAAGAGGCACCAGAACACCAAAGACAAACTGATTTATGGAAGGACTCCTTCAACATCCCAAATTTTAAAGCTTTTTTGTGTTTGTACTAGAGAGAAAAGCCATGCAGCTGTAAGAAATTTGTAGCTGTGACAGCACGAACAGGAAGCTAACTTGTCCTTCACTCTAGCAACTCATAGTCATGAGCACTGTCCATATGGTACCTCTGTAGCTGTGAGTAAGCCACTGTTCAAAATCGGAGAGGCTACACTTCCTCCATTGTTCAGCATCTTCAGCAGAGACTCAGATGATGCCTTGCCATGCACCCTTAGCAGACCTATGAAGAATGCCTGAATCTGGTTCAGTGGTTGGGAATAGCTGGCAGAGCTTCAAGTCAGTGGCATCTCAATTACCTTGAGGACTGGGCTAACAGAAGCCTTACAAAGTTTACTAAGGACAAGCAGAAAGTTCTGCCCTTGGAAGTGGCAAAACATCAGGATGGGCTTGAAAGTGATTGACAGAGTAACAAGCCTGCTGAAGGGACTTAGGCATTTCAGTGAAGGCCAGACTGATGGCAAGCTAGTGACGCACAGAGGAAAGCATCCAGTGTGCTGCTTCAGGAGGAGAGTGGCCTGAGGGCGGAGGAAAGTTATTATCCCCCTTTATTCAGCCCTGGTGAAGCCACATCCAAAGTATTTAGGGTCTTCTACTAGTTCCAGAGGGATGTGCACAAACTGGGAAGAGCAGCCCTCCACCAAAGCAACCAGAGACCTAAAGCACACAGTTTGTGAAGAGAGGCTGAAGAAGCCAGGTTGTTTAGTTTGGTAAGAAGGTGGCTAAGAGGTGATCTAATGGTAGCCTACAACTATCATGATGGTAGTCAGGTAAAGGACAGTGCCAATCGCTTCCTGTGAGTGCCACAAATGTATGTAGCAAAGGCTACAGCCACAAATTACAGACCAGGAGTAGAAGCTGGGCATTAATTTAAAGTTTTCACTAGGAGAGCACCACAGCAGTGGCACAGGTTACCTACAGGGTTATCAGATCTTCATCTTCGGATATTTCTAACACTCTGGTAGACAAACCCATAGCTGACATGAGCTAGTGTTGGTGTTAGCTCTCATGTTGGCTGTGCTGGACCAGATGACCTTCTGCTATCCCTTCCAAGCAGCTTGTCTCATATGCCATGGTTACTGACTTTAGCAGAACATGCCATTAGTAGCACAGACAGTGCTGCTTTCTGACACTTTTTACAGGTTTGGCTTCCTTCGAGCCACACAGTCTGGCTGATGGTGTGATTGCAAAGCAGCTTTCCCACATAATGGTTGCCTCTCACTCACCCGGAGACATAAGGACATTTATGGGAACAGCACTACCCTGTCATTATGAAATCACTGGAGTAAAAGCTGCATTACAGCATGGTTGTTATTCTCATAGCCAGACTTGATTCAAAATGCATAACACAATTTGACTTCTGTCTAGAATGCATTTTGTAATGATTATTGGCAAGCTCTGCCATGTGCATCACTGCACTCCCACTGAAACAATCTCCACTTCCCTTACTTGGCTCTTGTCCCTCTGCTGAGCTGGCCATTGTGGCCTCATCCAGCAAAGCGCACAGTTTTCTCACTGTCTTTGAGGCACCTCCACATTCCACACCTGGGGATATAACCAAAACAACAGCTGGGTGAGTTAGGTGTGCTCTTGGACCAGGATAGAGTATTTAACCATCAGTAGGACTGAGTCCTGGCTCTCCAAGTATTCCCCTGACTCTCATGTGGCTAATGGTGGAGCTGTGTGCTACTGAAGGTAAACTCAAGCTTTTGGCAAAATTTCAGTTTTAAGACAGTCCAACTACAGAGCTTCAACTTTGAGTGTTAAGTCTTCCTCAGTTAAGAGGCAATTAGCTCATTAGCTATGAGATCTCTGCTTCTGAACTACCCAGTATTTTCCACCAAGAGTTTTCCTGCGCAGCATTTGGAGCAGGAACCACGTTAAAGTATTTCACTTTGGCACCTCCTCCATAATAACTGTTTTTAAACAGCAAGTTGCAATGTGCATCACTAGACAAGTCAAGTTCTCATGAACAAGCTTAGCAGCCCATGTCACTTGTAAGGAATATGATCCAGCACAAACATGGCAAAAAAGGTAGAGTAAAAACTTGGCAGCTATTAGCTTAGACTGAGAGCTTAAGATTGATGAGTTTTACCTTCTGGTTCACAGCCAGCACAAACATTCTAATAACCATCAGCACTTTAAACATCACAAGGAGCTAATTTCAAATACAGTGGCTAGGAGAATTAAAAAAGGTAAGGAATCTGACTACATAAGTACATCTGTCAAGGACAGAAGCCAAATGCTTCCACTCCTTACTCTCAAACTGACACGTCTGTTAGAATGTGAGTGCCAGCTGCCAAAGCAACCCAAAGACAAAAGTGAAACATCAACAATGAGTGTTTTGAAAAAGGAAGATGAGTAGCCCAGCCTTAACCCTATTGCATGTGTGTGTTATTAACTCCACACTATGGGAGAGCACCAAGCAGACTACTACTAATGATGCATGTTTGCTCTATCACAGTGATCTTTTAGGGAAGCTGTTGTGTGCTGAGGAACAGTTATTCATCCAGGAGATGTGCTTGCCAACACTTCAGGTAGGCTTTCTAGGGTTCTGACTCCTATTCAGAAGAAAAGAGAGAGAAAAGAAAAGATTATTAATGCCACGAGTACATTCTCATCTCCTGTGTCTGCAACCTTTACATATAAGATGCCCCTGACCCTGATCCACACAGCAGCTAGGACACTTCACTCTTGATGCACTATCAAACTGAAGCAGTGATCTGCCCAAGTTTACAGAGACACTCCTCCAGGTCTACAACAGTTTACTTCCCAAGAACAGAGCTGTGTAGAAGCTGCTATTTTTGAGTGCAACAAGACATCCTCTTTTTCCTAAGACTAGCTCTTCCAGATATGAAGTAAGACAGGCTGCCAAAATAACCAGCTTTTGCAGCTCCCTGCTGAGGTTCCCTCCCACTCCTGTCCCTCGTGAGGTCCAGAAATAAATTAATTCCTGGCAGAAAAGGAACTCTACAGATACCCAAGATCTAATGTTCAGGCCTGAAACAGTACTACTACCAAACACAGCTATCCATAGTAGTCAAGGGAAGAAAAATCCTCTGCTGTGTCTGATCTGCTGCCAAAAGGTGCACGGCAGCCTCTCTGAACATACTCCATATAGCAATAAAATCTCCTGTTATACTGCCCTCTACAGAAGGATGTTATCTGGCTTTGTGTTCTGTTCTGTATACAAGCATTTGTTAGAGCTGAATTCTTACCCAAAAAGTTAATGTAACTCCTGATTGCTCCAGCACTTCAGCATTTAAACAAAATAAACTAACGCCTAATGAATAGATGTTGTCCTTCTTGAGCCACTATGCCAGGTTGACACAGTAAGATGATGCTTTGCTGACATAAGCTCCAGATACTCCAGTCATTAAGATCCTAATTCTGTCTCCTACTATAATTAAGTCAGTTACTTTCAATTTAGATTGCTAATGTGTAGGAGAATTTATGCTTTAAACTTCATTTATCTGCTGTCTCAACTACAGACCCATATGCTTGCTTTCATGTAAGATGCTCTGATGCTGAGCTTGGAAGTAGTGGTCCTTGAATGTTAACCATCTTGGGCCCCTTTACCTTCTGGTTCCTTGTCCCATGGGATTTCCCCTACCAATTGTTTGAAGAGGCCAAAGTTGGCCCTGCTGAAATTCAGGGCTGTGATCCTGCTGGGTATTCTGTTCCTACCACATAAGATCCTGAACTCCACCACCTCATCATCTCATCACTGCAGCCAATGCTGCCCTCAACCTTCACCGCTTCAACTAGACACTCCTTTTTAGTGAGTGTAAGATCCAGCAGTGCTTCTCTGCTAGTTGGCTTGACCACCATTTTCATCAAGAATTTATCATCAGTGCACTGGAGGAACCTCCTGGACTCTGGGTGGCTGCCTGAGGAGGCCTTCCAGAAAATATCTGGGTAGTCAAAATCTCCCATGAGAACCAGAGCCTGTAACTGCAGCCATTAGCTGACTGCAGAAGGCCTCATCAGCTTCATCATCCTGATCAGGTGTCCTGTAATAGGCACCCACAACGGTATCATCCATGCTGGCCTGCCCCTTAATTCACACCCACAAACTCTCAACTCACTCCTCATCTGCCCCTGCACAGAATTCAACACATCTGAGGTGCTCTCTCATGTAAAGAGCAACTCCACTACCTCTCCTTGTTAACCTGTCTCTCCCAGAAAGGACATAGCCATCCATGAGCACATTCCAGTCAGGTGAGCTGTCCCACAATATCTCTGTAACCACCACAAGATCATAACGCCTTGAACACACAAGGGGTTCTGGTATGGTTGAGGTGCATCCAAATACACAGAGTTCTTCCGTTCAAAGAAAATCCAATCTCAGTTCTTCAAGAATGCCATGAAAGTCTTCAATACTACACTGACCTTTGATGACAAAGTAGGTTTCAGTCCGAGAAAGGAGAAGACAGTGTTGCTCTCCTTGGATTCAAAAAAGCTATCGTAATCCTAGAGAGAGAAAACAAAATGATGAGTCAGCATTTGTATCACAGAATTGTCAGGGCTGGAAGGGACCTCAAAGATCATACAGCTCCAATCCCCCTGCCATGGGCAAGGATACCACACACTAGATCAGGCTGCTCAGAGACACATCCAGCCTGGCCTTAAAGATCTCGAGGGATGAGACCTCCACCACCTCCCTGGGCAGCCTGTTCCAGTGTCTCACCACCCTCATGCTGAAGAACTTCTTCCTAACATCTAATCTGAATCTACCCACTTCTAGTTTTGCTCCATTCCCCCTAGTCCTATCCCTACCTCACATCCTAAAAGGTCCCTCACTAGCTTTTATTGTAGGTCCCCTTCAGATACTGGAAGGCCACAATAAGGTCACCTCAGAGTCTTTTCTTCTCCAGACTGAATAACTACAATGCTCTCAGTCTGTCTCCATATTCGTGTGAAGCCATGTGTTAGACTAAAGGGTGACATGTAATAATGTCCAGAAAAATAATGATACTTACCCATATTCTCCTCTGCAAACCAGAAAGCTATCACTAAATACAATGGCAAAGAAAAAACCACCTCAGTCCTACAACTGCAACACCTTTCACTGCTTTATCTGACAGGAAAATACAATCAGGGACCTGCGTAAAATCTATTGTGGGTGGTTTTTAATGGTATTCGAGCACCTGACAATGCAAGTAAGTTTCTGACTGGGTTTCCAGTTTGCCTTTTAGCAAACAAAATACTTCCTAATATAGAAACCTCTAAGAAGAAGACCTAAGGCAGCTAATGCCTTATTTCTTCTGTGGTACAACAAAACCTCATTGCCATTGTATCCTTTGAAATCAGCAATCATATAGAATCATGGAATCACAGAATGGTAGGGGTTGGAAGAGACCTCCAGAGATCATCAAGTCCCCCTTCTTGTAAAGCAGGATCACCTAGGGCAGGACATGCAGGAAACTGTCCAGGTGGATTTTGAAAGTCTCCAGAGAAAGAGACTCCACAACACCTTCACAATGAAAACATTTTTTTGTCACGCTGAGGTGGAATTTCCTGTGATTGAGTTGATGTCCATCGCCCCAGTCCTATCACTGGGTATCACTGGAAAGAGACTGGGTTCATCCTCCTGACAGCCACACTTCAGGTATTTGCAGACATTGAAAAGCTCCCCTCTCAAAACTAGATAGCTCCAAGTCTCTCAGTCACTCCTAGTAAGAGAGATGCTCCAGTTCCTTAATCATCCTCATAGCTCTCCACCGAACTCTTTCCACTAATAGCCTGTCCCTCTTCAGCTGGGAGTCTAAAACTAGGCACAGTATTGCAGATGTGGTCTAACTAGGGCTGAGAAGATGGGGAGGAGAACCTCCCTTGACCTGCTGGACACACTCTTCTTAATGTACCCGAGTGTACCATCGGCCTTTTTGGCTACTGTGGCATATTGCTGTCCCGTGGATAAATTCTTCAAAGTCCTTCTCTGTGGAGCTACCCTCCAGCAGGTCAACTCCTAACCTGTACTGGTGCATGGTGTTATTCCTCCCCAGGTGCAGGACTCTACAATTATCCTTGTTGAACTCGGGCTTGGACAGCCATATAGTTAAGTACGTTACTATAAAGGGATTTATTGTACAGAAGGAAAAAAAGCAGGCTTCATTATCATGATTAAGATCCTTTTATGTTTCAGCTGCTTAAGATCAAGTTCTGCTCCTGGTGTTACTACTTTCACTGATTTATTTCTTGCATTAGACACCTGCTACTCTTTTGTCACTAGATGAGCTGACAATACTCAGTTTTCAAGGAAAATAAAAGAACAGAGAGCAGTTTAGTGAATAGATCTGGCATATGGCAAGAAGCCAGGAAGTTTTAGGTCCTCTTTGTGGTTTGGCAAAGATTTCCTGTATGACCACTAGGAAACAATAAAGCATCCAGTTCAGACCCTTCCTCTACCACATGACTGCAAAATGGAAGTATTATTTAACCATTTCTGACACATCAAATACTCTGTAAATGTCAGGACATTTCAGGTATGGTCTTTTCCCTACACAGCAATTATCTCTAAATATCTAAAATTAGTGGTTATGCTAGGGATTGTGAGAAATCCCTTTAAATATTGACTCTGCACATACATGCTTTCAACACACAATAGTAACAGGCAGTCTCCTTGCCTCCACAAGCTTCCCATCTGTGTTAACAGTCATTCCCAATGCATCTGACTCCCATTAGCACTCTTTGGCTCTAATTTCACTACATTTCGATAGCTTATCTCTCACTGTCACTTCAACCTCAACTTAAGAAGAGTGTGTCCAGCAGATCAAGGGAGACTCTCCTTCCCCTCTACTCTGCCCTAGTGAGGCCCCATTTACAATACTGCAACCTGTCTGGTCCTCTCAGTTCAAGAGAGGTAGGGATCTACTTGAGAGAGTCCAAAAGAGAGCTACAAGGATGACTAAGGGACTGCAGCACTGTCTTATGAGGAAAGGCTGAGAGCTCTGGGGGTGTTTAGCCTAGAGAAGACTGAGAGGGAATCTAATAAATGTTTATAAATACATGAGGGCTGGTATCAAGAAGAAGGGGACAGCCTCTTCTCACTTGTGCCCTGTGACAGGACAGGGGGCAATGAATGTAAACTATAGCACAAGAAGTTACACCTCAACACGAAGAAGAACTGTACGGTAAGGGTCACAGAGCACTGGAACAGGCTGCCCAGAGAGGTTGTGGAGTCTCATTCCCTGGAGACTTTCAAGACCTGTCTGGATGCATTCCTATTCTTCAGAGATCTTCAGAGGTCCAACCCCAAACATCCTGTGATCCTATGAACTTTTCTGCAGCAGCAGCTGCTTTGCTCACTCTTGCCTTCTCTGGAACCTGAAACCTTACAAACCACCCTACACTCACGGATGATCATGTGAGATAAACAGAAGAAGCTGTAATTGAAAAGCAGAAATCATCCTCTGCCCCATCTGTTCTTGGAAGGCTGTCACGAGATATACAAAGACTAGGAGCTTTCTTTTATCTTCCAACCAGCATTTACTCATGCCTAGCCAATATCCACTCCTGCTTACATTTTGTCTTCTCCTGATCCGAAGCAGGAAGGAAAAAAGTTTTGGGCAAGCAATCTGCTTCCCAGTATTTCTCCAATCCTTCACAATATAGAGAGAACTCCTGAACATCCCACCTGCCAAACCCAATTACAAGGTGTACCAAATCACATCCTCGCAGAAAGGTGCTTGGTATTTTGTAAAATAAAATTGTAAGGAAAGGATGTGCTTAAAAATGAAGACTTTTACTTTTCTTTGTCCTCTTTTTTATCTCTTCACCTACACAGAAGAAGAGATTGCTTGGACAGAAAATAAATAGTCACCATAGCAAGGATAATATAGTTCCCACAAGATCCATAATCATCCTGCAGATGTGCAGAATTTCTCTTAAAACCTTTATGGTGCACTAGGCAAGGATGCTTTCCTAGTCTTTCCATAATGATACCCTGCTGTACTGATGTGAACACAACTGTCCTAGCACAGAGACACTTTGCACTTGAATAATCATTCGAATATTTTCACCCTAGAGAAAAAAAAGCTGCACAGAGGCAGTTTCCCTGCCAAATCTTCTATGCTAAAAGCATCAGCCATGCAAGACACAGAGAGGCCACCAGGAGTGTGTGAAGGTCATCAGGCCTCAGACATCGTAGATGATATAAGCAGAAAGAGTAAACCTCCTAAAGATGGCTTTTTGTCATTGTCTTCTTAAAGCATGGCATATTGCTGTGCTACAGACCAGGGCAATCAGTCTGTTCCTAGTGAGACCTCACCCGCAGTACTGTGTCCAACTCTAGAGGACTCAGTATAGGAAGGAAATGGATTTATCATAGAATCATAGAATGGTTTAGGTTGGAAGGGACCTCAAAGATCATCCAGCTCCAACTCCCAAGCTGATGGAGGGCTATGAAAATAATCATGAATTTGGAGCACCTCTGCTATGAGGACAGGCTGAAGGAGCTGGCCTGGAGAAGGCTCCAGGGAGTCCTAATAGCAGCCGTCCAGTACTTGAAGGGACTACAAGAAGGATGGAGAGGAACTGTTCACAAAGGCCTGCAGTGACAGGATGAGGAGCAATGACTACAAACTAGACAAAAGCAGATTTAGAGTGAATGTTAGGAATAAATTCTTTACTATGAGGGTGGTGGAGCTCTGGAACAGGTTGTCCAGGAAAGTGGTTGAGGTCCCTTCCCTGGAGATATTCAAGGTGAGGCTGGACAGGGCTCTGGGCAGCCTGATCTAGCTGAGGATGTCCCTGCTGATTGCAGAGAGGGTTGGGCTAGGTGACCTTTGGAGGTCACTTCCAACCCTGACCATTCTATGATTCTATGACTAAGCTTTCTGTCTGCTGATCCTTTTCCACCTTCATAGACACATGTCTATCTCTATACGTCTATACATCTTTTCTATCTGGTTTCTCTATGTGTGACACCTAAATTCCAGTGAATGCCATCTATTCATTTCATTCTATGAGAAGAGTCAATTTTGTTTGCTTTCACTGCCAGGAGGATCATAGCATCATAGAATGGTAGCAGCTGGAAGCAACCTCCTGGCCTTAAACACCTCCGGGGATGGGGCTTCCACCACCTCCCTGGGATGACTGAGGGACTGGAGTATCTCTGTTGTGAATAAAGACTGAGAGACCTGGGGCTGTTTAGTCTGGAGAAGAGAAGGCTGAGAGGGGATCTGATCAATGTCTATAAATACCTGAGGGGTGGGTGTCAGGATGAAGGGAGGTGATGGTCTCTATTCAGTGGTGTCCAGTGTTAGGACAAGGCATAATGGGTACAAGCTGGAACAAAGGAGGTTCCACTTCAGCACAAGAAGACTCTATTTTAGCTGTGAGGGTGCTGTAGAATTGGAACAGGCTGTGGAGTCTCCTTCTCTGAAGACTTTCAAAACCCACCAGGATATGTTTCTGTGCAACCTGCCCTAGGTGATCCCGCTGTGGTGGGGTGTTTGGGCTCAATGATCTCTGGAGGGTCCTTCCAACTCCTGACATTCTGTGATTCTGTGCAAAACAGAGCAGGGAAGGATTCACAGCCCGAAAATGATGCCATAAGGAATAAGGCTGCATTCTTGGCTCTGGCAATGACTTTGTGACTCAGCTAATCCACCAATATCCTCAAACATCTGTTTACCGTAACCTCTGGTAAGTAACTTAAGACTTAATTATAAAAAGCTTTCTGCTAGTGCTAGCTACCAATTTTTACTTCCAGAAGTACTTTTGCTTTACTATGGTTTTGCCCCTTTTTCACAGATTATCAAACATGGATTCACTTACTGAAAAAATCATGAAGGTTAAAACAATGAGCTAAACTCAGTGTCTGTTCAAAAGAGCCCAAAGCCCAGGGGACTGATTCATTTTAAAAGGAGCAGACAATTTAATAACCACCAGAGATTACCCACCAGAAGCAACCTCCCTGATGTTTTGAAATATCTGCACTGCAAAACATATTAAAATGCTGCTGAGACTTTCTTACTTTCATGGGGAATGGGGGGAAGGAGCATCATGCTTCTAGATAAAGTGGCAGTAAAATCATAAATAGGAGAATGTTCCTACTAATGTCTGCAATGAAAACTCACCACCCCAAAACGTTCAAATGTGAAAAAGGGACAAAATGCTCTAAAAATGCATAACTGTCCTATAAAAGTTGAAAGAAAACACTTTAGTATCATAGATTCTCAAAAGTTTTTTGAGTCCTTGAAATCTTGGGGATCTCAAGGACACCTCAGCTGTGTTTTGGCATGTGGAAGGAGTTCAAAGTGGGCATCCTTGGCTTTCCCTGAAATACAGGCAAGATAACAGGAGTTCCAAAAAAGATCCTGCCTTTGACCTTATCTTCATGAGGAATGTCTGTGAAGATGTGGGCCACACTAAATCCACGGGTGAGGACATGAAAATTCTTGTCTTGTAAAAAACATCCCACTGCTACCACCAGGAGATGCAGAAGATGAAGGAGGAAAATGGTGCCATGCTTAGCTTCATACACAGGTAAGAGCCCAGCTTCCCTGCAAGACAACAAGATACACTTGGAAAAACTCCATGAGGCACTGCCTTCCAGAGAGGGAAGACACCAGCACACACTGGTTTTTGCACACGAGTAGCTCCCTGCTTCTGCACCAGGCTTTACCACCACTAGCAAGTTATTGTTCCAAGCAGATCTACTAAGCCAAGGAGCGCTGCAGCTTTGCTGGGATCAGGTGAGTAGTGCTGTCCTGCCCCTCTGCAAGGAAGTGGCTCCCACTGATGCCTTGCAGGCATTCAGAAAGCAGCTGTTAACTTAAAAATACACCAGTAAGGCAAACTGCCAGCCACTGCCCCACTTCAAAAGATAACTATGTGCACAAGTATAACTTTGACTTTATCGCTTTAAATTCTGATCCTTGGTGCTTTACATAGCTGCTAATTGGACAGTATTAGTGTAAAAAATTCTGGCAGTATCAGTAGCTGATGGAGGCTACTGAAACTAAGGGGACATAGAGACAGTGAACATGAATCATCAGTGACACAGGGAAGATCTGGAAAGCCAAAAATACAAGTGATAAATCACAATGATGGGGGTATGAAAGGTTACTAAGAACAACAAATGCCACTTAGGAGGAAAAAATGTCTCTCGGGATGGTTTGAGGGGATAGAGAAGTGACAGGAGTATAAATAAGGTAAGTGAAAAGCTACTGCAAATCAGAAAAAGCTTCTCAGTGGGATAACAGCCATGAGGCTGCTTTAGACCTGGCTCCTCACCCTCACTTTAAAGTCAGTGGCAGCTTGATATTCCACCAAGTAGTTTAAGCAAGTTACAGCCCCTCTGTTTTACCACTGGAATGGTTACAGCATCCAAGATGCTTTACAAGTTAGTGGAGAATGAAGTAGCTGACCTAAGAAGCTCTTGCTTTGTTGAAAATAATCAAAGAAAACTGTACAGAAGTTTCAACAGCTTACCTACAGATCAACAAAACCTCACTGGCCTTGCATGGCATAAAGCTTTATCTTTGCTTTCCCTGGCCCTGCTGAGGGACTCTAAACTGGGACAGAGAGGCAGGCTGTGGTTGCAAAGGTCTTCAGGAGCAAAGTTACCCCAGGTGGTAATGAGAGGAAGGCTATGAAGCTCACTGTAGTGGCCAGATGGTTGGTACTGGATGTAGAGCTCAGTGGACCCATGAAACACATTGCCAGAGCACACTAAAGATATTAAACATTTACAGGGCTTCACCAGAAGGCTGAAGTTCATAGAAAAGAAATGTAAGAATTATTAATACATTAAAGTGAAATTTCAGGGAAAAAAATGTTAGAGACAGGGAAAATACTCAAGAGAAGTATTTTAGATGCTTGACTTGCCTGGAGTCACTCCTAGGTATCTGCTTATGGATATTGTTGGGACAAAACTACACTAGCAAGACCTTCAGTCTCACACTTTAAAAACTCCTCAAGTTATCTAAGTTGCATCTTACACAAAGTTTTAAAATAATCATCAAGTTCAAGTGATATTGTCCACTTCATTTACAATCAGCAACTATACAGATGCTGGCTATCCTTTCCTGCAACTCAGTCTATGAGAACATCACATCCAACAAAGTTTCAAAGACAGTGACTATAATTCCTTCCAGTAAGTTTCTTTGACAGAGCAATTTGGCTTTGTTGCTGTTTGCTTTTAGCTCACACCAAGAGAAAGACTGAGCTTCTAACCACCTCAGACAAATCCTTATTGCTCACCACATCATGAAGCAGAAAACCAATCCTCAGCACCCTAAAAAGGAGAAAAACAAAGAACTCACCCAAATTTAGCTTGAATGGCTTTGCACACAGACCTTTTAGGTGCACTGGCTACTGGACAGCACTCACAAGATGAGTCTGTTGGCATGCTGTTTGAATTTCCTTCTCTCTGTCAATATTTTTTAAATATATTATTATGATCTCTCTCTGTTCTTACAGAATTGCTCTTCTAAATACTAGTGGGGAACTCATAATTCAAATGTATTCCATCAGCACTTTGCTCCTGACTGAGTTACTACTGCATGCCTTTGAGAATGAGCTGCTAGCATCCTCCCTGAAAAGGGCAGTTCAGTTCTCCACAACAGATGACATTCATTTACTGATCTGATTAGGATTACAATGGAAAACTCTTACTCAGCACAGCTCTCCTTAGAGAATGATTTTGTGTGTGTGTGTTTGTGCATGTGGGAGACTTTTTTAGTATAATATAAATACATAAAAATATGATGTTGTCTGCACAACACAGGATAAGCTAAACATGCCAGTTTTCAATTCTCCAACCTCCTGACAACATCTCTGCATAGGATTTTTAAAGAGCTTATACAAATGACTCTGCAAAACAACCTGGTACTCCTCTCCTAAGGGCCAAGTGTTTAATTTCTATGGCTCTTCAGCAGTTGACTTCCAGAAACAAATACTTTTAATAAAAGGGAGAAGACACAGAGAGAGTGATTTGCCATTAGAATGGGCTGCCCAGAGAGGTGGTGGAGTCACCATCCCTGAAGGTGTTCAAGAAAAGACTGGATGAGGCACTTAGTGCCATGGTCTGGTTGACTGGATAGGGCTGGGTGCTAAGTTGGACTGGATGATCTTGGAGGTCCCTTCCAACCTGGTTGATTCTATGATTCTATGTTAGCTATAGCTCTGGTTTGCACAAATCAAACTCAGACTGATGTGAAGTTTGCTGTTCATTCGACAAACATGACAGGGTACACAGACATCAACTAAGAGCCAATGTCCTTCACCTCTAAAACTGGGAGTCCAAGCACAGAAGGGTCTCCCCCATTCAAGTGCTGAAGACCTCAAAGCAGCATATGCCCACCTGGGGCAGGGGAATATTCAGTATCAGTAAATACTATGGATGATAACAACTGCCAGCTCCTCCTTTTGTGCTCCTTTGAGGTCATCAAGTTATTTTACAAACTGTTTGGATAAGAACACTAATAGTCATATGAGAACACTAAGGTCAGATCAGTAATTTGAGAGGAGGGAGGGATGGAAACATCAAGGAGCTAACTGTGGTAGCCATGAGACCATGGCTAATGGACACAAATTGACTGTGCTGCACAGATGATCTGCATGCACGTATCGCAGAAGCACAGAAACATTCAGGTTAGAAAAGACCCTCAGGATCATCAAGTCCAAATGATAACCCTACTCTACAAAGTTCACTTCTAAACCATACCCCCAAGCATCATATCCAAACAACCTTTAAACACATCTAGGGTTGGTGACTCAACCACCTCCCATTCCATAGGCAGCCCATTCCAATGCCTGACCACTCTTTCTGTGAAAGACTTCATCATGTTTTAACTTGTACATAGAACCACAGAATCAGTGGAAGGGACCACAAGGATCATCTAGTTCCAACCCCCTTGCCATGGGCAGGGACACCTCACACTAGATCAGACTGTCTAGAGCCTCATCCAGCCTGGCCTTAAACACCTCCAGGGATGGGGCTTCCATGGTCACCTCCCTGGGCAACCCGTTACAGAGTCTCACCACCCTTGTGGTGAAAAACTTCTTCCTAACATCCAGTCTGAATCTACCCATTTCTAGCTTTGTTCCATTCCTCCTAGTCCTATAACTACCTAACATCCTAGAAAGTCCCTCCTCACCTTTCTTGTAGGCCCCCTTCAAATACTGAAATTTCACAATAAGGTCACCTGGGATGTTTTAAGCTAGCTTTAACTTC
Source organism: Tricholaema leucomelas (assembly GCA_013400475.1). Lineage (NCBI taxonomy): Eukaryota > Metazoa > Chordata > Aves > Piciformes > Lybiidae > Tricholaema lacrymosa > Tricholaema leucomelas. The sequence continues at coordinate 47,844 of WAAF01016242.1, forward strand.
ACAAGGGAAGTGACACCCACATGTTGGTTTGTTTTTCTCTTAAAGAATTTTATTTATACCAATACTATTTCTACTAATCTCACAATGAAATATAGATTTGCCCCTTCCATTCCTTTATTTTAGAAATCAGACACTGACAGAATCAGCATTTCATTTGTTCTCTGTTGTCCTTTGAGAGAACAGAAATGGAAAGCTACTACAGAAAGAAGAAAGCCACACTAATTGTAATAACACTCACTACAATGTATCACCACTATTTTTACTTTTTAAATTGATTAGAACTTCAAAGTGTTTCTTAGAAGACAATCATATTAGCATGATTACAAGTGGAACAGTGGTGCACTGAATCTTATTTCATAGAATCATAGAATGGTTTAGGTTGGAAGGGACCTCAAGGATCATCCAGCTCCAACCCCCTGCCACAGGCAGGGACACCTCCCACTAGAGCAGCTCGCCCAAGGCCTCATCCAGCCTGACCTTAAACACCTCCAGGGAGGAAGCATCCACNACCCCTGAGGAACACCACTTGTCACCGGTCGCCAGGTGGACATTGTGCCATTGATCACCACTCTCTGCATGCGACCATCCAGCCAATTCCTTATCCAGTGAGTGCTCCACCCATCCAGTTTGTGCTTTTCCAGCACAAACAAATTTCGTCCTGGTGTTTCTCTGACAACAGTCATGGCCTTCTCTAGATATTGTTCCTATACTGTTACAACCATATTCTGCCCAGTACTATGTGTCTTTGAAGTATTACTGCCACTTAATAAGTTTACTCATCTTTTCCTCCCATATCCCATATATCCTGTACTTTAGTAGAACCAGCCCTTTATAAAAGAATTTAACCAAAGCCAGAGGACCCTTGACAGGTTGGAGAGGTGGGCTCAAGCTCACCTCATGAAGACCAAGTGCAGCATCCTTCATTTGGGTCAGGGCAATCCCAAGCACTGATATAGGCCGGGCAGTGACCGACTTGAGAGCACCACTAAGGAAAAGGACTTGGGGGTGTTGGTGGATGAGAAGCTCAACATGAGTTGTCAGTGTCACTTGCAGACCAGAGAGTATCCAATGTTCTGGCCACTGGAAATCCTGTTTGAATATATGTGCCTATGGCTCCTCACCTACCACTTGAAGAAGGTAAAGCCCCAGATGGGAGCTGCAAATTCCACTCAGGAAGCCACTCCCCCAAAAAAAATTGAGGCATTCCAGTGCTTACTTGTCTGAAAGGTAGACTCTCTTCTCTACACACTTACAATGTTACAGCAATGTCACTAAGATCAAACAACAGATTGTAAAGTCATAAAAATAGACAAAGTACCACAGTGTCAGTGCTATGACATAGTACTAGATTATCAGTAAAATGATTTGTGTTCCTAACCCCTATCTTCCTCACAGGAAATAAAAATGGTTCTTGCTGAGTACTTTATTTCAAAATCCATGAGCAGAACTTGTTTCTGAAAAACTGGGGAGTGCATCTCAGGAGACTGAGAAAAGCAGAAGACAGATTAATGACCTGATTTGTAATTACATTGGATTTCAAGGTCCTTCTCGCGCTTCAAAAGATAGAGTTTGTTAGTTGGTATCAAAAGGATCCCTCCTCCCCCTGTGATACAAGATGCTTTGTGAAGCAGAAAGCATTGGCCACCTTTTTGTAACTTTCTTTCCTTTTACACCAGCTATCACATGTTCAAATGGCTTCCATCAATCCACTTTGGATTCTTACTTCAAACACTGAAGACGAGCTTACTCTGTATTGCACTTACACTCTGAAAAGTGATGATTTCAAATGGTAATGTCTTAGCCAGAACAATCTATTCTGAGATAATACCCTTGTGAGTACTACTGAGGTCTTCCACTGAAGACAACACAAAGGGAAAAAAAAAAAAACCAACCAACCACACACAAACAAACCAACCCCACCAAAAAAAAACCCACAAAACACATCTGCAAAACAGTAAGAAAAATAAAACACACACACACACAAAAAAGACCCCAAAGCAAACAAAGAAGGAAACAAAACAACAACAAAATAAACCACCCAAACCCACCAAGAGTAACAAAAAAATATTAATGGTTTTACTAACACAAAAAAAATTAATATGGCTATGAACATGATATTAAGCTACAATAAAAAGTAGATCTCTTTTTTCTTTGCCTCATCTAACTCTCTCATGTTTAGAAGAACAGCAATGGGTCTGACCAGTCTGCACTGTCAGTACGTCTGTCTCGTCAGCTACATTGCACAAACCAGAGTCAGTACATAGGCAGTTTCCTTGTGAGATTGTAGAACTGACAAATAAACTTTGTTAACAGAACAAATTGGATCAGAAACTGCACACAAATCAGGAATTATAACTCAGCTACCAGAAAACTCGGTGGGTTATTTTTTTTCAGTTTATTTAAGAGTGATTTTTTCTTGTTGTTATTTATGTCAAGATAAACAGATGAAAGCACTCACTGTGGAAATGACAGAGAAAATGTGTAATGCCTGCTGACTTCATCTAATTGTGGCATTTTAACCTCCCTTCCTACATTGAACTTTGCCTCCTGCATAATGTTTTGCCTCCACTCTATTACCTAAGAACTTCATTAACTACTGCAGCAGGCTAATGGATAAATGCTGGAGATCTTGTACATACTTCTCCTTTCATCCTGGAAAACACAGTTTCTTTCAAATCATGTTTGCTCTTTAAAAAATGTTCATGCAGACAGTGAGGTCCAGTAATAGGATTAACCCTGCTCAACCAAAACAGCTATCAGCTGAGCAGACAGATTAATGGGATCATCTCACATGTTGCATGACATCTTCTTCCTTGCTATTTCTAAACAGCAATTTCTAAGACTAGGTGCTATAAAGACAAGCTGGAAGGGTAAGAAACAACAGCCTAAAACACTGTATTTGCTAGGCAAAGTAAAATCACACAGAAAAATGAAAATGTTGTTTGTCAGTGAGGAGCACTGACCCTCCTAGTGAGGGTCCAAATCACTTCCATGTCCCAGATGACATTTCTTAACTGGAAGTGGGGAGATGTGAACTACACTGATGAGGTAAGCAAGGCCAATACAAACCATAGAACCACACAATGATTTGGGTTGGAAGGGACCTCCAAAAGTCATCTAGTGCAACCCCCCTGCAGTAAGCACAGACATCCTCAACTAGATCAGGTTGCTGAGAGGGATGCTCAACACCTTACTTCAAGAAGCCAGTTAGCCTCCCTAGTCGGACCCAATCTGTTTGTTTCAGAAGATTCTCAATCACTTCTTAAGCACTTCCTACATTAAGCTAACAATTGCATTGTAGTGACAGGTTCTCAGATCATCTCAATGATCCATCAGCTAGAAGCAGCACTGGCGAGTCTGGTAGGGACTAAGAACAAGCTCAAGCGTATCTTCACCACACTGTAGACAGAAACCCATACAACACCTACATTTACACTGGCCAGCTATTATAACTAGAGAGATCCAAACCCATATAATACCTACATTTACACTGGCCAGCTATTATAACTAGAGAGATCCAAACCCATATAATACCTACATTTACACTGGCCAGCTATTATAACTAGAGAGATCCTTTTCCCCATCTCATTCTCCTACTGAATTCACAGATCAGCTTTGCCCAGGTACTTTCTTCATCTCATTTTCCCATCAGCTAGTTTAGTAGGTACTTCAAATCTGCCTCTTAAAGGATGCAGAAGTTACAGAGTTAAGTATGGAAAAACACAGTAAGACAAAGAGGGCCTAGTAGTGGTCTTTTTATCACATTTTGTTCAAAGGTGAGTAAAAGTTCTATGAAGAGGCTCCCAGACAACTACAGTGCATGAGACTCAGAGCTGGCTAAGCAGGAGAGTAAAACATTCACATGTGTAATTCTTAACATATCAAAGACTACAGCTTCAACTTGCACCGACAGATGGGAAGTTACTGCAGCTCACACTATCAGAGAAATCAGTCCACCTGTCAATCTGTTGTCAGAGTCACAGCCCCTCATGCTTAGCAGTCTTTCAGCAGAGGAAGACAAATCTCAAGCTGCTCTCTGATAGGGAAAAATAAAGCTGTTCTACAATTCAAGCAGCAAATAGTTTTCATTTATCCTAGAGACTCCGACTGCATAAAGGCTTTCTGAGTATAAATGAAATTCGCACTAGGACAGCAGCAGAGAAGGAGCTTAACTACCATGACAATATAATTCAATCCAGCCAATGTTCTCTTTTACTCTGCTAAGATTTCCTAATGAATTTTTATGCTTGGATGAGGCCCAGGTAGGAAGGAAACCACAAATTTCCAGCTTAGAGTGGCTTCATAAGGACGTTTACAATCAAAACATTGTACACGAAGCACAGCTGAAGAAAAACTCAACATGAGGTGGCAATCTGTGCTTGCAGCCCAAAAGGCCAACCATATCCTGGGCTGCATCAGAAGTGTGACCAGCAGGACAAAGAAGGTGATTCTCTTCCTCTACTCTGCTCTCAGGAGACACCACCTGCCTTCAGTTCTGGTGCCTCAAATAAAACAAAGACATTGAATTGTTGGTGCCCCCAACAAAAGAAGGACATCGAACTGTTGGAGCGGGTCCAGAGGAGGCAACAAAGAGGGATGAAGAGCCTTCCCTGCAGGAACAGGCCACAAGAGTGTGGCCTTCCAGTACCTGAAGAGGGCCTACAAGAAAGTAGGAAAGGGCATGTAGTGATAGAATGAGAGGGAATGGATTGAAGGCAGATTTAGATTGGAGATTAGGAAAGGTGGTGAGACACAAATACAGCTGCCCAGGGAGCCTGTAGATGCACCCTCACTAGAGGTATTCTTGACCAGGCTGGAGGAGGCCTTGGGCAACCTGGTCTAGCAGAAGATGTCTCTGCCCATACCAGGGCGGTTGGAACTGGACAATATTTAAGTTCCCTTCCAATCCAAACCATTCTATGATTCTGCAATGACATTAGAAATGTTTACCTTTGTGGAGGAAATCAAGTAGCTGAAGACAACCTTAGGATGAATGAGATGAACATCCTGAGTTTTCACTGCGTGATCATTACCTGATTCTGTCACCCTGATTTGCCAACATTATTTCACATAGTCCTAGAGAAAGCTCAACAGCAAGTCACAGTTTTTTAACTGGCCCCCGGTGTATACTACTATCTGCTGGAGAGAATCCAAGCAAGAGCCACAATGATAACTGGGGGAGTTGAGCTTCTCCTCTATGAATTGAGACTGAGAGATCTGTGGGCTGTTTAGTCTTGAGAAGAGAAGACTGAGAAGGGGTCTGATCAATGCCTACATATATCTGAGGTGTGGGTATGAAGTGGAAGTGGCCAATCTCTTTTCAGAGATCTGCAGCAATAAGACAGTGAGAATGGATGCAAACTTGAACATAGAAGGTTACACCTCAACATAAGGAGAAACTTCTTTACAGTGAGGGTGACAGAGCATTGGAACAGGCTGCCCAGGGGGATTGTGGAGTCTTCTTCTCTGGAGACTTTCAAAAGCCTGCTTTTGGCAGGGAGTTGGACATGATGATCACTGGAGGTCGCTTCCAACCTCTACTCTGTGATCGAGAGGTGTAACAGCTACTTACTCCACAGTAGCGATCATCACTGAATATCTGTGGTGGCAGTGGGTTGCCTTCCGCAGGCTGCTTATCCTCAGGAATGTTTTTATACATCCATTGTCTCTTCTCCTCTGACATTGTGATATCCACTTCTTCAAAATCTATGCGATTGGCTTCTAGAAACCTCACCACATCTTGTTGCCTCTTCTTTATCTAGATGAAAAAAAAACCAACAACCCATTACTCAGAGCAAATCCACCATAACTCGGACAAAACCCAAGAACATTCCTCCTCTCCCACCCCACTTTCATGGGATGGGAAGTCACAAACTATGGAAAGAAAATGAGAAAATAATCTTTCCATTTTGATTTCACAGAAGTTAAACACCATTGATTCTTTATCCTTTATGATAGGACAAGAGACAATGGCTGCAAACTAGAGAAAAGTAGATTTAGATTGGTTGTTAAGAACAAGTTCTGCACCATGAGAGTGGTGGAACACTGGAAGGGGCTGCTTGGGGAGGTGGTTGGGCCCCCATCCTTGGAGATGATTCAAGGTGAGGCTCGACAGAACTCTGGGGGCAACCTGATCTAATTGAGGATGTCCCTGCTTATTGCAGAAGGGTTTGGACTAAATTACCTTTGGAGGTCTCTTCCACCCCAGACGGTTCTATGATTCTATGATACTACATTGGTAAAGGTTATACTTGCTCATTTCCAGAGCACTGTGTCTTTACTTCAGTTGTGGGAGCCTCTTCACTTGGCTGTCTCTTTCCTTCAGCAGTGCTGGAGTGTGTCCAGAACAACCCTTCACAGAATCACAGAACGGTAGGCATTGGAAAGAGACCTCCAGAGATCATCAGGTCCAACACACCTGCCAAAGCAGGATCACCTAGGGCAGGCCACGCAGGAACACGTTCAGGTTGGCTTTGAAAGTCTCGAGAAGGAGACTCCACAACCTCTCTGGGCAGCCTGTTCCAGTGCTCCAGTACCTGTACAGTAAAGAAGTTTCTCCTCGTGTTGAGGTAGAAATTCCTGTATTCTAGCTTATATCCATTACTCCTTATCCTATTAGTGGGTGCCACTGAAAAGAGCCTGTGCCTTTCCTCTTATTAACAGATATTAATAAGATCCCCTCTCAGACTTCTCTTGCATCTTATGAGGAGCAGCTATGGGAACTGGGATTGCTCAGTCTGGAGAAAAGGAGGCTGAGGGGAGACCTCATTGCTCTCTACGACTACCTGAAAGGAGGTTGTAGAGAGGTGAGTATTGGTCTCTTCTCACAAGTCACAATTGATAGGATCAGAAGAAATCACATCAAATCACATTAGGAAAAGCTTCTCTACCAAAAGGGTTCTCAAAGAATGGAACAGGCTGTCTAGGGAAGTGGTTCAACCACCATTCATGGACATATTTAAAAGCCATGTAAATATGGTGCTCAAGGATATGGTGTAGTAGTAACCCTGGAGTGAGATAATGGTTGGACTTGATGATCTTGAAGGTTTTTTCCAATTAAACTGATTCTATGATTCTGTAATTTCAGTCTTTACCCTCCAAAAATGCTTTAAAAAATAAATCTGATGAGACACTTTCAAAAGTAGGAGTTAAAAGTGACAGCTGGTTCTCAAAGTCATTAGGAGCTACATTTTTTAGGCATATAGGCACTTAGAAATGCAAGGTAAGCAACCTGGCAAGTCACAGAAGAAAAACAACTTACTCCTGTAAGTGTTCATTGAGACAAACATGTTAGTACAACTGGAAAAAAAAAGGTGCCTCAGCTACACAGACTTTTGTTTTCCTAGACACCTACATATCTTTTAAAATGTAGCTCAACAGCTCCTTGAGCAAGGCTGGAGGCTGGTTGAAACTTTAAGAGTAGCTTGTCTGAAGCATACGTGTGCCTAAAAATATTCATGATCTCATCTCTTGAAAATTAACTTCCCCAGCCAAAAATGCATGAGATTTGTGGTGAACGTATAGAGATTCTGCTCCTGGGAGAGATTCCCATCTTTATTCAACAGCCTAACAGAGGCAGGACACTGGCAGGTTTTAGCTCACTGTAGCTAACCAAGCTCAATTCTTAACAGCTAGCTGTGCTTCAAGCAAATGACTTCTGCCCCAGTAGAACTTTACATTAAGATAGCAACTTTGGAAATTAAAGTTTGTAGGGCTGAGGAAAGCTGCCTGGGTTCACCCAGATAGGTCTGCTCTGCATTCTCCTTAGTCCACACTGTACTTGATCCATCTACTTAATGAAATGGAGTGTGGCCAGCGGGTAAAGAAAGTTGTGATTCTTCACCTTTACTCTGCTCTTGTGATAGCCCACCTCAAATACTGCATCCAGTCTTGGTGTAACTATAAGAAGGACATCAGAATGTTGGACTGAGTCCAGGTAAGTGCCACAGGGATAATTCAAAGGCTGGAACACTTCTGCTATGAGGATAGCCTGAGGGAGCTGGGGTTGTTGAGCCTGGAGAAGAGCTGGTGATCTGGTAGCTGCCTTCCAGTACCTGAAGGGATCCCACAGGAAGGCTGCAGAGGAACCTTCCATAAGTGCGTCTAGAGACAGGAGAAGGGGGAATGGTTTAAAGCTGAGGGAGAGCAAGTTTAGCCTGGATGTTAGGAAGAAATTCTTCAGTATGAGGGTGGTGGAACTCAGCAATAGCAACCCAGGGAGACTGTGGATGTCTCCTCCCAGGAAGTGTTCAAGGCCAGGCTGGATGAGGCCTTGCGCAACCAAGTCTAGTTGAGAAGTATCTCTGCCCATGGCAGGAAGGTTGGAGTAGATAATCTCTAAGGTCTCTTCCAACCTAAGCCATTCTATGACTCCACAGTATGATACTATGAAATGAATTCTTTCAGAAAGGAACCATAGAATCATAGAATCATAGAATGGTTTAGGTTGGAAGGGACCTCAAGGATCATCCAGCTCCAACCCCCCGCCATAGGCAGGGACATCTCCCACTAGAGCAGGCTGCTCAAGGCCTCATCCAGCCTGGCATTAAACACCTCCAGCGAGGAAGCATCCACAACCTCCCTGGGCAACCTGTGCCAGTGTCTTACCACCCTCACTGTAAAGAACTTCCTCCTAACATCCAGTCGGAATCTCTCCTCTTCCAGTTTAAACCCATTCCCCCTCGTCCTAACATTACTAGACCGTGTAAATAGTCCCTCCCCAGCCTTCCTGTAGGCTCCCTTCAGATACTGGAAAGCCACTCTAAGGTCTCCTCGAAGCCTTCTCTTCTCCAGGCTGAAGAGCCCCAACTCTCTCAGCCTGTCCTCATAGCAGAGGTGCTCCAGCCCTCTGATCATCTTCGTGGCTCTCCTCTGGACCCGCTCCAGCAGTTCCAAGTTATATGGTGGTTCCATAAGTTATATGCTGCATTTTTAAAGGAACTATAAATGATATCATGTATTCTTTATAGCTATCATAAACAGTGTTATTTGGGAAAAAAGATTATATATAGTTTTAATAATCCTACAGTATTCCTGAAATGTCAGATCTATGCAGTTGCTGACTGGCATAAAGCCCAGGTGGATGAATCATGCTTGGGGGTATCATATGACCTAGATACTATTTGGAAATTGGAGGACTTTTAAAATGCATGTGCTAGCTCACAGAATCATACTATGCACTGGGTTGGAAGGGAACTTTAAAGGTCATCTAGTCCAACTGCCCTGCAGTAAGCAGGGATATCCCCCAACTAGATCAGGTTGCTTAGAACCACAAAAACACCCACAGTTTTTGGAGGTAAAGCTGGTGGAATAATTGTTTCTTTGAAATAAGAGGGTAGCCATCCCAAGATACTGCAAAGATAGAACTCCCTAAATGATTATTTCTTTCTTAAGAAGTGAGCTGCATACATTGGTTTTACAATGTCTTAGTCTTTTTCCTTTTTCTCACATCTAGTGGTGGGTGTTTCCAGGCATATGTTAAAGAGTCCCTTTTTCATGCAGAAGGTAGCTCCTGTAACTGTCAGCAAGTCAGGCACCACCAACGACGACAAAATTACTGCATCATCATCACTGCTGGTATCAAAGACAGCATGCCTTCTGCTATCTCCCAAAAAGCTGCAAAACCAAACTCTTCCACTGTCCTTCACCACAAAAAGATCCAAGAGAGGCCCAAAGAGACAGAGACTGAGATTCTTCTGAACGTGAGTGCTACATGTCAAATGTTATGTCCAGTTCTGGGCCACTCAGTTTAAGAAGGACCTCAGGGAACTGCTTGAAAGAATCCAGTCCAGAGCCACAAAAGTTATTAAGGGAATGGAACATCTCTCTTATGAGGAGAGACTGAGGGAGCTGGGGCTCTGCTGCTTGCAGAAGAGAAGACTAAGAGGTGTTTCATTCATGTTTATGAATATGTACAGGGTAAGTGCCAAGAAGATGGAACCAGGCTCTGCTCAGTGATGCCCAATGACAGGACAAGGGGCGATGGGTGGAAGTTGAGACATATAAACATGAAGAAGAATTTTTTCCCTGTGAGAATGACAGAACACTGGAACAGGCTGCCCAGGGAGGGTGTGGAGTCTCCCTCTCTGGAGATATTCAAAACCCATCTGGATGTGTTCCTGTGCGATCTGGTATAGGTGACCCTGATCTGGCAGAGGGATTGGACTGGATGCTCTTCTGAGGTCCTTCCAACCCCTAATATTCTGTGATTGTGTGATATTTGTTCAAACAAAAATGAGATGTCTAAAATGATGTGTGGAATAGGTCAATTCCTTATAGTTCAGTACTGCTAAAACCAACATGAAACCCCTCCTGAACTGGTCAGAGCAATTAGTAAACTGCACAGTGCCTGGGCCAGCCCTTTGCCATGAGATCAAATGGCATCACCTGGCCAAGTCCATGAAGCCTGCAGTCTCTCAGAATGGCTGCATGTAAACCATACATTGGGAATGATCCCTGGCCTGCTCTAACATCTAAACCATGGTCATGAACTGTTTGTAAGACTGATTAGCCCTGGCCAAAGCTGTCTGTGCACTGGTGTGGTGAAGTAGTTAGAAGGCACTCCCTTGCTCAGGCCCAGCCCGTGTACCAGTACACATGTACCTACACATATCTGTTTTCATCTGCCACCTTCCAGCAGTCTCTACACTAGGCACAAGTTTAACTGCACCTTAGATTTAACCAGATCCCTAAAATTTTACTGCTTGCACCATGAGAACTCTCCCATAAGCCCACATTTCCTAACCTCTCCTTTTATAAAACTAATTAAGATGTGGAAGTGAAATAAATTGTGGGTGTTTTTTTTGGTTTGTTTTTAAGCCAGAAGCCTTGCAATTCTCCACATGACATCTGCATGAGATATCAGCTGTAGATGTGCCAGCTGCATAAATTTAAACAAAATGCCCTGGAAATTGTTAGCCAAAAATATATCATTGTCTCCTCCCCCCAAGATATTTGATTCAAGCCTGTAAACAAGAGCATTAGTTACATTTAAAATCCTATTAAATTATGCCTTGTTGTTCAAGATGGATGCTCAGAGCATCTGCCACAACAGAAGCCAGCTGATTATTCCCCAAGAAAACCACAGGACCTTTGTCTTCCTCCACAACTGGATCTGTGCCGCAGGAGTGCGTCAGCCTCACAATTTTGCCTGCAGCTCTCATCTGTGGTTACTCTCAAGTCTAAAAACTTCCAGTGCTCGACCACATGAAACACTGAGCAAGGACAACACGGCACAAAGAGCAGTGTCAGGTCTCCCTTCCTCACTCGCCTGTGCAGAGGATCCAAGCTCCTGCCAAGAGCCCAGAGAAAAATCCATCCTCGCTTGACAAACCATAGAGGTGGACACAGACAAGGCAAGTTCATTACATGCTCGATGCTCATAAAATCATAGAAGGGCAGGGCTGGAAAGGATGTCTGGAGATCATTGAGTACAAGCCCCCTTGCCAAGGCAGGTTCACCAACAGAAGGTCACACAGAAACATATCCAGGTGGGTTTTGAATGTCTGCAGAGATGGAGACTGCATCACCTCTTCGAGCAGCCTGTGGGTCTCTTTAGCTTTGAGGAGAATGAGAGGTGACCTCATTCATGTTTATAAATATATGAAGGACAGAGCCAGGCTCTGCTCAGGGATGTCCAATGATAGCATAAGGGGCAATGGGTGCAAACTGGAGCATAGGAGGTTCCACACGAACACAAGGAAAACTTTTTCACTGTGAGGGTGATAGAACTGGAGCAGGCTGCCCAGGGAGGTTGTGGAGTCTCCTCTAGAGACATTCAAAACACACCTGGATGTGTGACCTATTCTAGGCGATCTTGCTCTGGCAGGGGGGGTTGGACTGGATGATCTTTTGAGGTCACTTCCAACCCCTAACAATTCTGTGATTTTGTGAAAGTCAGGCCTGGCCAGGTGGGACCACTGAGATTAACTCTCCTAAGTTTCAGCATCCCTGTATTTATTCTTTCTAGGATAAAAGAGTTTCTTTGGTTCTTGTTGGTTTGTTGGGGTTTTTTTTCCCCATTCAACTCCATTTCTGCACTGACAGTAACAGAGAATCTGCTAGTCTTTGAAAATTGTTCCCATAATTAACTGCCTTAACTTAACATATTTTCTTAATTCTGTTCAAAATTCATCTCACTTCCAGCTTGGAAGTCCAGGTTGGAACAAAAGTTTAGAAGAATTAGATCACATCCTCTATTCAAAATACCCTGGAAACTTCTCATCACTTCCAACAGGTCATGATTGCCTTCTTTTCTCCCTTTTTGTGCTTCCTGAACCTGTTTTCAAGAGCTCTTCTGTACCAGAAAGGCTTATGTGGGGACAGCTGCTGAACCAGGGAGGTAGACTGTGTCTCCATTACTAACTGGCAGCAGCATTTCATTATTCTGTACTGTTTCAACCAACATACACAACACAGAGCAAAAATCTCACCAGTCCAGGCCTAACCCAGACAGGATATATGAACATTACTTCTACTGCCCTATAGGCAATGTGACTCAAGCAGCAGTATCACTGGGGACCGAGAAATAGCAGTCACTATGTAGAGTCCTACAGCCTCTTTGTTCTGGAACTGAAGGGACTGAAAGCCTAACCTGAGCTGTCTGCTCATTCCAGACAGATCCCAAGAACAAGAGCCTGCTTTCTAATACAAAATCCCACCCCAAAAAATGTTCAGACCATGCATGTTAAGAATAAGGTCTCAAGAGGAACATCTTCTTGGCTGGCTTGTCAGACCACAAACAGATTTTAGAAGTCTGACATTTAAAAAAACAAAACATGTCGAAGTTCACCTCACAGAGTTCTAGCATGCATCTATCCTGAGCTGCACCCCTAAAGACAGAGGTGGTCTTGCTGACTGCCTTCCTTCTCTTTCAATCTGTTACTCCTCCCTGACGCTTTCCTTGCTCCTGACACCTGCCCTGTCTCCAGGACTGCAGAAGTCACATTCTCCACACTATGACTCAGCTGCAATCTGAATGTACTGCATTTGGTAGGGGCACACCTTCATGGTGCAGTGTGAAGATGTGGCTAAGCAGATCTCACTGCTGGCTGTCACTGAGACGACACAATGTTCCTCTGCCCTGCCAAGCAGCTCCTGAAGCTTTCCTTGCACAAGCATAATGCTGGAACCAGAGGAACGGGAGAAGAAGCATCCGTAATGCCAGCATGACAGTCAAATGAGTTTTGATCAGTAGCAAAACCACACCCAAAGAAAAAGGCTCAGCATGACCTGCTCCAGTTATTTGAAGTATGAACTGCATAAACAGCAGTTGTGTTACATAAATGCAAGCTCCAGCTCACTCCCACAGCTGAAAAGTATCATCTGGGAGCCTCTGCCTTTACGAGTCATGCAAACATCACCAAAGGGACTGCTGCAGGGTAAAATGCAGATGTACTATAGTTACTGCAGAAGATTACTAATCTTCACTTCTTACACAGATGATTCTTAACAGACTCCCAGAAAATGAGATACTATGCTCTAACAAAGAGATGCAAGCCCCAACCACGTCACATGTAAACAGTGTTAACTGCAAACCTACACATGCCTGCCTTAGAAAAGCATGGAGGAGGCAACCTCTCTTACAAACACACTGAGCAACATCTGCATTCTTCTGTTCCCACCATGTTTCTGCTTTCATACTGAAGCAATGAAAAAAAAAACTCACACCTTCACAAGGCTGACATGCAAATCCCTCAAGGTCTTGTCACATTTACAACCTGTAAATGTACAACCTGTAATTTCTGCCAAATTTCTCTCTCTGCCTGGTTTAGGAAAGGAAAGCACAGTTGAAGCCTGGCAACTTTTACTGCAGAGGGATGGCAGTGCCGTGGCAGGTTCACATGATTAATTCATCGCTCTTGGTGCTGGAGAACACAATTCAGCTATGTACCTAGGGAAAGAGGAGATGAGAAGCTGTGTAAAGTGAAGGAGGGTAGCAAGGTGGATTTTTTTTTTTTATTATTAAGAACTAAAAAAATAAAAAGAAAGAAAAAAAACAACATTGCATAACTATTCCCAAAAGCACTGCAAGTGGCTGGCTACCTGCTGTAGCCATGTGAGAGATGGAAAAATACAGTCTCCTCAGACCTCCAAATAGCTAAAAACACCTTCAGTGCCTCATGACCACAGAACTCTTCAAACTGAAAAGAAATAGAACAGTCCCTGAAGAGAGGCCAGAGGCAGCCTGCACTGCCCTGCTGTCCTGCTAGTAGCAACCTTCCGCTTGCATACAGAGACATAATTAAGGACACGCCATATGAAATACTCCCTCGAACTGAGAGGGCAATCTGTTCAGCTTCATGCAAAATAAGTTTGCAGGTCCCTGGGAGCTGCTGAGACACTGCTTTGCCAGGCAACCTGCACACCTTCCCCTCTGTGCAATATATGCCTGGTACCTTCAAAAGAGCAGAGCGTTTGAAGACAGGCGAGCAAAACTGGAGCCAGGTTTGGTTTTTTTTCCAAAAGGCTTCCAATCCCAAGCAGTTAGCAAAGGGAAATATGCTTCTGTATTTCTACATTTCTTAATTTTCTGATTTTGTTGTTGTTGTTGTTGTTTTCTATAAAACTACTGTTATGGTTTAAGGCTGGGTGCCTTTAAGAACCATAAAGTTGAGGGCCTCCAGAGGCTCGATAGGTCCAAGAGGTGGACCAGAAAGTGTAATTTTTTGTCATTTAATTCCCGTAACTCCTTCATGTCTGCAAAACTGGCTGCAGAGGCAGTTTCTGCCCCTTTCTTTTTCCCTCTCCCTGATGCTGCTCCCTTATCTTTGCAATTGCAGGGCAGTAAGGCCTGGAGCAGCCTTGGCAGGGGCAATTTTAGTTGCATCACTCAGGTTCAGTAGGGAGTGGGTAGAAATGTATAGTGGGGGGGGGGGATGTGGGGCATTTGAGGCCTGGGTTCTGGCCTGGTTTGGAGGAAGGTGGTGGGAAACTTTGGCCTAAGGAGGGTTTTTTGGATAAGTGTCAGAGCCTGAGATAAACAAAATGTCCCAACATCTCAAAATAACCTAAAAAAACTTGTTTTGAGCTAAACTTCTGAGAAATGCGAAGCAGGAATCCTGCTGACACTCACTGGCCCAAAAATCCCCCTGCGTGAGCTCAGACCCTAAGAGCTCCCTAGCATGCAAACCACCGGACAAGAGACCAACCCTGGAGAATGCAGAGAGAGCTGGACAGGGAAAGCAAGCATCTGCAGTACCAGAACATGTCCAGTTTCACAGCTGTTACAGTGGTGATGCTAAGTTTTGGCAAACCTTTGCTTGTGGCAAAGCCTTGAACAGCCACAGCTTCTGGCTTTCTGAACATGCCATCGCACAGGAACGTTCAGCAAATTATGGCAGCAGGGTTATCCTCAGAGCTTTTACGTGTAGGCAGAGCCCTGCAGTCATGAGCTAGTACTCCAGACTGAACGTAAAACAAAATGTGACTGTGTATGCTTCTTTCACACAAGCTGATAAGTTTTTCCTGTTCACTTCTGGCTGTTTATGCTTTTACAAAAAGACATAACTTTGTTTCCCTTTACATGCTTGGAGATACCACAGAAACATTCAGGTCTCACCACATCCAAATGAACTTCAAATAAATCCAGGGTTGGTGACTCCACTACCTCCCTGGACAGCTCATTCCAGTGTCTGACCACTCTTTCCATGAAAAAACCTACCCAGTCACAACTTGAGGCCATTCTCTCTTCTTCTACCACTAATCACCTGTGAGAAGAGACCAGCACCATCCTCTCCACAATGTCCTTTCAGGTAGCTGCAGACAACAATGAGGTCTCCTCTCAGTCGTCTCTTTTTCAAATTAACCATTCCCAGCTCCTTCAGTTGCTCTTCATCAGATTTATTCTCCAGGACCTTGCCCAGCTTTCTTACCCTCCTGTGCCTTTGCTCCAGCACCTCAACACCCCTCTTATATTAAAATGCCCAAAACTGAACACAATACACTACGGCCCATTGTGATCCTTTTCACCTGTCTGCTATGTAACACCAGTCCCATGAATCCACTGGAGAGTTGAAGAAAGAGAATGTGAGTTCAAAAAATAATTCAGTAGTGGAAATTCCATCACAACTTCCAGAAATCTGTTTTGTTTCCTGGCATTTTCACATATTGCAGAGGATGATACTGGGTACTATTTGGGCTACTAAAACCTTTATGAGTGATTGGAAGAATTTAACACTAACATTACAAATCAATCAAAGACTGGTTTCTTAATCATGGAATCGGGGTCTGTAATTTTCAGAGAAAAGCAAAGAGGATTTTTGTGTATTTTCAGTTGAAAGAAAGCTCCCTTTGATCTGAGAAACAACAGAGCATCAGCAACTGAAACCTGTCATTGCCTTGCTGCAGGGTTAGTGAAATTATCATCCCTGTCTAAAATCAAGAAATACAGTTCAAGTATGCATGAAACCTTTGATCTGGATCTGCATCTCCTAAGGTCAGACAATCTTCCTGAAGCATCTCTAATGGAGTGATCTGATATGTTTAAAGAGAAGCAGAGAAAGGATTGGCTTCTGAAAGATTTAGATAGCATCGCATTCTTCAGTAGGAACCTGCTAGGAAGCTAATATTAGTAAGAAAGGAGATACAAAACCTGTCTTTGATCAGAGAAGACAGCTGCCATGGAGGCCCTGATGTGCAGGGAGTCCTACTCAGTGAAACAGGCTTGCCTGCAGCAAGGTCTGGTTTCTAGTGGAGGTTCCCAGCACCAGGCCCCAGGGGAGTCTGACGATCCATGGCTTTATTCAGCAATACTATCGACTCTGCAGAGGTGACTCCTTCTGACCCTACAGGAGATCAGGCTGCAGTTTATGGGATAACAATTGATGGCTGCTGTGTTTGAGGATGCAGCCATGCACTGAGAAATGCAGCTGCAGAAGAGAAACGGTCGTTTGTGAATATGGAGGTTGCAAGAACACAGCAGCTACAGGGCTGTAGTTGTATCTGTTGAAAGAAAAGTAACATTGACATTTGTTAATAAAGTTAGAAACCCTGTTCTGCTCCCAGGTGAGTCCAAGGTAATTTTGTTATTGATCTGAATAATAGCAGTGGCAGTTTGCCTTGATTCAGAGAATGATATCAACAAAATTCATCATACTAGCCTTACAAAAAACATGCTGACAGTACTTTGCAGTAATGCAGTCCAATTTTATCTGAAATACGACATTTGTCTAGAGTACCTTTCTGTTGCTGCTTCCTATACTGCTGGGAAAACCTGTAAGTATCTGTAAAAACTTAGCACAACACATTCTGAATGACTGGCAGGGCTGTTACTGCTGGTTTTAAGTGCATTATCAGGGGTGTGTATATCTGGAGCTGGCATAATGACACATCTGTGCTGTGTGGATAGTAGCTGTCAGAAGAAAATAATGAAAGTATTGACAACTTTTTTTTGCACAAGCTTGTTTGTCAAATTCCTTGGAACATTTTGGACTCATAATATCTTTGATCCTTCACGATGAGAAAACAAATAAATGTAAGCACTGACCTTCTTAGGGAAAAGTCTGATTTTTTTTTCCCAAATGTCCAAAGGGTCTTACTCTCAAATTCATGGAGAGGATTAGTAGCTCTGTGGGAAAAATATGGATGTGACCTTGTGTGTATGTGGATAAAGGGCTCTCCATTAAACCAGTATGCCACTGCTGGGCAAGGCAGTACTGCAATCCTACAGCCTGCCTCAATGTCTCTTGAAAACTCTACCATACTGTCAGGAGACTGCTGCATTTGGCATCTGGTGGCTCCACATTCTTCATCAATTAGCTCTTGTTTCACAAATAGCTGAAGCTCCAGCTGAGTGTAACTGGGCACTGAGTGACAAAATACATACAGAGGGTGCAGCTGCACGAGTAAGGTAGGAGGTGTCCAGTGGGACTTGAGGTAACAGAACTGTGACCCCACCCAGATAAAATAAGGCTAATTACTTCCTGTGTCTCATGGGCTGCTATGTGTTTGTATCCATCCTAACAGATAAATATTCCTGTGCCCCTAAATTCTGATGCTTAAAGCTAATGAGAAGGAAGAAATGCAAGCTACTTTTTTATTATTATTGTCAAGAAATTTGCTTCTATTTCTTATTTGCAGTAAGTACAGAAAATACAGCTGGGGATGCTTTATTCATGGGGACAAAACAGTGTGACTGATAAACACACAGAACTAGCTCACAACACTGTGAGTGCTCTGCTGACTCACCATGTCACCCACACACCAGAAAAAAAAAAATGATTGTGTGTTACCATCTTAAAAGCTTAGGTGATAAACATGTTGCATAATAGGAAATGTGTGTGAATTTGTTAGGGTATTTTTTGTCTGTTTGCTTGTTTTTAAAGTTTTCTTTTTCTATGCAGAATTTTGAATAGACTATTTCACTTGGAAGGAACCTACACTGATCACTTAGTTTAACTGTCTAAGCACTTCAGGGCTCACCAAAAGCTCAAGTATGCTAGGAACATTGCCCAGATGCCTCTTAGACACTGACAGACTTGGAGCATTGATCGACTCTTTATGAAGCCCAATCCAGTTTCTGACCACTCTTTAAAGAAATAATTCCTTAATGTCAAGTTTGAACCTCCCCTAACACAGCTATTGGGCACCCTGTCACTGGATACCAGGGAGAAGAGATCAGGACCTCTGTCTCTACTTCTCCTGAGGAAGCTGTAGAGAGCAATGAGGTCATCCCTCAGACTGCTTTACTCCAAACTAGACAAGCCCAGACTCCTTAGCTGTTGCCCACTGGACATTCCTCCCAGCCTTTTCACCATCATTGTTGCCTTCCTCTGGATGCATTCAAGGACCTCCATATCATTCTTAAACTGTGAGACCCAGAAGTGCTCACAGTACTCAAGGTGAGACCACACAACACTAAATGCAGCAGGATTAATATCCTCTTCTAACCAGCTGGTGTGTTTGATGCATTCCAGGATGCTGTTTGCCCTCTCGGCTGCCAGAGCACACTGCTGACTCGTATAAGTATTACAGCATTTGCTCTGCTTTCCAAAATCTGCTTCTAAAACTGCTCTCTTCAGTGCTATTTCAGTAAAGTTTAAACAATTACTGCATATTTAACACATCTGAAGGAAATTAAAAAACAAAACATAGTTAGCATGTTTTTCTTCCCTCTTACAAAAATCACAACTCTACCAGGGCAGCCTGATTCCCTAACACTAACAGAGGGATATCCTTACATTCCTGCAGATTTTTTGCTCTGGCACAGTAAGACCTCCATGTGCAACAAACCAAACTATCTCCAGCTCTCCTAACTCTGAAGGAATAACTGTGTGATTCAAAGATCAACATTCTGTCCACCTCTGCAGGACTGAGTAGTGAGTTTCCAGTGCTTTAGCACTGGACAGTTCTCAACCACCTTGCTGAACTGGGACTTTACTGGGAAGCAAAGGATATTCTTGAGAAGCAAATAACTTAGAGAAATCAAAAGCATTAAACATATGGATAAATGTAATATAGCATAGAGATCAGAGAATGACTTGCATTTGATGAGGAGGTACTAAAAAGTAGCTGAATTAGTAAGGGTTGCATTTATTTGTATTGATGTGTGGTATACATTCTGAAAAAGCTGCTGCTTATTGAAAGGGTTTCTTTCATCATGCAAAATGCTTGCTACAAATATGCCACTTTGACAAAGGAGAACAGTATCAGGAGAAGTTAAATGCAGAATGCCAAACAGGAGATTTAAATTATTCTCTGGCACCTTTGAGAAGATTCCTGTGGAAAAGAAATGCATGAAAATAGCACTTTCTTTTTAACCACTCTCTTGAATTACTGAAACATATGGTAAATTACAAACAAAGACATCTATCTATTGAAAGAAGCTAGCTGCCAGCCAGGGTTTAAATCATTAGTGTTTTGAAATGAATTATTCTAGTCCTGCAGGACGGTTCCATCAGCAGAAGTTTTTGGTAGCTGAGAATATGCTTTGTGAATATGTGAGATCTTTCAGGCTGCTCAAACTTTCCCTGTCTTTTGTGCTAGCCACTGGGGTCCCAACTTGCTCAAAAAAAACCAAACCAACAAACCAAACCAAATCATAGCACAGAATTCTAATATCTTTTAATCTTCTTGGCCCATTGTTGTCTGAGACTTTTTTTAAACCAGACCAAGTTGCCAGTCTGCCCTCTGGTGATCTGCCTTCTGTTTTAGCTAAAGAAATAGCAGAAGAAAATCCAGTACAGCTCCCCAGTGTCCTCACAAGGGTATCCTGTGACTAAGAAGGATCCCGTACCTGCAGCAGAAATATCATTTCAAGCATGCATTTTGTCAAACAGAAATGCAGACTTTTCAGGACAGTGTAATGCCACAGAAGTGATAGGACTAGAAGGAATGGAATCAATCTAGAGGAGGTTAGATTTAGATTAGATGTCAGGAAGAAGTTCTTCACCATAAGGGTGGGGAGACACCGAAACAGGTTGCCCAAAGAGGTGGTGGAAGCCACATCCCTGGAATTTTTTAAGGCCAGGCTGGATGTGGCTCTAGGCAATCTCACCTAGTAGAAAGTGTCCCTGCACATAGCTGAGGGATTGGAACTAAGATGATCCTTGTGAATGGAGATCTTGCTATAGGAGCAGTAATTTCTGACAAGGTCCAAACAGATCCTGACATATCTTGAGCAACCAGTGTGAGGCATCAGGATGTTATCTTTTCTTTTCTGGAGATGCAAAACTCAGTGGTTTATTTTTACCAAGTGATAACTAGCATCTATCCATGATTCCAAGCTTAAGAAACTGTGATGGTTTGGGTGTCCCCCACCCCCCCACACTTTAGAAATTACCCAGACTAGACTCAGCCAGCTCTGGAAATTTGAATGAAGCTTATATTTACAGCTGGCACAATTTACAAGCAGATATTTACAGTATATACAGTTATATATAGAAATATACAAGGTAAAAAGGTAATACAGAAACACAACTCCCCTCCCAGAAACCTGAGTCCCCAGGAGGGGCTCTCAACCACCCTTCACCTTCCCCCTACCCCTCTCAACCTTACCCCAGTCCCAAGGAAGAATGACGGTTCAGCCAGGGAGATTAAGAAGCAAAGGTGAATCAGCCAAAAAGCAAATGGAGGGTGAGGTTAGAAAGCAAGATGGAATTCAGCCAGCAGCCCCAGCTCCCCAGCAGGCAAAGAGCTGAGAGCAAAAGCCCAGAGTGAAGTGACTTTATCTAATGTTTTGCTTTTTCTTTCTACACATCTCAGCAAGACTGTGAGTGAAGTAGACATCATCATTGTTTTCACTTCTCAGGCTATGATCTAGTTCTTCTCACCAAAACATTCTAGCTAGGCTCAAACTAGCACAGAAACATACACATAGAGGCATATATACAGATATAATATACATCATACATACACATGTAACTATATCAGTATGTGTGTATGCAAAAATAGACATCTACATATGTATATTCAAGCATAAAGGTAGGTTGATATATATGCAAATGGCACTCCTAGGCATTGACTTCTGCATTTATTCCTTGAAGTAAAATGAGAAACATCTCATTGCAGTTTTCCAAATTGTTTTACAGGAATGGTGAGGATGAGTTACCCAGAAATAAAAGAGCAAAACCATCAACCACAAATCCTGGAGCTCTTAACTGTCAAAACAAAGTCTGCCCTACCCAACAGAGATGGGCAGCAACAGAAAGCCATGCTGGTTTTGGTGAGTAACATGAGTCATTGAACACCATACACCTTCTAAGAGCTTCTCTTCATAAACGAGCTAGCAAGAGAGTTATTCCCCTTCAACTGTACCAAATTCAGTTATTTCATAGTGAAGTATAATATTAAATTTAGACTAAATAAGTTTGTTTACCACTGTAAAATCCAGTTGTTTTTCTCTTCCCTCCTTAATGAGATAGAAATAACTTGTTTAAGAATGTTCTTTGTCACTGTAGCTCTCTTCACTCCAGAAGGATATCTACATGCTTTAGACTCAGCTCTTTTAGAGCAGCACCAACTTTTACAGTAAAGTAGCACACCTGAGTGGAAGGACTGCTACAACCTTGAGCAGAACAATCAAAAGTTTCACCCCAAAAGACTTTACAGATGGAGGTCAAAGAAAGACATGAAAGCAGGATTTGAATCCATACACTCTTGCTGTAAGACAAACTGTGTCATATGAAGTGTCTGCACAGTGTATGACAGTCACCCCTTTCTCCCAGTCAAAGCACCTGAAATTCAGTAACAACTTTGTCAGAAGATCAGGTCACATTTTGCTCACCTACATGAGTCCTGCTAAAATGAATCTTAATCATAGAATCATAGAATGGTTTAGGTTGGAAGGGACCTCAAGGATCATCCAGCTCCAACCCCCTGCCATAGGCAGGGACACCTCCCACTAGAGCAGGCTGCTCAAGGCCTCATCCAGCCTGGCTTTAAACGCCTCCAGGGAGGAAGCAACCACAACCTCCCTGGGCAACCTGTGCCAGTGTCTTACCAATCTGATGTTTGCTTTTAGAAATGAAGAGCCAACAATGACTAAGGGTCTCTGAATTAACTCCATATGCCTATCCAACAGGGGATGATTAAACAACACACCAACCCCAGGAAAGAAGATTAAGGAAACAGTCTCATGGCTACTGAGCAATTCAAGTTCTTCCAAGCCACTGCAGCTAACTGCAGACTTCCCATTGACTGTCACAGGTAAAAACCATCCCCTTGCCAAGAAGGAAACCTATCAACTCAAGGGACTTGTAAAACATTAATCATCTTTTGTAAAACTTATCAAAACATTAAACTGTCTACCAGAATGGTGAAGATTACTGAAATTCCACTCTCTTGTCTAGAATGTGGCCTCTAAGTCATCCAACTGGTACTTACTTGCCATGGTTTGCCCAAAGACAGAGCCTTAGGAGTCTAACAGAACCCTTGTACAAACCAATTCTTTCATTTTTGGTGGAAGATTACATCCTGAGGTTCATTTCTCCTTACTGCTAATGAGGATATGTTTGCAGACAGTACTCAAGCAATTCCTAGCTGGAGCCAGCAGCATTGTACCATTTACATGCATGAATAAAACCTTTAGCACAATACACATTATGAAAGCTCTGAACTTTTCACACACATGAGACACCATTTAGCTTTAATGGTAAGCATGGAAGCCAGTTGCTTTGGATGAAAGCCCAGTGGGTCAATGAAGATGGTTTCACCAATTTCAATAAGCTTCAGATCACATCTTACATGAACTTACTCACACTAGACACTACATTCCAGTAAATGACTGCAGATCACAGGATTCACATTAGTCCAGCAGTGACCTTAATTCAACTTCCTTGAAAATCTTTTTTTTACAAAGATACTTAGCTAAACTATAAAAAAAGAAAATTACTGATGTTCTGGGGCTTAGCATATTTTGCCCAAATAAGACTTCTTGGGAAAAAAAATATGGAGAGGAAGTGAATATCTGCCTAGGGTTTACAGAAGAACAGTCAAACAGACCTTGAGAAAGCAATTCTGTGATGCCCAAATATAACAGAATTCAGTTCATTATTCCTTGGCAGAGCAATGTTTTGAGACAAGAAACCAGACACCATGCCTGCAGCAGGCTGCCTATGGAAAACAAACCTCTGCTTTCAATTTCAATTCACCAGATTAAAGTTGCTGGTACCAAGGCAGCACTGAAGCCACCAGTTGCAGTGACCCAATCCGTTACAGCATGGTTACACAAAACTCTTGTAGACAAATTGGGTACTCATGGCTTGGCTGAGGACACTGTCTCCTGAATATAGCACTGGCTGGACAGGAGGGCCCAGAGAACGGTGGTCAATGGAGTTAAATCCAGTTGGTGGCTGGTCACTAGATCCTCAGGATCTGTGTTGGGACCACTTCTTTTTAAGATCTTTATTGACAACCTTGATTCAGGCATAGTGTCACCAGTAAGTTTGCAGGTGACACCAAGTTAGGTGGCAGTGTTGATGTGAATGAGGGTAGAGAGGCTCTTCAGAGGGACTTGCATAGGCTGGATCAATGGGCCAACATTAATAGGATGAGTTTCAACAAGGCCATATGCCAGGTCATGCACTTGGGCCAAAACAACCCCAAGCAATGATACAGGTTTGGGGTAGTGTGCCTGGAGAGCTGCCTGGCAGAAAGGGACCTGGGGGCTGTAACAGAAAGGCAGCTGCATATGAGCCAGCAGTGTGCCCAGGCGGCCAAGAAGGCCAATAGCATCCTAGCTTGGATTTAAAATGCTGTGGCCAGCAGGAGCATGGAGGTGATTGTCCCCTTGGACTCAGCTTTCGTGAGGCCACACCTCAAGTGTTGTGTTCAGTTTGGGGCACTGCACTACAAGAGAGATGTGGAGGTGCTGTGATTGCTGACACTATGAGGAAAAAGAACTCCTAGACTTTGATGATATGGATAGAAAAGAAGAATAGGTCACCATCACTGAAGCATGTCCATTCATGGACTTGCACTTTGACACTGCTGTACTCTGTAGAAAAACAGAGGGGGAAACCTTCTCAATATGAACAAGTTGCCTTTTATGTTTCATTTTATTCTCTCCAACCCACATGAATGTATTCCAAATGGAGGGCTAGATCTTTAGTGATAAATGGCGCTACACAGTTGTTAGAGATAGCAAACCACATTCCTGTCCAAAGCAGATCAGTGTATGGAGAGTCAAAACACATACTCCAAACAGTCTTCAGGAACCTAGTCAGAACAGTGTCTCCCTTGAAATTTTATTACAGCTGCAATTGCAATCAAAGGTCAGAAATGATCCTTCTGTAGTAGTCTAAAGAGTGTTCTTCAAGGTAGCATTGTACCTGCCAGTCTATCTGCCACAAAGAAATGTAAAAATATGGAAAGGACAAGAGCACCCAAGTATGGCACAACAGTTAGGTACTGAACACCATACATGGATGATTTTGGCTGTGTCCTTGTGGCTGGGGTTCTCAACCATTTCCCACCAGACCATGTTCTTTAAGCTATCTAAATCACTGTTCAGAAACTCTTCATTCTCTCCATCACAAGGTAAGGAGGTGTAATTAGAATATAGACTTCTTCAGAATACTGACTTGAGACCTAGATCCAATGGGTGAAAAAGAGTTAAAGTCCTCAGTGCTGACCTGAGGGCCAGCACCATGCCTCACAGAATTCATTCCTGAGGGAGGCTCTCAGGCTCCCTCTGCCACATGAACGCTGCAAAACAGGTCTGACAGAAGCCAGCAAAGATGAGTATGAGCCACCTGACCTGACAAGAAACTTGAGTAAGGATGAAGAAACTCATTCTGGCAGTCAAAAGGACTAGATCCAGAAAGTCCACAGATCTCCTCTATGGGAACAACATAACTGCTAAGCTCCAAGACATGAACAGACATAGAGTCACAGATTCACAAATTGCACTGGGTTGGAAAGGACCCTCAAAGGTCATCTTGTCCAACCACCCTGCACTCATCAGGGACACCTCCAGTCTGATCTTGAATATCTCTAGGGACAGGGGTTCAACCACCCCCCTGGGCAATCTGTAGCATTTCACCATTCTCATTGTAAAGAACTTCTTCCTTATGTCCAACCTGAATCTAAACTGGTCCAGTTTAAAACCACTGCCCCTCGTCTTACTGCTACAAGCCCTTCTAAACAGTCCTTTCCCAGCCTTCCTGTAGATCCCCTACAGAAAATGAAATGTAGCTCTAAGGTCTCCCCAGAATCTTCACTTCTCCAGGCTGAACAGCCTCAATTCTTTCAGCCTGTCTTCACAGCAGAGGATCTCCAGCCCCCTGATCATCTTTGTGGCCCTCCTCTGGACCTGCTCCAGCAGGTCAGCATCTCTCTTGTGTTGGGGGCCCCAGAACTGGACACAGCACTGCAGGTGAGGTCTTACCAGAGCAGAGTGGCAGAATCACTTCTCAACCTGCTGGATACACTTCTTTTGATCCAGCCCAGGATGCAATTTGCCTTTTGGGCTGCAAGTGTACATTGTTAGCTCAAGTCCAGTTTCTCATCCACCAGTACTCCTAAAAGTCCTTTTCTGCAGGGCTGCTTTCAATTTCATCATCCCTCAGCCTGTGTTGATACGGAGAGTTGTCCAGATTTATGTGCAGGACAACCCTCAATGACCCTTATGACATGTCCTGTGACTGAGCAAGAATCTCACCTAACTTTTCTTTCAGTATTGTTGCTGTTGAAGGTACCACCCCCTTGAGCAGTCAAGTGACACCATACAACATTCACGTGAGGTGCATAAATTAGGCTGTGAGGATCCAATCCAACAGATGTATCCTTGGCATGTTGAGAGATGTTAAGACAATAATGTGGCTGTGCATTTTAAATACTGCTATTTCCCAGGTAAATATTACAGGACCACTTCTATTTGTAAGGATTATTGTCTCATTTCTGAAAAGCTACCTCACCTGATGCTACAATCTGATTTTGCAAGGTTCTAATATTAAAAAATTACTATCAAGATTACAATTTGCAGAGCTTAATATATCCCAGATAGTTTATTTTCCATAAATCACAAGCCACAAGTCATAAATCCCTCCAAATGACCACAAAAAACACTTGTTTTACTCAACCAAATCACCTTCACTTTTGACTGCCGTATCTTTGAGGTGCAGAGAGGCAAAAAAAAACCCTGTTAAATGGTGGATATTCCAGAAGTGACATATTGTAAGTAAGTTCATTCTACACCTCTGAACAAGAAGCACATTCTTCCTGAGAACCTTGAGCTACAACGGCTTTGTACAAACAAAGGTGGAGTTCAGATTGATTATTATCACTAGGAGACAAGCTCAGCCTCAAGAACTTCAGCACTGTATTTATCTTCAGTCCACTGCCCAACATCATGTGAGCCAAACAAACACAACTGCAGTTATTCTGACATTCTGTTTTATGCTGTGATGTTAAAGGTCTTACAGGAAACAAAAATTCCAGCTCGTTTGCCTTCCATGTAATATGATTAAAAAACAACAGCAGAGCTTTGTTCTCATAAAATCAATATTTGCTATAAAAGCAATTTAACTGTAACTCCACCTATCTTATCAAACTCCCTCACCAAAAATCCATAATTCTCTTCTGCAGCAAGAGTCAAATTCCAAGCTTTGGTTATTTAAATTAGTCTACACATTACTGATTGGTGCCATTCTCCCCAAACTTCCCTGTCTCCCTAAACATGTTCTCAGAGGCTGAGCAGCACTTGCCCTTGTAGAATTAATTTGTGGAATGGGATTAATGGAATTAAATTGAGTCAATTGTAGTGATAGGACGAAAGGAAACGCATCAAAGCTTCAGGAGTTTCAGGATTTAGACTGGATACTCAAAAGAAATTCTTTACAGTGAGGGTGGTGAGACAGCAAAAGAGGTTGCCCAGAGAAGTTGTTGATGCACCCCTCCCTGGAGGTGTTCAAGGCCAAGCTGGATGAGGCCTTGAGCAACCTGGTCCAGTGGAAGGTGTCCCTACCCATGGCAGGTGGGTTGGAACTGGATGATCTTTAAGGTCCCTTCCTAACCCAAACCATTTTATGATGCTATGAATCTATGAATTTCAGTCATGTGTTTTTCACATAAACATGAACAGACAAAAATTTTCATGGGAAAGTGTTTCACACTGGTCAGAGGAGATTCTATCTGTTGCTCCCCTATCTGTTCATCTTAACCGATCAAACACCAAGGGCATAAATGTTAATTACCACAGAGGAGAAAGTATACGAGTCAGTTGTTTCAAGTTTCTCTGTTTTTGCAAGCTCTTCAATGCCATTACCCTTACTTGATTGATCTTCAGTCCTCTGCCTGAGGAGGAACTGAAGTCTCCTCTGTTTTGACATACCCAGATAATGAGGAATTCCAGGCATAGCGTTACTCAGCTCATACTAGCAGTTTCCTGTCAAAGGTAGCACTGTTTTAAAACAGCGACAATCATTTAACAGAGTCAATACATGGTACAGTAGCACAACTGTAAAGTTTGACTGTTCGACTGGAAAATGTGAACACGATTCCATTACAGCCACCTTGGAATGATTTGGACAAAAACGAGAGCATAGACTGCTTCCTGAAAACAGTGAAGCTCTGCTGAAGGAAAAAAGTAAACAGCTGGTATTAAAATAGCCTTTCTCCTGAGCACAAAAGGACACTGAATGTCCTTATCAGGGAGGAGTAGCAAAGCCTGCCTCCCAGCTCCTACAAAGAAGCACATGGAATTGGAGACGCAGCTTACCAACGAGCAGAAAATTCAGGTCAGAAAAAGCAGGAGAGTGCAAGACTTGCTGTAACATGCCTGCCTGCCCATTCAGACTTCCCATGCCCAATGCATGCTTAAGACAACACGAGGTTATTTAGAAACGTACACATAGACAAAATACCTCTGTCTCCTCTCTTCCCACAAGGGCTCAGAAACTTGTCTACAGCATCCCTACAGATAAATCCACGAGGCTTTTGAATCTGTGACTTCTTTATAGGTCATTAATTCTTTATACTCATAAGTTTTATTTAAAGAAAAAAACAACAATAATTGGTTACTAGCATTTACCTCTTAGGGGTCTAAACCAAAAAAAAAAATTAGACCATTAACCTCTCAGGGGGCTAAGAACCTTCAGATGTAAAAAAAGACGCCGCAGCGCAAAGTCCAAGAACAAATGGAGGGAATATTCACCTTGCTATCAGCTGCTTCCCTTCCACTCCAACTACATTTCCTTCTCTCATTCTCCAGAATGACCCCTCAAAACATTTTATGCACTGAACTCTGAGAATTGTGTGACCATTACATATTTTTTTACCTTCCTTAGCACAAAATAAATTACACCAAGTAGCAGGATGAAAACACATTTTCCAAAGCTTCCAGGGAAAGTTGTATTTATGCAAACTGAAGCCCTTGCTGGCCACCAACCAGTGTATTTTTCAGGACTGCTTCAGCTAAATGCCTATCATTTGACCT
The DNA here is from genome assembly GCA_013400475.1 of Tricholaema leucomelas. Lineage (NCBI taxonomy): Eukaryota > Metazoa > Chordata > Aves > Piciformes > Lybiidae > Tricholaema lacrymosa > Tricholaema leucomelas. The sequence continues at coordinate 76,717 of WAAF01016242.1, forward strand.
GTGCATTCTGAAGATTTCAAAATGAGTCATTCACAAAGAGTTTAGCTCATTATATTTGCTAGATAATGTTGTCTCTTTCTCCACTTAACTGCTGCATATTGGTCAGTCTTTGGAACAGGTTGCCCAGAGAGGTGGCGGAGTCACCATCCCTGGAGACACTCAAGAAACATGTGGAGATGGCAACTGGGGACATGGTTGAATGGCCATGGTAGTCCGGACAGTTGGACTCAATGATCTTGAAGGTCTTTTCCAAACTAAACAATTCTGTGTTTCTATGAGTCTATTTTTATTTAAACAAATCACTGCCTTCACCCCTCTCTCTCCATCAAATGCAACCCAGCCTTATTCCAGGCACAGAAGAAAGAGGACTGATGTCCCTGCTTTAGCAGCACACAGCTCTGGTGAGGTAACCAACAAAACCAAAAGCTTGCTCTAGAGACAAGGTGGACTTTCATTTTCAAAACAATGAATAACTTAACAAAGGATTTCCAGTTGGACAATTCAATGTTTCTGTATCACTGTGCCATTGATTTTAGTTTATCAGAAAATACTACATATGGACTTTTTTGGTGAGATGACAGCAGGTCAGATCACAGCCACATCATTCTCACAAGCAGATAGGCTCTCCAGGTGGAAACTAAACCATGGGTTCTGACACTGGTTTTAGCAGGATACAGAGTAGGATGTCTAAAGGATACTCATATCTCTAGTCAAGGAAATCAATCCTGTCTCATGATTTGCAGAGGCTCCCAAAAAGTAGCTGACATAGTTGTGCTGAAGGCTGGAGGAGGAAATGACAAGGAATTACATGACTCCAACATTTTTTGTTTCCTTTCACTACTGTTTAGTTCTAGGAGGATGAAAATAAGTCTAAAACTTCCTTGTTTGGAGTCCTTCAATTCAGTAACTGCCCTTTTCTGCAGAAGTGGATTACCACATAACCAGATGATATTTTTTCTTTGTCATTTTCCTTAGCCATGATCTATGGGCCCTCCCTTCAAAGTCCACATTAAAAAAAAAAAAACTAGGAAAAAACCCTCAGTGATGCAAAACTAAGCACAGCAGAAACCAGCCCATAAGGAAAGTTTATAAATGCTGTGATAACACAGATTAAAAAAAACTGACAGAAAAGAGATGTCACAGCTCTGGTGCTGTTTAACAGTACCTTCAGTAACTAAATTATCTGTTCTACTCTGGCTAGGCTGCATTTGGGCATACCGCTGTCTAGATGAAAGTATGCAAACTGTTTTCTTTATTATGTGTCATCTTATTGTTCGACCCAGAAAGAAAGTCAGCAAATGAACTGCTGTGCAAATTAAACTGCTTATCAACCTCAGATTTGGTTTGCTGGGTTAACAGATAGCGAAGAGATTTAAATTGCTGCTGCCAGAGGATGTGTACCTTGCAGGCAGAGAGAGATAGGAGAGGACAGAATCAAAAAGTCCCATCAATAACCTATTTGCAGACTGGTCAGGAGATTTGGGTGACCTAGTTATGTGGTTCTTTCTCCCCTCTTTGACTGAAAAAAAAAATCAAAACCAAAAAAAGCTAAGCAAAAAAACCCCATGCCTTATTGTTCAAGCTATAAAAGATTAAACACAGAGCAAACTTAGCAATACTGAGCTACCGCAGCATTAACCAACCGCCCATGCCAGGGAGAAGTTGTTTCTATTATTGATGCTTGATGAACACAGATTATAGAGTTCTGAAGATGCTCTGTGTTTACTCAGTTGGCCACTGAAATGGATAATTAGTGTTTATTAGCCGTAATACAGCCACTAAGCATTGTGAAAACTTCATGCCAAGACATATCAGAACACATACCTGTCACCATGCCACTGAACTGAAAACAAGTAAAAGGCATGAACAGACAATCATAGAATCATAGAATCATTGAATCAATCAGGTTGGAAGAGAGACCTCCAAGATCATCCAGTCCAATAAACCCTGAGATGGGAAAAAGCATCCTTCCCCAGTGCCAAAATGCTGCTGCCTTCACTGCTGGAGCATAAAAGAACAGCAATTATATCTAAAGCCTTCTGATGTTTTCTCATTAAAGAACAAATTCAGTCCAACACTTAGGCTCAGATTGCCTTAATGGGAAACAGAACTGTCACCTTATATGAAAAAATGGGAATTCTCAAGTCCCATGCATAACTAATTCAGTAAAAGAAAGCTGCAAGAGCTTCAGTCAAGCAGAGGACACAATGATGTCTTTCAAGACTGAGTTTGAACAGAGCCGTACCTTTTCAGAGTATTTCCTACAGCAGACAGACGTTAGTGGCCTGAAGTTTGTCTCTAGGCTCTCCTTTTATTTATTTTTTATGCCTGCAGTAGTTGGCAGCCACCAAGGTACAGCATCTGACCGGGTTCAGTGCGTCTCAGAGCGGTCTCCCTCTGCACCAAGGCGCTGAACCTCCTCCCAGGATGGCAAGTTCAGCCCAGTTTAACCACCTCTAAGACCCTTTAAATGCTCTCAATATATGTTCCCGACGACGAGGTTTCAGGAGGGCTTGGTTTGCCAAAGGCAGTTTACGAACACGTTAAGCTTCGGCGGCCTTTCGGGAAGGGGGGAGTGAGGGAAGTTGGGTTTTTTTTACCCCATCGCACACGCACCCCCGGCAAATTCAGAGACGCGTCCCTCCGCATCCCGCTGACACTCGGGGCCGTGCCGGTGTGCGGGGCGAGGTCTGGGCGCTTAGGACAGGCTCGCCAGCCGCGGGGACGGCGAGCGGCGGCGGAAAACCTCTAGGCAGCTTTGCCCGGCGCTATCCCCGGTTCCGGAGGCTGAGCCCTGGACAAGGCGGCCCCGTGCCCTGCTCCTCTCCCTCCATCCTGCCGCTCGGCCCCACTCACCGCCACCGAGCCCGAGGAGGAGGCGACGAATACGCGGATCACCATCTTCAGCTCATGAGCCGCGCCGCCGCGGCGGCGACGGGACCGGACGGGACGGGGCAGTGAAGCTGCGGAGACGCCGCTCTCACGCACGGGACAGGAACGGGGACGGGGACAAGGCCACCTGGCTCCACTCCGCTGCCGTCCTTCTGAGGGCGGCCGGCACCCGCAGCAGCTTCTTTGCCTGCGGCAGCCCCGCTCGGGCGCGCCGGGACCGGCTCCTGGCTGACAGTAGATAACGGCGAGAGGCGGGAAAGGTGGGGGCGGCGCGCAGGGGCCGACGGGCGCTGTAGTTCTCCGCGGGCGGAGAGCAGCGGAGCTATCGATTGCGTTTCACCGGCAAAGCCGGGCTAAGTGCAGCCTTCCTGCTCCAAACTGCCACGGCCCCAGCGCCCGGGGGTGCCAAGTGCCACCCTTCGCATTTGAGACGCCAAAATGTTGTTTGTGCCACCCTCCAGGTGCGCTGCCCACAGGTCAAGCTGGCCTCAGGGCAAGATGAACAAGCAGTGCGCTTACATCCGTAGAATCACAGAATCATTGGAAAAAACCTCTAAGACCATCGAGTCCGACCATTATCTAACTCTGTCTAGCCTGGTGATAAACTATGTCCCTCAGCACCACGTCTCTGCGTCTTTTAAGCTACTCCAGAGATGGGGATTCTGGCACCTCCCTGGGAAGCCTCTTCTGGTTTGTTTCAGGGAGTAAGTTTCTTCTAATACCCAGCCTAAACCTCTCCTGGTGCCTTTTCCTCTTGTCTTGTCAATTTTTGCTAGGGAGAAGAGACCACCTCACCCTAACCTTCTTGCTGTAGAAAGCAACGAGATCTCCCCTTAGCCTTCTTTTCTCCAGCCTAGACAATCCCCATTTCCTCAGCTGCTCCTTATAAGCCCTGTGCTCCAGACCCTTCACCACCTTCATGGCCTTCTCTGGACACACTCCAGCAACTCAGTGTCTTTCTTGTAAGTGAGCGGCACAAAACTGAATACAGGACGCAAGATGTGACCTCACCAGTGCCGAGTACAGGGATACCATTCCTCCCCTGGTCCTGCTTGGCACACTATTCCTGATCCATCTCGTCCACCATCGGGCTGCTCCTCCCTGGCAGCTCAGCCAGCACCCCTGCCTCACATGGAGCCATAATCTCTGCTCTGCTCAACCTGATCCCAGCTTTGCTGGCTACCATTTACAACGGCGAAGGGGTAGAAACTTGCGCAGTTCGGGATAGGCCACACTGGCATGTTCCTGTCAGGCAGGTAAAAGGGACAAGCAAAGGAGATCAGCCACTGGACAAGAAAGTTCTCCTACACTGTTCATCTCAAAGGAGTCAAATAGTGCTGTTTTCACTCCCTGGTACAGATGTACAGTTCTCAATATTGTCAGCTGCAGAACAGATGTTTTTAATCAACAGGATAAGCAGATCGCCCCAAGTAACCCTTCATCAGCCAATTCATCTGCGAGTGACTGAAGGGAATTCCTATGGCCCTCATCAGCTTTTGGGTCTGTGAAGATGCAGCCTGTCTTTACTTAAAGACTCAGAGCCATAGCTGGCAGCTTTATACATGTTACTACAGTTGTAACCTTCATCCTCTTACTTCCCTGCATGCAGCCAGATGGTTACTCCTTCTCTCTGATTAAACTCTCCCTTCCCACCGTTTCGCCCCCACGGCGAAGTGCGTAGCGTCAGCCTCCTTCACACATTTGTATTGCCACTGCCCTCAGTGAATTGCCACTGCTGACATTAAAAACAGACCTCAACTCATTGCCAAATATGTCCTGAAAGCATTCCTTACGTTCTAATATTAGTTACTGCTTTCCTGCAGGTCTCATGAAAGCTACCTATCAGGAGCCTTAAAATTCAACCAGGATGCACAGTGCTCATTTTGAGCTTGATTTATATTTTGTTATTGGGAGGCTTTTTGCAGACTTCATTGTCTTCATGGAGTGGATCTCAATATCAGCAACATAACCTCCAATCCTGTCATGAAAATTCAGGTACCAATCTTGCGGAGATTTATAACTGCTCATTACTTCACTTTTATGAGAGTGCTTGTGGAAAAGAACAAACTTCATCAGAGCAATCTGAAGTACAAAGGTTAAGATTTTCTGGCTGCAGTGCTCCTGCCTTCATTTGAGTGCAATTCCTACTATGGGAACCACAAAACTGTGACCAGCACATGTTTACTGGTTAATGGCTGCTCAAAGACCAGCAAAAGGAGCAAAAGAAACAAGTGTTTTTTTTGTTTTTATGTTAGTTTGTAAGGTAACTCCAAACCATTTTTAAAAACTCTGTGTTGTGTGATATGACACTGATCCTGTGATAGCATTTTGCTGGAAAATCCCCATTACCTTTGCCAGGGAATTTCCTTCACGCTGCAGGATTGTTTCTGACAAATTCTCCTGTGTTTCTGTAAGTTTTCTTTAAAAGATGGAGATGTTTACTTCCCACTTACTTCCCTGTTTCGTTATTTGCTTGTTTATTTGAAAGCCAAGAGGGTGGCTGAGAGACCTGAGTACCTCCCTTGTGAATAAAGTCTGAGGGTCCTAGGGCTGTTTAATCTGGAGAAGAGAAGGCCGAGAGGGGATTTGATTAATGTGTACAAATATTTGAGGAGTGGGTTTCAAGTAGATGTGGCCAATCTCTTTTCAGGGGTTAGCAGCCATAAGACAAGGATCAATGGCTACAAACTGAAACATAGAAGGTTTCACCTCAATATGAGGAGAAACTTCTTTACAGTGAGGGTGACAGAGCACTGGAACAGGCTGCCCAGGAGGGTCGTGGAGTTCTCTGGAAGCTTTTGAAACCTGCCTGGATGCCATTCCTGTGCAAACTACCTGAGGGGATCCTGCCTTGGCAAGGAGGTTGGACTTGATGGTCTCTGGAGGCCCCTTCCAATCTCTAAGTTTCTGTTATTTATTCCCTACTAGAACTGTCATTATATGAAACAAACAAACAAACAGAATCCGGGCAACTCACTGCAGCTAGTTGTATTTGAATCTCTAATAGCATTAATCTATAGCATCAAATTATAATATCACAAACTCTTCTAATATATGTAATAAATACAGCAAGACAGGAAAAAAATATAGGACAGTTTGATTCTAGAGGCTGCCGAACAACTTTAGCTCTCACTAAAAAGAAGAGGATGCTCCTATCTCTCAGAGACAGCTTTCACACATAGCAAGTAACATGGCACAATGGCAATGACAATAAACTGGAAAAAAACATGAGATGCAAAGAAGAAAATCAATAAATTCTAATGGGACTGTAAAAACTGTAACTAAGGTATTTTTAGGTTTGTGTTCTCTACATTGTCAGCTCCAAAACTCACAAATCTAAACTCCTTTCATATCTGGAAAACAATTTTTATTTCAGTTCACTGTTACTGAGCTGAATAAATTCTCAAAAGCTGGGGGAAAAAAAAAGTGGAAAGGTAAAACTAGGTAAAACTAACAGCCATTAGAAGAATCCAAGCCCACTATTCCATCTCAAATGTCCCAAACTGACCAGCCAAGCCAAGGTATATTTTTCATTGTTTCTAGTTTCCCTCATGTTTCTGTAGCCCTTGGGTCAGTAGACTCCTACAGCCTGAACTCTCAAAACAGTCTCAGCAGCCAAACTCATGGCCAGAGCTGACAGACCCGAGCTAAAGTAGCAGAGCTCATAGAGATCTTCCAGTCAACACTTCAGCATCCTTATTCCACATATATTTAGAGACATCATCACAGGCAGAGCGGGAGGCTTTGTGTCTGCATTCAACTACCTGACAATGAATGCAGCAACTCAATAGAAGTGTCCTTTTAAACACCCTTTGGAACTGATTTTGAACTATCTCAAGTTTTATTTCAATGGGGTTTTTTTTTTGGGGGGGGGATTCTCAATTTTATAAGCAACTTTATAATAAATTGGGCTAAAAATCTTGCACTTATAACTTCTCTGTATCAACTCTGATGTGGCATGGACACTAGGCATGCAGATAGCTTTTTCATTTCTCTCTTTTACTTGTGCTTCCATACACACAAAGGAGGTAGTTCTGGCACAGAAATAATCCAGAAAAGTTAGGGAAAAAGTAATATTACACTGGGAGGGTGAAGATTTCAAAGCTTGTAGAGTGGCCTCTTACTTGGCATGGCTTCTAAGAGGAGAACTATTACTCTGTGGAGGGCAAAACCTATCAGTCATGGCCATATGACACTTTGCACTTTCAGGTAGTCTATAGGTTAAGATTGGCTATCATCCTCCATCCTGCAGCAGCTGCTGGGACATTTCCTGAGACCTTGAACATTTAACTCCACTTCTGTTGTACGTTTCTAGAGGCTTGAAGGCAAAATGGGACATTCAGTTAGGTAAAAGCAATGTAATAAATTATAAAAACATAATTAAAATGATTTATGAACAGTTTTCCATGTTTACAGGAGGCACGGAACCACTGCATTGCAAGACTGGAGTTGAAAAGGTGAATTTATGGGAGGCAGGGGTTAGTTACTGCAGATTTCACAGTAAGAATGATTCATTGTTAGGCCAGATCTTCATGGAAGATTAAACAGAACTTTACTGCTGCTAAGGTAACAAAGAATACACAAAACCAAGCCTTAGAATTATGTGGAAACAGAAGTACAAAAGTACAAACTTGGACAAAGAAGAATCTGATTACGATAAACGATTATATGGATAGCAAGATGCAACAAGCACAGGAGAAAACTCCTGAAGAAATGGAATATTATGTTCAGGACTGAAAAAGTGGTTAAGATGGCTTCATCTCTCACCTGAAAGGACCAGTCTGTCTGAGGCATATCTGGTTTGTGTGTGGTTGGTAGTCATAAGTTATTTCTCTGGGTTCTGCGGAAGGTTGCTACAAGTAATAGATGCATATAGACTGCAACAATCCACACAATTGAAATCTCTAAAGGGGTCTTTAGTACTTTAAAAAAAATCAGAAAGTATCTAAGCCTGTTGAAAATTACTATTTTGGAGTGTCATTAAAAGCTCTGACAGCCCTGAGCAATCTTCTTTAGTAGAAATGTACCCATCATGCTAGACACCTGCAAAAGAAGATAAGTAGAAGAGAAAACAGGATTCTCCAGCTTCAGCAGAGCTACAGAGAGTATCATCAGCTGATCTCACACTGCAGATCCAAGAGAAAGTAGACAACTTCAAAGCTCTAAAACATAAGAAATGGCCAAAGAAATGTGATGTAAGTACAGGATAGTTCTACTTCTTGAGTAATGGCACGCAGTACTTCGGCTAGACACAGCTTGAAAGCGTATGAGATAATGCTCTTTGGAACCTGATTCTCCACATATGCCCTAGAAGCCACTGTGGTTTTAAGGTATTCATTTAAGCACAGAAGGAACCTCCAGGGTACACTCTCTCAGTGGTGCATTAATGCCTGCAGTCGTGGCTTGTGCATACTGTGAGGATTCCTCTATTCACACAACAGGTCAGGCAGCTTTTAGTCACAATCATCCTATCCCTTGCTTCAGGGGTTTTGTAAATCACACCAAAGTCTCCCCAAAACAAACTCAAGACTCTTCATTCTGGAACCTTGACTGTGGCCAGAGGTTTGCCTTCAGAGCATGTCACAGCTTCCCCCACAGCCATATTTTAGAGCTATCCCAGGATGAACCTCTTTGGTGACCTCATTGCTGTCTACAACTACCTGAAGGGAGGCTGTAGCCAGGTGGGAGTTGATCTGTTCTGCCAGGCAACCAGCAACAGAACAAGAGGACACAGTCTCAAGTTGTGCCAGGGGAAATATAGGCTGGATATTAGGAGGAAGTTTTTCACAGAGAGAGTGATTGGCATTGGAATGGGCTGCCCAGGGAGGTGGTGGAGTCACCGTCCCTGGAGGTGTTCAAGAGAAGACTGGATGAGGCACTTAGTGCCATGGTCTAATTGACTGGATAGGGCTGGGTGCTAGGTTAGACTGGATAATCTTGTGTGTCTCTTCCAACCTGGTTGATGCTATTCTATTCTATTCTTCTCTTTACTTCAATTATTCTTAAACTACTACAAAGCACAGGTGTTAAAGCAGGCTTTTGGGAAGAGGCAGAGCTGGAACAATTTTAAGAAAGGATTTGATGCTTGCACTCACAAATTTGTGCCATGTTGAGGAAAACAGAAAGTTATGGCTGGTTTTGATCTTAGAATGGTTTCTGTATCAGGGTTTTTATAACTGACAGGAAAACAAAAGGCAAGCAAAAACCCACAGAGAGCTGAGTAAACCTTGCTCATGTCATTTAAATCTAAATATATGTAGATAATTTCAAAGCTATGTAAGAATTCAATCTCCTTAGCTGCTGCCCTTTAGTTGAAGTCACAATCTGCTGCCTTTTAGTTGAAGCATAACTTGTTGTTAATATCCGTGGCTGCTTTGATTCACTTCATGAATTCCTGGAATTAAGGACCTTTGAAAAGAAAAACATTTTCCTGTGAAATTCCATCTGATGTAGCTCAGTCAAGAACTGAACCTGGAGGTAAAAACATCTTTCATGCTCTGTGTTAAATCATTCATCATTTCTTACACTTACAGCTATGTTGTGTAAGAAGTGCTAGAGTTCATTTTCTACTCATGTCTTTAAAGATCCCACCACTGCTGAAGCCAGCGGCTCTGAGGAGCAGGAATCCAGGCAGGTTTCAGTCAGTGCTCAACCTTTCAACCCCAGATACTGCAAACAGATCCAGTTCAATGATATCAACCCCCCACAAATCTCATTTCCCCATTTGCAGTCCCAATGAAACTTAAATTAGTGAGCACTCAAGATGTGAAGTGCACTCAGGGAGGACTGCTAGAATATTCCTTGCATTCCTGCCAGTCCTTTTCTGGAGGACCTTCTGCCAAGACCTCAGAAAAGCAATCTACCACCACATTCATTATGGCCTGTTCCCAGATGGTTTTCCATGTTTGTCCAGTTCCACTCTGACAAGGCACTTGAGAAGGTTCTTTTCTTGCAGGATCAGGAGAAATGAGTCAGCAATAATATTTATGTGTGCAAGGACAAAGGGCAAGTAATCTTGTGGTGAATGAGAAGCAGCTGGGCACACAAATGCTGGCAACTTTGCTGAAGTGCATGCACCAAATAAGCTAAGAATAGTTATTATAAACTTAAGAGGTTATTAAGTGCTTCACAGAACAGAAAGGGGGAAAGCTGATGTAGATCTGAGAATCAAGTTTATACATACATTTCATTTTGAGTATGGGTTCAAGCTCACAAGTGAAGGCCACATTCACTCTGTGGGTACACAAGTTTTGAGGTTATCTTTAGGAACCAGTAGAGAAGAGTCTTTGGCCCACACTGATCCTCAGTTCAGAGCCCACGTCTTCATGTGCCGTGTAAGTGGCTCTGGCTTGCTGTGCTGGCCTCAGCCCTGGGGCAGGTGTATCTTGTCTTTCTGGAGATGATGCTATGTGACTGGCAGAGCCCTTTCCCATGGACAGCATGCCTAAATTAAGTGAATTTAGCTCCCTAAAAGTAGCACAGAAGGCTTCAGCAAACCTACTGGCATCCTTCTAGACCAGGAGAGTGCTGCCCTGGCAGCATCACAGGCTTTATGGGTAGGGGCCAAGGAGAATGAAAGGGTGGGGGAAGTATGTGGGTCCTACTTCCCAAACTGGAATGGGGAGCCAGAGCTGGTGGAAATATAAGGCAGAAAAAGTGGCAGCGGTGATTAGAGATGTGCTGCAGACAGGTTGTATTTACCTACTTCGGAGCTGCTTGCAATTTCATGAACTAGTCTCAACAGGGACTGCCTGGAGAAGCAGGAGAGATGTGGGTTCAGAGCAGGAGGATATTGGATGGATCCAGCTGCCTGGCCTGGCACCACCAGGTCAGTGTAGATACAACCTGTGCAATTTATACTCTGAGCAAAGGGGCACTTAGAAGGTAATGCAAGCCTGGATAAACATCAGCTAAACAAATGAGAAATCATACACTATCTCAAGTGATGGGTAAAAAAATTATTGCTCTTCTAGAATCATCTTGCATCATCTGGCTCAACCTGGGCTCTTTTGTGTTAAGCAGGGATCTGCCTGTTAAAGCAGATACACTTTTTGTATTCCTTGGTAAAGTAACTGCAAAATTTGCTAACATGTGTTTATTCCTTTCAGATTTCTAGCCTAAAAGTTCACAGAAACACAGAATGGTAGGGGTTAGAAGTGACCTCAAAAGATCATCTAGTCCAACCCTCTGCCACAGGAGGATCACCTGGAGTAGGTCACACAGGAATGCATGCAGGCAGGTTTTGAAAGTCTCCAGAGAAGGAGATTCCACAACCTCTCTAGGGAGCCTGTTCCAGTGCTCTGTCACCCTCACAGTGGAAAAGTTTTACCTTATGTTTACATGAAACCTCCTCTGCCCCAGCTTGCACCCATTGCCCCTTGTCCTGTCATTGGTCAGCACTGAGCAGAGCCTGGCTGTGTCCTCCCAACACTCATCCTTCTATTTATCATAGAATCACAGAATGTCTCAGGTTGGAAGGGACCTCAGAGATCATCTACTCCAACCTCTCTGCCGTGGGGAGGAACGCCTCTCAACTAGACTTGGTTGCTCACGGTCTCATCTAGCCTGGCACTCAACACCCCCATGTGGGAAGCAATATGCCCAGGGAAGAGGCAATACCCACAAGGAGGAGGCATTCATTACATGTTGCATTTCTGTGCCCTGGTTTTTGCACCACATTTTCTCAGATCAGATCTTTGGTGCCACTGTTCTTTTACCTCAGTGCTATCTGAGATTCATTTTCTGCTGCCATAAAGTCCTGCGGAGGTAATGGTTGGGAAGTAATATTTTCCATAGAGAACTTATTAACCTATAACTGTTGTTCAGCTCTAAAATGTAAAGTGGTGAAAATGCTAAGTGGCATTTTTAACACTTCCCAAAAGTTAGTTATGAAACTCATCACTGTTACCCCTGGTCATATTTGACCTTACCACCTCTTCTTTGCAGAAGAAAATGGCATTCATTGCCCCTTTTTATCCATTGAGAGAACTGCCAGTTGACACAAGTGTGCATTACTTTTGTCAGCCAAGGCACAGCTTAAGACAGCTTGCAGACTATTCAGAGCATGACTTGGGCAGTAAGATCAAAAAAACCTAATTCATCCCATTTAAAAACATATAGCTGGAAAATGGATGGTGGAAGACACACAACTGCTCTTCATCACAAAAGCTGTACAACAAACATGGCAAGCCAAATGAGAAGTTATGAGAGGTTAGCAAAACTAATCTTGCTGCAAGAACTATTCTGTGCCTGATCCATCAAAATCATCTTCTCACAAAACACTCTTTCTGTTCCACTCAGCAACAGACATATCATCCAACCAGCAGGGCCATGTCTGCTGTTGTACTAATGGCATGGCACGAAGAAGCATGTCAAAGCTGCTATTGATTTCTTGCTAAATGAGCCAAACTAGAATTACTTTCAGAACAGCAGATATAAAATAACTAATGAAAGTATGGACAGGCAACTATACTGCTAAGTCCAACAGCAGTATCTCTTTCTCTCAGGTGCTTTTGAGGATGGATTCAAGTGCGGAATATCACTCTTGGCTATTTAAAAAAGATCAGACTAAAATTTAAAAGGAGAAATGATTAAGGAGGTTTAAAAGAGCAATGCATGCAAACGTCCCTATTTTAGACAGCATACCTGTCTCGCTGGTCAGGACAAGCTGGTCAGGACAAGCTGTTCTTAGATAAATCCTGAAAAGGAAACTACAGGTTTTTTAAACCCCGTTGTTCTAATGCATCATCTCCTTACTTGTATAAAGAAAGTTGCCTTTTGACCACAAATAGACAAATATGATACAGTTATTTTAGAGCCTAAGCAGGTAAAATCTGTGGACTTCAGTCTATTTTCTACACATGAAAATGAGCTCTATTTAAAATAACAGGAGATAACTTTGACTCTTGGGGTTTTTTTGTTTTTAATGTTGATGACCACAGTTTAGTTAAGTCTGAGAAATATTAAGCTCGGCACAATGGATACTTTGGTATCATAACTGGATGCAGTACTACTTAATGGAATCAATAATAGGACATACAACATCTGAAGGGGACCTGCAGGAAGGCTGGGGAAGAACCGTTTAGAAGGACTTGTGACAGGATGAAGGGAAATGGTTTTTTAGATGGAGGAGGGGAGATTTAGGCTGGACATGAGAGAGAAGTTCTTTACAATGACAGTGGTGAAATACTGGATCAGTATTGCCCAGGGATGTGGTTGAAGCCCTATCCCTGAAGACATTTAAGATCAGGCTTGACTTGGCCCTGGGCAGCCTGATCAAGTTGGAAGTGTCCCTGCTCACTGCAAGATGACAAGATGACCTTTGAGAGTCCCTTCCAACCCAAAGCAATCTGTAACTCTGTAACCCTTTCTCAGATTTTTTTGACTACAGAATAGCTGCACTACATACCAGTGTGAGGGGTTTCTGAGATCACTCGCATCAGCATTGGGTCAGAAACTAGCAAGGCTCCAGCAAAGACCTCATGGAAGACTTCACAGAAAGCAAAGATACTGTTTCAAACAGCCACAGAGACAGTTAAGCCTCTTCATTTCGATTCACTTGCCTGTATCCTCATGTAATCAGTACAGCCCATTGCTGCAGTCTTTACTCCTAGTGAGACAAGCAGAGACTATCTGTGTGAAGCAGGTAGCAAAATGGATGCAGATTCAGGCCATGAGAGTGTGGGTATCAGCATGAACTCAAAGAGCAGACTTCATTTTAAGGTATGACTGGTGAAGACCTTATAAACCTTTCATATCATGACTCACTGGCAAGAAACTGGCCTACAGGACAAGAAACTTGGCTTTGTTCTGAGTGTTGCAGCTGGCCTAGTGTGCAGCAGGTATCATAGGATCACAGAATGTTAAGGATTGGAAGTGACCTCTGGAGATCTTTGAGTCTAATCCCCCCACCAGAGCAGGACCATAGAATCTAGCTCAGGTTGCACAAGAATGCATCCAGACAGGTCTTGAAAGTGTCCAGAGAAGGAGACTCCACAACCTCTCTGGGGAGCCTCTTCCAGTGCTCCATGACCCTTGCAGTAAAGTTCTTCCTCATGTTGAAGTGGAACTTCTTGTGCTGCAGTTTATGTCCATTGCCCCTTATTTTCTTTAAAGCAATTTCTGAGAGGATCAGTCTCTCTTTCAATATTTATTTTAGGATTTCTGCATTTTGTCACTCACTTGGGATGCAACCTTTAAGCATGACAAGTAGCAGGTAACAGTTGTGGGTTTCATACCTACATCAGATTCAGCTTTAGCCATGGCATCTTGTTGCTGTCGCTTGCAAGCCTGGATTTGTCTCACCTGCTTATCTGAAATCTGCAGCTAGATGTTGAACCAAAGAGACTGATTTTTATAGGGCTTGGATTGTAATAAAGATGAGAGTTGAAAATGTAGTTTCTCTCATAGGCTGAAATCCATGTATGAAGAATACACCCCTTAGGGATTCAGAGCAGATTTCTGGTAAGGCTGATCAAAACCAGCGCCGTGAACTTCCCCAGAACCTAAGGGCTATTTATACCTCTTGGTACAAGTTGCAACACTAACAAATAAATAAAACCAAGTGAACTGAGTTATATTTCTGCCATGTTTGGAGCTCCCTGACTTCCAGCAGAGAGAGGAATCATTGTCAGTGAGGCACATCTTTTTTGTTTGTCACATGGAAATGCATGTGTTGCTCTAATATGGGAAACGAAAGGCTGCTCCCAAATGGGTTCAGTGCACGCAGAGCTGATTCTCACACAGAAGCAGCTCTCTTATCTACAAAATAATAGTATGGACTTTTTCAATTGGAATTGCACCTGCCTACAGAATGTATTTTATGATATCTACATTCTTTGGGAATTTAGGACACCAGAGGGAAGAAAAAAAAAAAAAAAGAAACAAACAAAAGAAGTTCAATCTGCAGAAAATCTTAATCTCATCTCCCCACCCTCTGGTTCCTTCTCTGACCTTGGACATTTTTGTAGCATCGATTTGTAGCATTTCCTAAAATATGACGTCAAATCTAAGGGTCTTGCTGTCCTCGTTTTCTTTTATTATAAACTCTTTCATGTTTGTTTATTTTAATGAGAAAAAAATAAGAAGGAAAAGAAAAAAAAAAAAGGATGAGTTTGTTTTAGTTATAATGAATGATTCATGGCTCCTGTGGATCATCTAGGGATGCCATTCATAGTTAATGATTTAAATGCAGTAATAAACCATGAAGCATTCCAAAGTCCACAGTAATGCCTCTGAAGGGATATCTGTGACAGAAGTTGCTGACAGCATCAGAAACTTCCCCCTGTAAATACATACTCAAAATACAGATTTCTCTCTGTTTTTAACCTTCTGCAGGTGTCTTATATATATATGCAGTTGCAGGTCAATATTCTAACAAGATGGCAGTTAGTCTGTAATTTAATTCAGTGTGTTTCTTTCTTCATTTACATTTTTTGCTCATTTTTAGCCTGCAGTGATTATTTGTGTGGAAAGAAATTGTCTTAGAAGTCTATATTTAGCCTGATATATCGGATTAGAAATGTAAGCCAATCATGCAATGAGGTTAATTTTAAATCCTGTGGATATTATACCACTCTATTCAGTTTTCTCAGCACTGGCACCTTTTGTGTTTGAGATCATGTCACACACATAATTCCCTTGTCAAATGTAATTTCCTACCAAAAAGAGAAGCAGCAATGTCCTTAAAATAGGCATTTTTGGAAGTTATCTGGAGAAGAAGCCTGTGCAGAGTTTTGGGGTTTTGTTATCTTTTTTAAGCTGATGATCTGAGGACTGCAATTGTGTTTAAAAATATGCAAAGAATTAATAGAAAATCACCCCAAAAAAAAAAAAAAGAAAAAAAAAACCAGAAATTTGTGGTTGTTCTCCTTTCCCTACCACAAACAGTAGTCACCAATTCTTACTTCATAGTCACTCACCAATACTGGTAGATCTGAGTGCTGTATTTATTATATGCAGCCAATGCTGAGATTAGTTAATACTATTTTTGTTAATACTATATCAGTGAATACTATTTCTGTGATTTCTGTGATATTTTTACATCCTACAGTTTCCTTAACTGCTTTCTTCCACCTCAGGTTTTCCTTCCCCCCCCCCCAAAAAAAAAAAAAAAGTCAAAGATCCATGATTTTTTTTTCTTTTAAATAATGTTGCTGTTTCCTTGGCAGTGGCTGTCTAGGGATGACTATCACATTCATCATCCCCATCAAATCTATTTATATCTATTGGTTAAAATTCAGCTTGTGATCACTGAGCTGCAGATGGAGCTCCCTGAACAGCAAAAGCACTCCACACTTCCGTGCCAGGAACAGTTGGAGCCACAGTGGAGAGGGGACTGAGAAGATGTCATTAGTGTCTTTATCCCTTCGACCTCAGAGAGGTGTCAAAAAGAGGTGAAGATTGTTGTCTCACCTGTGTTATTAGCATCAGGAGTTTCAGCAGGCTCAAGAGGCACCAGATTATGCAGGGGGATTTTTGGTTGGGTTTTTTTTTTTTTGCAAGGCAACATGAATTTTGCAAGTAATTAAAGTGAGTGGATGAGATTGTCAGTCTTCCAATGAACTACTAACAACATACTAAAAAGATGTATTTTTAAAATATGGAAATTGCAGGGTAGGAGTTCTCTTTAAAATATGTTTTTCCAGCAGAATTTACTAAACAAGAGGACAAGGCAGTTCCATGCTAACCAATAAATTCTGGATGATATGCTATAGGAATATTCTCATTTCCTAGGGTATGGAAGAGACCTCCAAGATTATCCAGTCCAACCTATCACCCAGCCCTGTCCAATCAACTAGACCATGGCACTATGTGCCTCAGCCAGTCTTTTCTTCAACACCTTCCAGACAGCGACTCCACCACCTCCCTGGACACCCCATTCCAATGCATTCACTCTCTCTGGCAAGAACTTTCTCCTAACATCCAGCCTAGACCTCCCCTGGCGTAACTTGAGACTGTGTCCCCTTCTTCTCTTGATGTTTGCCTGGGAGAAGAGACCAACCCCCACCCAGCTACAGCCTCCCTTCAGGTAGCTGCAGGCAGCAATGAGGTCAATCCTGAACCTCCTCTTCTCCAGGCTGCACACCCCCAGCTCCCTCAGCCTCTCCTCACAGGGCTGTGCTCCAGGCCCCTCACCAGCTTTGTCACCCTTCTCTGGACACGTTCCAGTATCTCAACATGTTCCTGTGTGACATGCTGTAGGTGATCCTGCCCTGGCAGAGAGGTTGGACTAGGTGATCTTTTAAGGTCACTTCCAACCCTTAATGTTCTGTGATTCTGTGATTTCTTAAGTGTATGAACAGGAGCTGAAGAAAGGTTTTAGAAAAGAAAGAATCATTGAATAGTTTAGGTTAGAAGAGACCTGAAAGATCATCTAGTTCCAAGTCCCCAGCCATGGGCAAGGACACCTTCTACTAGACCAGGCTGCTCAAGACCTTGACCAGCTTGCTCCAGGCCTTGACCAGACAATGGAAAAGTATATTCTCCCCCAAGGCTATGATCCATGCAGGAGGCTTCTCATCCCCCTGCAGGGCTCCAGATGGACATCAGGGTGTCTCCTCATGGAGTGCTGCAGAATTAGGCTAAACTGAACATATTTAATATGATCTTGGGCAGCTAAGCTGCTTATCACTCTCTGTCAGATAATATATTATACAGCTGAGTGGCTAATAGATTAAACAGAGAAAGGCTGACGGCAGGGCATTTGCAGTTGCTTTGGATTATATTCCTCCCACTAGGAATGACACTGTGAGCTTGGGAGGAGCAGGAAAGAGTCTCAGCTTCCTGTTTTTTCCAGAAATCCTGCTTAAATACATGTGTAAAATAAATACTGTCTTGTGTATGCAAAAAAAAAATCCAAATTTGAGCAACCCTGAAAGTCATCACATTTTATATATCTCAGTGTGAATGGATCTTAACAAGGAATAAGGAGTTCGTAATTGGATAGAAGACCAACTGTATCCTGGGCTGCATCAAAGGAAGTGTGCCCTGCAGGACTAGGGAGAAGAGTCTCACCTACTCTGCTCTAATGAGACCCCACCTGGAATACCACATCCAGTTCTAGACACTGAAATGCTAGAGCAGGTCCAAAGACAAAAAGATGATCAGAGGGCTGGAGCACTGTAGGGACAGGCTGTGAGAGTCAAGGCTGTTCAGCCTAGAGAAAAGAGAAGGGGAGACATTACAGTGGCCTTCCGGTGCCTGAAGTAGTCGCATGGAAAAGATGAGGGTTAGTGGGTGCAAAGTACTCCTGGGGAGATTCCAGTTAGACACAAGAGGAACCTTTTTCACAAGACCAATCAGCCACTGGAACCATCTCCCCAGGGAACTGGTGGAGTCCCCATTACTGGCCACTTTTAAGGTTCAGCTGGACAAGGGTGCAGGGCCACCTTATTTAGAGCATGCAGAGAAGTGCAACTAGATGATGATCCTCGAGGTCCCTTTCAACCTGATATTCTATGATTCTGTGGTATGAATTTTAAGGGAAGCTAACCAGAATTAGACAAAGAGGTGGTTTCCTCTTTAAGCACAAGGAAAGGGCACAGGCCACCGAGGGAGCCCGCGCCAAAGGCAACTGGAACGAAGGAACCAGGACGAGTTTAAAGAGAGAACAAAGCTGTTCTTCATGTTGCCTTCGCCTCCGAGGGTTTACGCTACAGCGGCGGGCAGGTCGATCGCCGCCTCTGCCGGTGCTGAAGCCCCATCTAGAGCCCACCTAGGGCATAGCCGCCATACTGCGCCCGCGCCGCAACGCTCCGCACCGCCGGCGGCGGCCAGCCGCAGCGCTCCGCGGCCAGAGGAGTGCCACGAAAACCCATCCGTAACCTATAGAGAGGTGGAGAAGGGTGAAGAGACTGAGGAGAAACTGGTCTGCACAGCAGTTCTCTGCTGCTGCTGCTGCTGCTGCCAGGCTGCTCGGCAGCGGTACTTAGCATCGCTGAATCGTTTCGGTTGGGAAAGACCTTTAAGATCACCAAAGCCAACTATTATCTAACTTAACCAAGGCTGGTGCCTCAGCACCATGTCTCTCAGCACCACATCTCTGCATCTTAGAAACATCTCCAGGGATGGGGATTCGACCACCTCCCCGGGGAGCCTGTTTCAGAGTTTCAGAACCCTTTCAGGGTCTAAGTTTTTTCTTAATACTCAACCTAAACTTTCCCCAGTGCAACTCTTATCCTATCACTTGTTACTAGTGAGAAGAGATCGACCCCCGCCTCACTCACCCCCGCCTCACTCTAACCTCCTTTCAGGTAGTTGTAGAGAGCAACAAGCTCTACTTTCAGCCTCCTTTTCTCCAGACTGAAAAAAAAACCCAGTTCCCTCAGTTGCTCCTTCTAAGACTTGTGCTCCAAACTCTTCACCAGCTTCACTGCCTTCTCTAGACACACTCTAGCACTTCAATGTCTTTCTTGTAGTGAGTGGCTCAAAACTGAACACAGTACTCAAGGTGCAGCCCCACCAGTGCTGCATACAGGAACACCGTCACTTTCCTGGTCCTGCTGGTTACACTGTTCCTGATATATCCTATCCACCAACACAAACATTGCTAGAACCTCCTTTTGGGTAGTAAATTCAGTAACCACTCAAGCACAGTACTACTGAAGTTCAATAACTTGAATTTCAGGTTCCACATAACAGACATCAGTGGAACCAATATAACCAATATTTTGAGAAAACAAATATAATCACTTGGGTAACTATAGGCAGCTTTAGCTAGCAAGTGTCATCAAGCAAACTAATAGAAATGCTGATAGGGAGGACTGATGAAAGAATTAATGGATTACAGGTTTATTAACATCAGTGGACATAGTTTCCCAAGAGCACAGACTCTCCAATAAATTTGATACTGTTTCAATGAGATGAAGCATTAGACTGACAATGAAGACTGAGGTTTAAATAGTGCCTTTACCAAACAGATGACATAATCTTGCATTAACAAATAACTCTAAACAAAATCAGTGTAATATGTATTAAACATTTTTTTTTTAAGATGGTTTTGCTGGGACAGAATATCAGGCCAGCCCTGGGCTGCAGGCCATTAGCAGTTCTGAATCACCCAGCACAGCTGACTTGGGTTGGCTACAGGTGTATCCCACACCATGAGCATCACACTCAGTATAAAGGAGGAAGTTTAGTTTGGAGAATGATCTTTCTGGTGGGGCTTGCTTTGGGGCTCCTTTCAACCCTGCCTCCCTTCCTTCTCCTGATGGCTGCTTTCCTCTTTTATTATGACTATTGTACCTTCACTAGCCTAAGAATAACTTTCTGTAATTTATATTGATGTTGGTTTTGCTGTTTCATTAATTGCATTTTCATCTCAACCTGTGGGTCTTCTTTTCCTGACACCCCCCCCCCCCTTCTCTGTTCAAGAGGAGGCATTGGGTGACAGAGCAACTACTAGAGTTTAGCCCCGATGTGGGCTAAATGTAGACAACTGGTTAACAACTAGTGTAGTTGTTAACTGTTGTTAATCCAAGGGATTGCATATTTTATGATCTTATAGAGGGATGTGCTTTGGTGTGAACCTTTTCAATATATTTATTGACACCTTTGATGAAAACACAGCACTGCTGCATATAAAATCTGCAATATGACACAAATGTCACCTTGAGCTGTACATTATGGTCAAATGAACAGTACCTAATTATCAACCTGACACTGGTACCCAGCCAGCCATCCCTCTCATACAGAAGCTGGTCCAGACTGGAAATAGCATTCCTGACACTGGTACCCAGCCAGCCATCCTTCTCATACAGAAGCTGGTCCAGACTGGAAGTAACATTGGAGCTAGGACCAGTTGAAACCATAATGTTAGCAAATTTCAGCATCCTGCTTTTGAGAACTGCTCTAGCCTGCTTCATCACAGTGATTTCACCAAGTGACACACTGTCACAGTCAACGAGGCTTTATTGGGTGTTCTTACAGTGCAATGAGGACACAACCCACCAGCCCTGGCAAACACCACTATGGTATTTTAGCATGATGCAATTTCCCCTTCCCTTGAAGGGCAGCTTCAGTCACCAGTGAAGTTGAGTTTGACCAAAAATACCAGATTTAGTCTGCAATATCTGAGATAAAGCTCTCACTCACTTCCTTCTGCAGGCTCTTGTAAGAGCAGCATCTGAAGCAGCTGAGCAGAGCAGACAGCTGGGGGCACTCATGACCTAAAACTCTCATATCTTTTCTGCCCAGCTCATCTGGGTGAAATCACTTCCCTTCACTGTTAAAAACGTGCACTGTCTTGCTTGGAACTAGTTCCAGCTTCGAACCACTAAGGCACACTGCAGACTAAAGGTACACTGCCACACTAAAAGCCAACTACTGTGAGGAACAACAGAACTTATCAAACGATCTCTCAACCTTTCTTTGCATTGAATCTTTTGAGTGTCTCTCCCCATAGCTTTGAAGTTTATGGACCTCTGGTGATTCTTGGAATGCATTTGTGAAGGCTTTCTGGTTCTTCAAAACCTTTCTTCAAGTGTGGACACCAGAACTACCTACATTACTTCAGTTGACAAGTTCCACTTGTGGCACAGAATGATGTGATGCCACTTCCCTCTCCCAACTGGTCCTTTCTGGTACTATCAAACAGAAACACACAGAATGTTAGAGGTTGAAAGGGACCTCACAAAATTGTCTAGTCCAACCCTTCTGGCACAGCAGGATCACCCAGAGTAGGTCACATAGGAATGCATCCAGGTGGATTTGGCTGTCTTCAGAGAAGACACCCTACCTGAGGGGTGGTTGTAGCCAGGAGGAGGTTGCTCTCTTCTCTCAGGTGGCCAGCGCCAGAACGAGAGGGCACAGCCTCAGGCTGCACCGGGGGAAGTTTAGGCTCGAGGTGAGGAGAAAATTCTTCACTGAGAGAGTCATTGGCNACTGTCTTCAGAGAAGCAGACTCCGCAACCTCTCTGGGCAGCCTGTTCCAGTGTTGTGTCACCTTCACAGCAAAAAAGTTTTTTCCTTATGTTCATGTTGACTGAATTGACAGCTTAAATTATAAGAACAGAAGGGGCAAAACATCCAGAAAGCAGCCTTCAGTCAAAGCATCCTTGAAGCACAGTATGGAGGCAAACATGAATAATAGAATATTCTACTCTTTTCATTGCCAAAAAAAAAAAAAAGTTTAACCACAGCAAATGCTGAGAAGATGAAAAGGATGCTGGTTTAATGTTACTTAATTCCATTAGAGAATTCCAGTAAGCTGATGCATACACTGCAAGACTTCTTACACTTCAAGCCATAGAAGCTCAGACTTGCCCTAAATCGGACTTCCGCAAATGAAGGTAATTAACTCAAGCATGGTGCCTTTAAGTTGCTGTCCTAACCAGTGGTGTCCAGAATTCCCAAGACACATGTTCTGCTCAGAGGTATCT
The DNA here is from genome assembly GCA_013400475.1 of Tricholaema leucomelas. Taxonomy (NCBI): domain Eukaryota; kingdom Metazoa; phylum Chordata; class Aves; order Piciformes; family Lybiidae; genus Tricholaema lacrymosa; species Tricholaema leucomelas. Next base: position 98,988 of record WAAF01016242.1, read on the forward strand.
CAGTGCTCACACTGGCAGGCAGCTTGGGATGCACTTTGTGGATAATGTCAGTCTGCCCCCTTAACACACTTGACTTAGGAGGAACATCCAGAAATCCAAAGACTCAAATTTCAACTCCCTCCTCTAACTGAGTAGGCACAAATCCCTAATCCCTACCTCCTACTCGCACAAGGTCTGTGATATGTAAGACTGTGGGCTGAGATGTTGGCACTTCTGCTTTCGAAGAAACATTCAACCTTATCTCTCTACAACATAATTTATATCACTAAACTTGAGAGAGACAGAACAAAATTCATTTGCTGTCCTAGAGACAGTAATGCATTTTAAAGGCAAAAGAGATGGATGTTCAGAAGCAACACACATTGCTTTTGATTAAAGAATATGTCAAAATTATTTGGCCATCACATTTTTTGTGTGTGTGTGTGTGTGTCAAAGACTAATATACATGTTGTGAATATGAAATTGTAGATCATGCAAAAGCTGTAGAAACAAGTACACAGATACCACATCTGTCCTTCAAAAAGCAGCCCTCTGGAGAAACAGTAATAAAATCTACTAAGACCAAATGCAGCATTTGACATAAAAGTGCCAGATCCTGAACAAGCTGCATGAAATTTGCTCTCAGTAGAAGATGTCTTCTGGAGAAAGATGTCCTTCACTAATGCCTCACTCAGAAAAAAACCCAACATTTTCAGAAAACCACAGAAAAATCACAGAATTAACCAGGTTGGAAAAGACCTCTAAGATCATTGACTCCAACCTATCACCTGACCTTTCTAATTAACTACACCGTAGCACTAATTGCCTCATCCAGTCTCTTTAGGCAGCCCATTCCAATGCCAATCACTCTTTCCATGAAGAACTTCTTCCTAACATCCAGCCTAAACCTGCCTTGGCACAGTTTGAGGCTGTGTTCTCCTTGTTCTGTCACTGAGTGCCTGGCAGAAGAGACCAGCCCCACCTGGCTACAACCTCTCTTCAGGTACCTGTAGAGAGAAATAAGGTCTCCCTTGAGCCTCCTCATCTCCAGACTGAACATGCCCAGCTCCCTCAGCCTCTCCTTAAAGGGCTGTGTTCCAGCCCCCTCACCAGCCTTGGTGCCCTTCTCTGGACACGTTCAAGCACCTCAACATCTTTCTTAAATTGAGGGGCCCAGAACTGGACACAGCACTCAAGGTGTGATCTAACCAGCACTGAGTACAAGGGCAGAAGGACTTCGCTGGTCCTGATGGCCACACTATTCCTGATAGAGGCCAGGATGCCATTTGCCTTCTTGGCCACCTGGGCACACTGCTGGCTCAAGTTCAGTCATCTGTCAACCAGTACCCCCGGGTCCCTCTCTGCCTGGCTGCTCTCCAGTCACTCTGTCCCCAGCCTGTAGCGCTGCATGAGGTTGTCCGGGCTAAAGTGCAGAACCTGGCACTTGGACTTGTTAAAACTCAGTATTTTTTTCCCTAATCATTCTGTACTTGTTACCACAGCATCTTCTCCACCTTCCTGGGCTTTTTAATTTAAATTTCATATAAAATACCTGTTGCTAGTCCGTGAGCAATAATCACGTAGTTTTAATTTGGGACCTTGTTAAAACACATCTATACCCACAACATGAGCAGTTAAAGCTTCATATTGTAGTAAAGGGGCATCTTATTTTATTATGTGGTGATGTTAATTCATCACATTGTAAACCATACTTATGTGATTCACCACAACCCCTTTTCTCCACAAGGCAGTTGTGAGCTCACAATCCAAGCACACATTCTAACACAAAGAACTCTCACAAATTCATCGAATCTCTGAGCGGTGTGATGTATATGTAAATGTTTCTTTCATCACAATACATTTCCCTTTTATTTTTCAGTGTTCCACAGCCTTGGAAAACTGTATTGCTACAAACAATTGACCATGAACAATGCTCAACGTGCCTCTTTTCCACATCTTCAAGTTCAGCTGAGTTCACAGAAGCCCATTCTCCATTCCTTGTCAGAGACACAAAAGGGGCGTCAGTAGCGCCGTAGCAACTCCAATGCCCCCACAGTCAGAGAATGCTCAAGAAAATCCCCTTTGAGGGGGTTGCAACTAGTTATAGTATGAGAAGTGACACAACAGACATTCTTTCAAAGAACTGAAACTCCAAATTGTAAAAGGTGAGCGGTCACTTCTCAGCAGATGACTCAGGAGCACTTGAGAAAAGAAAGTAAAAAGATTTCAGGTCACTTTAGACTCCAGGGCATGGGAGACAGGCTTTGAAAGTGATCTTGGGCTTCTCATTTCACAAGGTAGGTGAGCACTCAGTAAGAAAAGCAGCTGGGCCCCAACAAAACCGCAGGTCATTTTGACAAAGGCATTAAAAAGTACTAGCAGACCATGAGTATTTATAGCAAAGAGACTGGCATTTAGTTCTATTTGCATTGGAATTTGAAGTGTGTTGATGGTATGAGTGCAGATCGTTGAGAGCAAAGGGAAGTACATACACAATGTATGTTGCATGCAGGAGAATACCAACATCTGTTGAGGAAAAAAGCCTTCAGCTGGACCCACACTACATCCATATTCATGCTCCTACATAGACATCTTACTGTAGGCAGTAAGGAGAGAGGGAGCAAAGATTTACCTTGCTCCTGGGAACAACAGCCTGAATTTGCCCTTTTGGGTACCCATATCTGCAAATCGTTTTAAGTCAAAATCCTTTTAGCATAATTTCCTGGATTTTGAAGACAGCTTTTCTGCAAGTGCAGATGCAGGATACTACTTGTAGTCTATATGCAGGCAGATGCATGTGAATGTGCATGCATCTATTCCAATGTGAAAGGCAGGATCATATCACCTCTTCTGAGGGAAAGCATCAGAAAATGTGAAGGATGAAAGATCTCCTTTGGTATTTCACCCTAAATCTGATGGTTCGCACCAGCCTTTGATATTTGGCAGAAATTGAGTCCCTAAGTCTGAATCTCACAGACACATTTCATTTGCAGTCCTCCTGGGTAAAGCAAGCAGCACCTCGCTTTGGCTCCTTTATTTGTATCATCTTGTGTTCTGAGTCCCCATTTCTTCAAGAAGTTTTGCTATTTGAAGCAACATCACAAAGACCTTTCCCTTTCCAAATCTGAACACCATCTTTGTTCTGGCAATTCAGGGAATCTGTTTTACCCATCATATTAGATGCAGCCATTGTAGTGGTTCCCACCCCCTATGCCACAACCATTGCTACGGTGTGGTGGAAATCAATAGCACTTTCTCTATGCATCAGGGGTTTCCCATCGACCAGTCAATGAGCATGGGTTCCACTCTGAATAACCCCGGGGCTTTATCCCTGTTGTTACCTCTGAGAATATCAAACCGTGTGACATTATGACCCGATTTAGTTTTTGAAGGTTTCCAACCTTCTTTTTCTGAAGCAGTTAAGCTCTGAGGCTCCTTTCAAGCCTTCCACTTCCCCCTCCAGCTCTGGAATGAAATACTCTGTTTCAACTCTCCTCCCCATCAAGCAAGCAGTTAAGACATCAGACTTGCTTTACACGGACTGAAGAAAACTGCAAAACATTGTATCTTGCTCAGGTGATACATATATTTGTCCTGTCAGGGGGAATCTGAAATACCACATCATTTATCTGCACTGTATCAACTATTTTGTAGAGGACAATACCTTAAATGCATTATTTGTAGGGTTTAGTTCAACAAACTTAAATCAATTAATCCCTATGCCCATAGTGCACACTATCTGAATTTATTCCAGTTCAGCAGCTAATTCCAGTGTGTTAGCACTATTCTGGATGGAGCAATTGATGAAGAAGTCTGAGGACAAGTCATTTATTCTGAATAAGAGGCCTATATTCAGTATAATTCAATACCTGCATTAAATATACATAATGCCTAAACTCAATACCTGTATTACCTATATTCAATAAGTAATGATTAATTAGTTGCTAGCCAAGCCCCAAATGGTTAGTTCATGACAATTAGTCTATAAAATATCTACACAGAAAAGCCTTTCACATTTGTTTTATTGCTTTCTCTTGGTGGTTTGGTTGGGGTTTGTTGGTTTTTTTTAATTGCTTTTTCTGCTTATAATTTTCCTAGCTACAGTGGGCATGGAGACGGATTATGAATCCCTTTCATCCTATTTACAGCAGCAACAGCATTTCAGATTCTGGCCTGGCTTGCTGCCAGATACAAGCAATACATTTCCTCCAGTTGCAAGCAATAAAATTATTCTGTCTTTGTTATTCTGCATTACCCTGGGTCTTTTTGAAGGACATCAATGATTCTCTGCCAGCGCTGCTGTGATGAATTATATGCCTTAGCTGTTTAGCACAAGGGTGAGCTATACAAAGCCACAGGAGGATGAATTTTTTAAGAAATGATCCACTGATTTTTTTTTTTAATATCAATTTCATAACAGTCATGCAAATATAGTAAAAATATTAAGTGCAATTAGGGAGATAATCAAAATTAGGAAATTCATGCACCAGTTGCTGGGTTGTATTGGTTTGTTGGGTTTGGGGTTTTTTTTGCATGCTGCATGTCTGGTTTGTGGGATTTTAGGATCAAAAAACTAAGAGCTCAGTTGAGCTCAGGAGACTCCACGTCAGCTCTATGCCTCCCAGGTACTTTTGTGCTTTTGAAATACCTGATTCTATCTCCTTTAACAAGAGCTTATGCTGACATGTTTATGATTGCTTTCTAGCCTAGTCATTGAATTACCTTTTCAAGAAATCTCATCAGGCATATTCAGAGTTCTTGTGCACAATGTCTAAGCTGGTTTTGAGAATCTCCCAATTATGACTTTCCTCACAATATTCCCCCCACACACCCTTAAAATTTGTATTCTGAGGGGTTGCATTAAAACTGTGCTTTCTCACCTATTTCCTTATATTTTATTAGAAGGAAAGCGTTTTTCTTCCCAAAAGCACTACTTTGGTTAACAAAACTGGTACCTTGTCCTGTTGCCCTCATGGTTTTTTTATTTTCATCTAGTGGTCAATATGCATTAATTTTGTACATTCATACCAAGGAGAGATGGTTCTGTCATATGCAAATCTGTCTCACTCTCAAGAATGTCCCATTTATGTCTTCCAGTGCAAGTAATTTTTGTATTAAATGGTCTGCTCTATTCCTCTCCACCCTAATTCTTATGTCACTTCCAGCACTGTCCTATAATAAGATATTCCATCAGTAAGTTTAGTGAGGCAGGCAAAATCTGCTATTTGTTTCTTTGTCTCTCCAGAAAGAAGTTTGTTTGAGTACATTCAATATTAAAAGTTAGCATTAGGAAAACAAACAAACAACAAACAGAAAACCACACAAAATCTAAAACAGCAGTAACTTAGAGTAACAAAAGTCGTGGTTTAGGAACCCTATTACTGATTTGTGGAAGAAAGCACAACAGCCTTAATAAATTGGGCCTGCCTTTGAATTCAAACCTATTCCCTAGCTTTAGGCAATACTTTTATCCTTTTTCAGTATAATCCATTTTGCTTTAAGTTCTGTGGTATTTTACAGTTTTGTATCATTCCTCTCTTTTGCTCTCCTTGGTTTCAGGTAATTTTGCTTTTAAGCTGTATCTCATATATATATATATATATATATGTATCATATATATCATAGAATCATAGACTCAGTCAGTGTTGGAAGGGACCACAAGGATCATCTAGTTCCAAACCCCTACCATGGGCAGGGACACCCTACCCTAGATCAGGCTGGCCAGAGCTCTATCCAGCCTGGCCATAAACACCTCCAAGGGATGGGACCTCAACCACCCACTTGGGCAACCCATTCCAGGCTCTCATCACTCTCACGGTGAAGATATTTCCTCCTCACGTCCAATCTGAACCTACCCATCTCCAGCTTCTCTCCATTCCCCCCAGTCCTGTCGCTCCCCGTTATCCTGAAAAGTCCGTCCCCAGCTTTTTTGGAGGCCCCCTTCTGCTACTGGAGGGTCTCATCAAGGTTGCCCGTGAGCCTCCTCTTCTCCAGACTGAACAGCCCCAACTCTTTCAGTCTGTCCTCATAGCAGAGGTGTTCCAGTCCTCTGAGCATCCTCAGCCTCCTCCTCTCAGGAATACAACCTCACCTGCCTTAGCTGCTCCTTGGTTCTCCAGCCCCTTCACCAGCTGCGTTGCCCTTGTCTGGACACACTCCAGCACCTCAATGTTCTACTTGTAGCAAGAGGTCCAAAACTGAACCGTGTATGAGTGTGGCCTCTCCAGAGACAACTACAGGGACACAAACACTTTTCTGCACCTGCTGGCTACATCTGGTTTTGATCCAGGTCAAGGATGCTGTTGGCCTTCTTGGCCACCCGAGTACACTGCTGGCTCATATTCAGGCAACACTCATAGGTCCTTTTCTGCAGGGCAGCTCTAGAGCCGCTCTACCCCAGGCGTGTAACGTTGCACGGGGTTGCTGTGACCTAAATACTGGACCCAGCGCTTGACGTCGTTAAACTCGATACAACTGGCCTCGGTCCTTCGATCCAGCTTGTGTATTTCAAAACCAAGACGGTGGCATCAGGGAAGACCCGCAGCGCCCGCTGGCCTCGGGGCCGCCACTCTCGTTGGCGGCTTCCCGTGGGGTGGGGAGAGGCGGAGCGGGAGCTCGGACTCAGGGCACCGTCAGACTCAGCTCAGCCTTCACCGTCTCTTGAACCTCCGCCGGAGCAACACCGCCCGCAAGCAGCGCCCGCTCGCCGAGCCCCCCTCACACGTCCCCACAGCGCCTCAACCAATCAGCAGCTGGGATGTAGCCTCCCACCAATGGTAGAGCAGTTTTCCGTCGGGCGCCGCCAGCCGCTTGTCCCAACCAGCTGCCGAGAGCCGCGGCGCGCAGTCCGACTGACAGCGCGGGTAGCCAATGGCTGAAGGAGCACAGCCGGCTCCCGCCTGGCCCCGTTGCTCGGGCAGCCGCTGTCAATAGCTGCTGTCGCCGCGCCGCGGCCCCTTTAAGCGTAGCGTGGCAACCCCTGGCGCGTCTACCTAGCGGGCTGCAGGTACCGCTGGCGGCGAGGTCGGGTCGGGGCCGCGACGGGAAGTATCGTTGAGCGGAGGGAGGAACTGGGGTTGGAGGAGTGTTTGAGGGGGCTGCGAGGGTTGTGACCGGGCCGAGACGTAGGCCTAGGCCTAAGCCTAGCCTCCTGGGAAGGGGGGGCGGGTGGGTGTTTGGGTGCTTGCATCCGCAGCTGCAGATCTTACTCCCGAACGGACAGTGTGGGCTGGGCTGACAGGCTCGATTTCGGGACAAGCATCGGGGACAGTGGCTGGGCCCCGGGACTCTCAGCCGCGAAGTTCGGGAGTGGGGGAGAGGCTTCGTCCTGTGCAGGGCGGAGGGGGGCGTTCGGGTGGAAGGCCTTCTGAAGAGCAGTGTACGGTGGGGGGACTTCTGCCCTCTTACTCTGTTGTCGTGTGTTGTAGGGTGAGATAATTGCATTTAAACTGTACTGTCGCGTAGTAAGGTATAGTGGCCAGTTGTTTTAAGGAGTGGTAATTATAAACAATGTTCAATATGTTCTTTAAGAACTTCTCCCCAACGAAGCAAAATGACTTGCGTACACTTTGGGAACTGAAGAGCTGCTTTCAGGAATGGCTGAGTTGAAGTAGGTAAGTCTACACATGCCGGAGGTATAGGTGGAAATACAAACACTGTTGTGGGCCTCCTTGGCAGGGGATTTAGAAACATAATCTCTTTTCCTGGTCGTAGGGCTGGCCTCCCTGTTACCTATTTGGACTGCCACTTCCTCATTTCTGACTTGGTGCTTACAGCAGCTTTGTCGTTTTGAGATCTGCTGCTAGACAGTGTTACTTTCACAGAGTGAGCTGCATTTAACATTGGCATTTAAAACCATATAATGTTTTGATTCACCAAAAACTGGTAAGCTTAGAAGTGGTGCACACAATTAAGTCATCAGCTGCAGAAAGCTTCCCTAATGAGTATTTGCTCCTCATTAACGAGTCATCAGTGAATATGTTTTGATGTGATATGAGTCCTTTTACTATTAGGATGTAAAAAAGGATGGATGGAGGAAGACAACAGAGATAAATTTCTTTTGAAGTTGTTCTTCAGTATAGAATATTCTTTATTCTTGGTATTCTTTGTTCTTAAGCTCAGCACTTTATTAGTTTGGATTGATGCTTTTGTACTTGTCTGAAATCGGCTCTTGTGCCGTCCCTATCTGAGAATAGGTGGGAAAACTGAGTGGGCCATTAGAGGTCAGCACTTGTACTCTGGAAGGTGGTATGGTGACCAATAAAAGCATCTCACCTCCTCTGCTCTTGCAAGGGCATTAAGATAGAGCTTTAAAAGTCTTGCTCTGGATGTTCTGTGAGAGAAGAATTACTAAATAGTTTTTCTGTATTGCTTATTACTTGTAATCCATTAATTTAATTTCTGCTTCTGTGATTTAGTTAGGAGTGTTAGAGGCCAGTATTCTATCACCCTTGGAGTCGTTTTGTGTCCTGTAGTCTGTCATGTGCTTCACAGTTTTTTGTAGCATGTTTTCAGTTAAGAAAAAGTCAATAATAGCAATAGTAGGAGATGGTGACATGAATGATTATGAACTTCTGGAAACAAAACTGATTCTGAAGTTTATACACATCTCAGATTTATTTCAGCCACACTATACTGATCTGATCGTGATGCTTGAGGCTTCCAAAAGCACGTATGGAGCTCTTGAAGGGAGGGGTTGGGGTTCTAGTGATGGTGAGCTTAGCAGACCTACAGCTAACTCACAGACTTACTAAACGGATCAGGGAAAACAGATATCTTTGTGAGTCTTACGTAAGTTGAATGTGTTTTATAATCAACGCAAGCTAGTTGGTAACAATGGAAAAGTCAATGAACCAAAGTGTTTCTTAATTAGGCAGTCCTTAGGCTAACAAGTAAAACTCAAAACAGCCTAGTGATTCGTTTGTTCTCTAGATAAACTGTGTATTCTTTTATGTTAATCAATCTTTTATGTTAATCAAATTAGAGTATAAACTAGTGGAAAGGAGAACTTGGCAAGAGTTGACAGACTGAGTTTTCTTGGTTTTGTATGGGAAACATTCTAATGCTACCCATTTATAAAAGTAAAAACTATTTGAAGATTCAGAAGATAGTGGCTTTCCAGTATCTGAAGGGAGCCTACAGGAAGGCTGGAGAGGGGCTATTTACAAGGTCTAATAATGTCAGGAAGAGGGGTAATGGGTTTAAGCTGGAAGAGGGGAGATTTAGACTGGATGTTAGGAGGAAGTTCTTTGCAGTGAGGGTGGTGAGACACTGGAACGGGTTGCCCAGGGAGGTTGTGGATGCTTCCTCCCTGGAGGTGTTTAAGGCCAGGCTGGATGAGGCCTTGAGCAACCTGCTCTAGCGGGAGGTGTCCCTGCCTAAGGCAGGGGGTTGGAGCTGGATGATCCTTGAGGTCCCTTCCAACCTTAACCATTCTACGATTCTATGATTCTAAGATGTTCCTGGCAATTCATCAAGGGTGTTTTTATTGGTTCACCTTTTTCAACTTGTTTGCAGTCCATTGCTTTTCAAAGTACTTCCAGAATGCATCAGAAATTACCGTTCATTTCTGTTGTTGTATGTCGAAATGATACTTGGCAAAATATTCTCAAAACTGGGGAACATCCAGTACAGAAGTGATGGTTGATTCTAAACCATCCAATTCATACAATTTGTCTGCTTTAAATACATTCTCCAGAAAGATTATTGCTTCTTCAGTGAACACTTGTGGGACTATAAAACAACTGATCAGCCTTGAGTCAGTAAAGTGAAAGTGAGTGTTCTTATTTTATATATATATAATTAGGCATCTTGATGATTGAGCTGCAGGCAGTTATGTTTCCCCTAATTGCAGTCTCATTTATTTTCTTTCACATTTTTTTCTTTTCAAGAAAAGTCTGTGCATGCTAATTTCTTCTGTCCTTCTGTGTCCTGAACACAGGCAAAATTTGGACCTATGTCTGTTATATCTACCCTCTTGAAGGTATTTGCACCCTTCCTCCTCATAGGGTTAGCTTAACTCCTCTGAATGTGGTGATGCCTATAATAATGATGTGCCTCTGGATGCCATATGTGTCCCTGTGGCCTTGGGACAGACTCACATCCAAGGAACAGAGCAAGTTGCTGGAATTCCCAGCAGGTTGTTTTATTCAGCAGTTTGTTATGAGTGAAGCAGGGAACGTGTCTTAGATGCAGAGAAAACAGTTGTTAGTCTAATTAAAGTCTTAGTCAAAGACTTATTATTAGTCCAGCTGCTAACACAGTTCAAGTTATTTAGGCACAAACTCCAGTGACAAACCTTTTCTCTGACTGTCTTCCACTGAGAAGTCTTCACAACAAGTCATCAGTATCCCAAATCTTCCCCTGTCCAGAGGAAGATGGTGATGTTTTCTTTCTTGAGTCCATTTCAATTTCACAAAATCACAGAAACATTCAGGTTGGAAAAGCCCCTCAGGATCACCAAGTCCAACTGATAACCCTACTCTACAAGGTGCACCCTAAACCATACCCCCAAGCACCATATCTAAACAACCTTTAAACACATCCAGGGTTGGTGATTCAACCACCTCCCTGGGCAGCCCGTTGCTGGTAATAAAGTTTTCCTAACATCTAGTCTAAACCTACCCAGTCACAGCTTGAGACCATTCCCTCTTATTCTATCACTATTTACCTGTGAGAAGAGACTAGCTTATTATGCCTGTTATGCTTAATATGCTTATTAACACACTGTCCACCTGGCTCTTTATTCTCCTTCTCATGGATTGATGATTGTACATTACACCTGAATTTACTACATGTGATGTGTCTTACACATGTTAAGTACCTTTTCTTTGCTCTAGATACTGCACATGAGACCAATTTACCCATCTCTCAATACTGCATCCCATTGATGACCAGTAGCTGAGCACAGATGAGATATTGCAGCTTAGGGGCCCACTGTTGTCCTGTGTTTGTGCTTTCGGGCCCCTGTAGTCACCCCACGCCTGTATTCTGTTATGCTGCCTTGCAAGGGTTGTAGATACTTGGGTCTGCACAGAGTAACTATTTGTTATTGCTGTGTGTTACTTACAAATGTAATAGGAGGTGCTGGACAATTGCATGAAGTTATGGAAAAAGCTGAAACAAATGAGGCAGGTTCCCTGGTAGGTAACTAATTTTGTTGCAGCTAAATAAGATACAACGAAGCTCCAGGCTGCCAAGATGAGTAAAATGAATCTTAATCATAGAATCATAGAATGGTTTAGGGTGGAAGGGACCTCAAGGATCATCCAGCTCCAACCCCCCGCCATAGGCAGGGACACCTCCCGCTAGAGCAGGTTGCTCAAGGCCTCATCCAGCCTGACATTAAACACCTCCAGGGAGGAAGCATCCACAACCTCCCTGGGCAACCCGTTCCAGTGCCTTACCACCCTCACTGTAAAGAACTTCCTCCTAACATCCAGTCTAAATCTCTCCTCCTCCAGCTTAAACCCATTCCCCCTCTTCCTGACATTACCAGACCTTGTCAATAGTCCCTCCCCAGCCTTCCTGTAGGCTCCCTTCAGATACTGGAAAGCCATTATAAGGTCTCCTCGAAGCCTTCTCCTCTCTAGGCTGCAGAGCCCCAACTCTCTCAGCCTGTCCTCACATCTTGTGTGGGCTACAAATGCAAACTAATGGTTTTAATGTTTTCTCCATTCAAGATGACAGAAATAATATAAGGTCTGTGTTACAGCCCTCCAGAGTACTATTTTTCTACTTTATATTGTTTTAGTATATTTATAGTATTTATAGAAATACATTAGTTTGGGTTTTTTTGTTTGGTTGGTTTTGTTGTTTTTTTTTTTGCATTCCCTGAGATTCTGTCATATGGAGACAGAATTGATGCAGTCTTGGCTGTACACCTTCTAGAAGACAGGTTGTTCCCAAAACTCTGATTGTGCTTCAGTTTGGGCATGGTTTGCCCTTCAAGAAGCAAAATGACATCCATTCAGTATGAATGTTTGTGAAGCCAGGACAGGAGCTGCTTGGGAGTAAGGATGCATCCTGATGTATTCTAATATTCTTAGATAATCTTAGTTTTCTGCTCATGAGCATGTCTGAAGATCTTCATTGCACTTTAATGAGAAGATAGCACAGTTATGGTTAGGTATATACCTTTGAAACATCTTTGATAACTGCAGTATCTCAGAAGACAAGAGTCATTACAGGTCATCTGTTTGTTTGCAATAACTGATACCTTCGAGCATATGTTTAGGAATCCCTAAGACAAGGTTGTCTTCTTTCTGGGCTTTGAAAAGCAATTTTGGTTTCATCAGAATCCTCTCTGGCATAATTTTTAGGCATGCAACTCATCTGGACCACTTTAAAAATATTTAGGGACTTATAAAACATAGTAAAGAAAATTATGCTCTTCCAAAAAATTCAGTATTCATTTCCCAGAAACTTTCCAGTCTGGAAATCTATTGGAATATTTATTCCTCTAATTCCTTCTTTATAGGTTATGAGGGCAAATGGATTCCAGGTGCAGGAGACAGAATTGTGCTAATAGTAAACTGGGCTAGAAGGCCTGAATTTGTAATGAATCCTGTCCTGACAACTGACACTTGTGTTCTTAGCTGTGCAATTCCACACATGGAGACAGTGGAGCAGAAGGCTGAGAAGCATGCTGAGTTTATTTTGTGGGGAAATAATATATTGAAAACTTTGCAGCTCATTGACAGGTCTGGTATATGCCCTGCAGTATAGAAGAGTTCTAAATAAAAGCTGCTTAATTTTTTTTGTGTGTGTGTTTGTAGTTTGCTTTACCATTTACAAATGGGTTTATGTCATTCAACAGGCAGCGCTAGTGGGCTCTGATGCAAGTCCTATTTATTCACCCATTAGAAGCTTGATGTCCTGAAGTTGAAGTGAGATAGATGGTGAAATAAGCTTGAGAGCTGTGAAGAATGGCAAGAGACAAAAGACATAGGAGGCTGAGTGTAGTCAATAAAATACTTCCTCAACTGATGAAAAACTTCTGACTGAGATGGTGAGGGGAATTTTGGATGTATTTCCCCCATTGCATTCTCAGGAAGTATCTCCAAAATGCAAAGTAAGATGATTCTGCCTTGAGAGTAGGGGATTTTTGACCTTACATCAGAAGACCTAGCACAGAAGCAGCCTTTCTCATTCTATATCTGCTGCAGATACATTGTTTATCAGCAGTGTGGTCTCTCTTACAGATAAAAAAGCCCTGAGAGGCTCCATTTACATTTTCCTATAAAACACATGACACAGACCTGTGGGCTCTTGCCAGTTCTTGAAGGCATGGAGCACAAGATGTTGTAGGGCGTCAGAATACTTCTGGGGCAAAGACTGTGACACATAGGCACAATCTAATTAGCAGTTAGAGACAGAATGTCTTCCTGACAAATAGGACAACTGACTAGTCAAACCTATTCTTTAACATCATCATCATTGGAGTGTTGGAAAATTGAGAGGTGAAAGATTTAGTCAAATTCTACAAGCATCCATTATTCACATCAGTCATGTGAATAAGTTGTTCATCATAGAATTGTTTCAGTTGGAAAAGACCTCTAAGATCATCGAGTCCAACCATCAACCTGAGACCACCATGGCCAGTAAGTCATATCCCAAAGTGCCATGTTCACACATTTCTTATTACCAAAATGATTTAAAGTATGGCTAAATTCTTGTCCTGAATAGCATCCAGCTTTCACTTGCCTTCTCTTTCGTTTCCCAAATACTTCTTTTCCCCACTCTCTAACCTGAGAGTAATATCTTACTCTAGATTCAGCTATGTTAATTTCCTGATTTCTCTTATGGGGATGAAGTGCCTCAAACTACTGAGTGTCATGCTAGTAGCACTCCTAAAGTGATGTCTGTCACATACCATGTAAATAATAAGGCTAATGTAGCATGTGGCTTGAAGTTGTCATCTTGAATAACTTCACAGTTTTTCTTTTTTTAACCTTTCTCAACTAAACAGCAAAACCACTCCCACTCTTTTCTTCTCTCTAAATTGTTACAGAAAAAAAAATATGCATTCTGAATGATAACTGCTGCTCACTGAGCTGAACTGCAAAGAGCTCATGCTTTGGAGATGATGGAGATGGAAATAAATCCAAGGAGATAATCCAGCTGCTGCCATTGTGACAACTGAAAAGTTCTTTGTGTCAAAATGAACAGACTTTGAGGGGAAAAAAAAAAAAAAAAAGAAGCTGAGAAACAGTTAAATCTGAAAAAAAATGGGAGAAAGAATAAGGAGCCCAGATTCTGAGTATGACAGGAAATCAGATGGGGATAAAAATAGTGACTCTTACTATTCAGATGAAGATAATGCGTCGCGTTCGTCTGGCCAGTCGCCAACACTGAGCTATCCATCTACAAGCCAAGAAAAAGGAGACCACAAGCCACAAACTTCAAACAGCCTTCTGCACTACCAAGGTAGGTAGAAAGCAGAAAATGTTGCATTGTAGATGCACTAAAGAGTTAATTGTCTTTGAAAGCTGAAATACAAATGGGAAAGCGTCTATAAATAATGTTCATATGAGTTGTGCTACAGATGGCAGGTGGACTGTGACTGCTCCACTGAAAACTGTAATTAACTTGTTCCTACATAGGGATGATTTTTGGTGATTCTTGGAATTATTCATGGTTTGTTATTAAGTGAACGTGGCTCTTACACTACCCTTTTGTTGATATATGCTGGTACATGTCAAAGACAGAAAGATTCAAGGTCAAGGACTAAAGGCAGTCAGTAAAAGAACAGTAACTTCTCAGACAAAATGCCCTAAAGATATCTCTTGTGGCATTCTAGCAGCTTTACAGTGTAATGTTGGCTACTTTCAAAAAGCAAACACATGAAGAATCCTAAAATCATAGAACTGTTGAGGTTATAAGAGACCTTTGAGATCAGCAAGTCCAACCATGCACCTTGAGCTCGCAATCCCACCACTGCTGATACGATATTACCACTAAATCGCATCCCTCAGCACCACATCCATGCATCTTTGAAACACTTTCAGGGATGGTGACTCCACTACCTCACAGAGCAGCCCTCTTCTAATGCCTGATAACCCTTTCTGGGAAGAAATTTTTCTCAATATTCAACTTGAACCTCGTTTGGCACAACTTGAAGCTGTCACCTCTTGTCCTGTCACATGTTAGAAGAGACCAACACCCACCTTGTTCCAAACTCCGTTAAGGCAGTTGTAGAGGATCATGAGGTCTCTCTGCAGCCTCCTCTTCCAAAGGCTAAACATCCCCAGTTCCCTCAGCTGTTCCTCATAAGACTTGTGTTCAAGGCCCTACACCAGCATAGTTACTCTTCTCGATGTGACAGGAGAGAGGAAATGTGTTTGGTGAAAGGTAGGTGCACGTGGAAATTCAGAAGGAAGTCTTGGCAGCTCTTTCCTTGAGGGTGAAATACCCAATCTGAGATGAAATAGCTCCACTTTGAGCTTCCTCATGCACACCTCACCTACATAACCTTGAGACTGTGGGGAAATGAACATCCCTACAAAAAGGGAGGGAATGGATAGACAGCTTCTGGGCTGATGTAAGGATGTGAAATCTCTCTGCCACACAGCCTTGTTCTATGTAACTGCACAAATTTTCTGCTGAAGTCACAGTTTATCCTGCCTTCCTCAAGCAACTGTTCCATTTCATTTTTAAGTGCTTGATCCTATAGAATCATTTGGTCAACATTTGAGAAGGGCAGATTTAGACTCAATATTAGGAAGAAATTCTTTACAGTGATACAAATGAGACATTAGAACAGGTTGCCCAGGGAGGTCGTGGATGCTTCCTCCCTGGAGGTGTTCAAGGCCTTGAGCAACCTGGTCCAGTGGAGGGTGTCCGTGGCCATGGTAGGACGGGGTTGGAACTGGATGATCTCTAATGTCCCTTCCAACCCAAACCATTCTATGATTATTATGTAGAATATGCCAAGAATCTAACCCTAAGTACTGGAGTTTTCCAGGGACTGTATCTCTTCAAATCCTTGACAGTCTTGGTGCCCTGGTGCAACTGGTGTTTGCTGAGCTTCTCTGTGTTTAGAAGTGGTATCTTCTCCATAGCAGTCATGGTTTAGTTTTCTGGGAAGAAAAAATTGCAATATCACTGTGCTGCTTACTTTGGAGGGGGCAAATGAATGACTAAATCCTTGATTACACACCCAGAATTGAACATAAGTATTGCATGAAAGCATTGTAAATGTTGTGTTCTTGACATGGTGCTGGGCCATCTCACTTAAACCAGGCTAATACCTGGAAAAGGTGGACCAGGTGATCCTTGGGGACCCTTCCTACCTGACATTCTGTGATTCTGGAAAGACACTGTTCCTCAATTTAGCTGTATAGTCAAAAGTGCAAACTTGCTGTTGGAATTTTTTCCCCTAAGTGTGGAGAAATCCCTGAAGGGGCTGGAATCCTAGGGTTAATGGGAATTCCCCTAGCTGGTGATAGGAGTGGCATCATTCCTGCAGTGCATGTATTAGATAATCTTTTCATACCTGAATAGGACATAAATATTCTTTGTAAAGGCAAAAAGTAAAACAACAAAACCAGTTCTTTTGTTTGCCTAAGCTATGGAAAAAAATCAGCATCAAGCAGAAAATGATTATTTGTGCAGACTATTCAGAGGAAATGCCAAGAAAATATAGTACAGATTTTTTTTTTGCTGTAAAATTTTCTTTGTAGAATAGAAACAAGGTGAGCACCAAAGTGGGGGAGAAAAGGATTTGCTGTCACACATACACTTACTGTCTGTATGGAGGTGTCTGTATGAAGGTGACTGCACTATTGCAGCTTCCCAGCTCTCAAGCCGGAATTTCAGGCTGCTGTGCTCCAACATTGATGTATCTTAATGAATTATGCACTCTCTATGTATTCAGCTGTTTTAAAGGGAGGGTTTTGGTGGATTATATGCTTCATCCTTTGAGTGTGGCTTGAGAGGCAAATAAGGTAGAAACAGAATGTTTTAGCTTTTGTCATTGGGGATGATAATAAAATAATACTATGAAATAGGAATGGGAGTGATGCATGCTGGTAATCAAATAAGGATACTGTGTGGAAAATAACTTGTGATACAAGAATAAATTATTCAGGGGAGAACTGAATTTTCATGGGATTTATAATTTTGCTTTGGAGGCTTTTTTGCATTAAGCCTTTGAAATCTGCTGTTTTGTCTGTAAGCATGGCAGCTGGATTTGGAAATACTCCTGCATTTGTCTGAGAGAATTACATCTTGCATAATGCATAACTAGCTAACGCTCAGCCTAATTGGTGCCATTTTAAAAGGATTTGATAATATTGTGTGCCTAAGAGCACAGGATTTGTAAAACATTTTAATAAACACCATCAAACATTAACAAAATATGACTGTCATTCCTGATACAATTTGCAGATGATTACTTCACAATGGTCCTGTGTTGATGGCTGCAAATACTACTTCTTGCAGGAGATCACAGATAGATATTTCCATTTTATTTTTCAATCAATCAAAATGAGCAGAAGTCTGTCATATATATGTGTGTGTGTATATACACTGACACACATATAATACATATGTATAAACACACATCTATATGAACACACACACACACATATATACATATATATGCCTTTTATTGTCTTATTTGAAAGCTGCCACCTCTGCTGAGTATTGTAAAATCATTTCAGGCACAGCTTTATTTCAGAAGGATGTCTGCACAGACAAACTGCATTTCCTCATAGTAAACTTGCCTTTTTCATTGTTATTATTGTTTTTTTTTTCTCTCTTAGCCACAAAGAAATTGGGTTCCAAATATGCACCAAGCAAAAAAGGGACACGGTGGGGGTTCCGTTCTCAGAGCCTTACTAGGGATTCTCCTGCCAAAGATATAGATCTTGTTACAAAAAGAGTTCTTTCTGCTAGGCTGCTGAAAATCAATGAGCTCCGAAATGAACTAACTGAACTCCACATCAAGCTAGACGAGCTGCAGAAGGAAAACAGGGCGCTGAAGAGGCTTCAGCACAGGCAGGAGAAAGCCTTGAATAAGTTTGAAGATACGGAAAACGAAATCTCCCAGCTCCTTGCCCGGCACAACAATGAGATTAGAATATTGAGGGAGCGCTTGCGAAAATCTCAGGAGAGAGAACGTGTGACCGAGAGGCGGCTGAAAGATTCAGAAGATGAACTGTACAGAACAAAAACTGCCTTGCAGAAGCTGAAAAAGCTGTCTGCAGATAAACACCTTGCAGAAAGAGATGACCTGGCAAAGAAACTAGCCTGTGCAGAGAGCAGGCTAGAGGACAGTGAGAAAAGAATTAAGGTGAGATGACTTCCTTTTTGTAAGAAATTCTAGAGCAGATAATTCTTCCCATGCTGGGCTTCAGGAAATGGATTTTTACACAGTTGTGGAGCAAATAGAAAGTAATTCTCTTTTTTATTTGTGCTTTTTTCCTTCATTCTTTTTTTTTTTTTTTCCTCACACATAAGTAGTAGCAAGCAAATTATTTCCAAAGTGACTACAGAGATACATACTTGATGATTTTCTGTTTATAAACGATAGTACATTTTGACAGAATATATGCTGTGGACTGGTGCTTTTAAGTGTTTTTGTAACTAGTAGGAGCATTTCAGAAATGCTTGCAGCTGCAATACAAATGTATTCAATCTAATTTACCTTCTTGGAGGGGAAGCATTCATTAAAAACTGTTTGGGGTAAATGCAGTTCTAGGGAACTGTATATCAAAATACACAGTTCTAGGGAGCTGTATATTACGATCCAAAAATAGATATATTCATTATAAGCTATATTATATATAATAAATTTAATATAATATTAAAAACTATGTAAATCCTTTATCTTTTTTTATGTATGGCTTATTTTTTCTGTTCTGTGGACTACATTCATTTGTTCTGTGGACTACATTCAGTGCTTTCTTGTGCACTATTCTAACATCTGGGAGGGAGCTGAACAAAATGACAGCATTTTGGAAGTTACTGGTATTAATGCTTAATATTAACACTAGTTGTTAGTGTTAATACTAAAACAAGCTTTGGAACATTTTTTGGGTATCCATTTTAAGAATCTTCACCAATATAATTTAATTTTGTACAGAAAAGAAATTTCCATTTTTGTGAACTTAATGTATCTACATTGTAAACATGTCTAAAGCCTCACTCAAATGTAATTGTTAGCACTGTTAAACTGTTGCTAGTTGTTTGCAGTGCTATTTTTAGCTGAAATTATGTTGGTCATTAAAATGCTACTGAAGTTTGGTGTCTATTTTAGGAATTTAAACCTAAATTACATTACACATTAATGGACCTGGAAATCCAGAGGATTAAGCTGGAAAATAGGCTTTCATAAAATAAATGTCAATATACCAGGATATGAAGTACTGAGTTACTGAGATCACCTCTCCCTGTAGTGTCATCACCTGGCATCTGTAGTTTTATGATCAGGTGTTTCAGCATTTGTAGTACTGGATAATACTTACATTGAATTACTTCTTAGGGTATGATTATTTTCTTCTACTTTTGTTTTTTCTTCACTCATCATTAGAGGTTCACTTCAAATAGCTATTGCAAGATGGGGATATGCAAATACCCAAGTCACCATTACAAATTTGTTTCTGGTAGAAAGGTTATAAAGGTTAAAAGTTGCTTCATGTTGTCTTCCCTCCAATCCTGCACTTTCAAGGAGGTATTCTGTTTCTTATCCATCAGTTGGAGATCTGTCTTAGAGATCCGGAGCTCCACTGTGCCAAAAGCGTTACAGAAAGCAGTGTACGTATCCTTTATGTCCTCAAATCACCTCTCAATACTCCAGAAGGATGAGCTGCAGCATCTGCAGGTGCTCTCTCTGCCCCTTCAAAGCTAGGATTAAGGTTTTAAATGTATTCAGTGTTACAGCAAAGGTGGAGCAAATATCTAAATCCAAGACACTCAATGTACTGTAATTTCATTTAAGTAATTTGACTATTAAAAAAGTACTTCAGTAATTGAAAAAAATATTACTTTGTTTTAATTGAAGGATCTTGAAAAAAATCTTGAGTTAACTGGTAGCAGTTTTCAACGAGAGTTACAGTCAAAGAAAAAAAGGATATATGAAGCTCAAGAAGAAAACAGAGTTCTCCAGGACAAGCTTCATGAGCTAAACCAGAAGCTAAAGGTAAGATGGGAAGCAGTACAAGCTGCTAACCACGTTCTGGCATTTTATCTTTGGAAGTATCTGTAATCTGGTTTGAATAGCTTACCAGCAACTGTACTCTCTGCTGTGTGCTTAATTATATACCACATGTGAGTTCTTTTCCTGCTTTAAATTGAAACATTCTGTGCCCTGACCCTAGTGTTTTTAACAGGAATGTCTCTGTGTTAATCATTGTTAGCAATAGTCAAGAGAAGCAAAACCAAGCACATAGCCAAACACTGCAATTAAAGCACAACATCTACTAGAAAACTGAGGTTTGAAGGCTTGAGTTTAAAATTTGATCTGCAGGTATCTGCAGTACTTTATGTTCCTAATGGACTCAGATTACAGCAGGTGTGGGTAAAGATTAATGTCATGCATTTGTAATATCCACGTGTTGAGAAAATTGTGCAAAGGGTTTTTTGTGATATCCACCCACCCCAATCATTGCCCAGAGTTTATATTTAAGGGTTTAAAAGATGATGTTCTACACAGTCAGTTTATCTTTCTTCTCTGTCCTTCTTTCTCCTTTCCTCTTCTCTGTCCCTCTTTCTCCTCTTCTCTGTCCCTCTTTCTCCTCTTCTCCGTCCCTCTTTCTCCTCTTCTCCGTCCCTCTTTCTCCTCTTCTCCGTCCCTCTTTCTCCTCTTCTCCGTCCCTCTTTCTCCACTCCTCTCCTTTCCTCTGTCCCTCTTTCTTTTTTTCCTCCTTCCTTTTCCCCAGAATATTTATTTCACTGATGAGCTGTTTTTTTAGAAGAAAGTTCAATCAAGTTTCTTATAGCATAAGCAAAGTTAGTAGTGGGATTGATCTCCTTCAAACATCAGATGTAACTGTTGATTACTCTATTGAAAAACATGCATTTTTCATCTAACTTACAGCTTTGCTAATGATTAGTAAATGAAATATTAGTAACTCACAGTTTTACTTCTTTCATTCACAGGAAAAAGAAAGAGAACTTGAAGCAAAAAATATATATGCTAATCGTATGTTGAAGCTATCACCAAGAAAAGACACAGATATTATGCAAAGAAAAAAAGGTGACTTATATAAAACCATTAAAGGCAGGAAAATAGATAGCAACACTTCTAAATTGCTCTGTTTGATTATATCTCCATGCATTGTTTGATTCTGCCACTGTTTGTTCAAGAAGGTTTGCTTCTTTGCACTTTCAACACAGTGATCATTACAAGGAAGAGCAGGTTGGTTGGTTGACTGTTCTGTATCTACAGCAGAGGCAACACTCAGAACTTGGCAAGCAGCATTCATAACTCCTTTCATACCATGGATTCATAGATTCTTAAGATGGTTTGTTTTGGGAGGGACATTAAAGATCATCTAGTTTCAGCCTTCCTGTTGTGGTCAGGGGACCACCTTCCACTAGCCCAGGCTGCTCAAGGCCTCATCCAACCTGGTCTTGAACACCTCTAGGGAGGGGACATCCACAGCCTCCCTGGGCAACCTGTTCCAGTGTCTCACCACCCACACTGTGAAAAATTTCTTCCTAACATCCAGTCTAAATCTGCCTTCCTGAAGCTTCAATCCATTCCCTCTTCTTTTCCTACAAGCCTTTGTAAAAAGTCCGTTCCCAGCTTTCTTGTAGACCCACTTCAGGTACTGGAACCAAATGTTCTGATGTGAAGGACATGGGGAAAATGCTTTAGTTAGGTTCTGTGATCATAGATAGATGTCCACATGACAATAAATTACAGAGGCTTTAAAAATAAGTAACTTGACTGCTATGAGTAAAAAAAGAAATTAAAAAATGTCATGACAATATTCAATCAAATTTAGTCTCAGATGAGCTGCACTCTTCCTTTTGCCTCAAAGAGTTCATATGCCCTAGAACATAATCTTCTCAATATATCAGTGCAGTGATTTCTTCTGGTGTGACAAGGCAGCCTCAAGCCATAAATATGTGTGTCTGTGTGTGTACTTGGACTGTTCTGCTTTCACTGGTTCAGTAGATTCTACTTGTCAGAAGAAGCAGGAATTTATGGGACTGCTTTAAATATTTAATGCCAGCATTTAAACCAATTTGCTGCTGATTTCATTATTGACCCTCTATTATTACTCCATTTTAGATTGAGATTTTTTAACATATCATTCCATAAATTTAAGTGTTTGTGTTTCCAAGATGCAAACAAGTTCATGTTAATTTTTGGGTTTTAGCTTACTTCTCTACCTGTAGCTTCTGTAATTAGCAGTAAGATGAGCAAGATATTTTGTGTGGATTTATTAACAAACATTCAATGTGCTGTAAAGACTTTATAAGTAGTTCTAAGGTGTTTGGATTTTTTTTTCTGTAGAAGTTTTGCATGCATTTCTTTTCATTAGCTTTTACAGATGTTGAAAACATTTTATGTAAAACTTGTTGACACTTTCCACTTTTATTGGCTCCAATCATTCAAATTGAGATAGAGGTATACAGTGAGATATTTTCAAGTGAAAATATGACTTAATTAGTTTGTGTCTTCTACAGCCAACAACCAAAATACCAAAAAAGGAGCACAGCTTACAAAAGGTGTACAGACCAGTGGATACTTCTCACCAGTAGAGTTTGTTCCAGAATCAGAACTTGGCAGTGGTGACACAGTAAGCAAGAAAGAAGGGATTCTTCCTAAAATAGTGAGTTCCATTAAAAATTTGAGGTTTGCACCAGATAACTCACCTATCAAATGTGTTAAAAATGCAACTTAAAAAGCATTTTGGTCCTTTAGAGGAACTGTACCCTCTCAGAAACACCATGCTTCATTTTTGTGATGCGTAGCTCATCACATTCTGTGTGTTACTGATAACCTTTAGCTCAATTTTTTTCTTTTTCTGTCCCTGTCATTTCTTTGAGGTTTTTAAGTCTTCATTTTAGTTTTCTCCATTTTTCTTCTTTTTTTAATGCTTATTTGAGCAATCTATTGTAACACTGCTAGCTGCCTTTTGTCTCTCTTTTTGCTTTGGTCTTCGTTATGGTTTCTCCTGCTTTCCAGATTTATTTCACAATGCATAAAACTTAACAATTCCTTTTATTGTCACAGTGCTGGTATTTTCTTCTGTCCTTTTCCCAGCTTTGTGAATATGTTTGAGGGTTGGCTTTTTCTTTTTGGTTGTTTTTCCATTTGCCTTTTTATTATAAAATAGCAGCACTGGAAGTATTGCTAATACTTCTGTGACCTCAACCAAGGAGATTTGTGAAGTGTTACAAATCAGAATGACACAAATGCTAGTACAAATTGTACAAGTTCTGATTATGCAAGGTTAAGACTGTTTGTCAGAAATAATGCTCTGATGATGGTCCCAACTGGCTTCCTGGTAGAAATGAAGCTATTTCATGCTTTCTTTTTCATTCATATATTGTCTCTTTCAAAATCCTTGCCGTATGGCTGTAGTGTCACATATGCATTCTTCCTGGTGTGTGAGCTGCAGAACCACATAATCAGTGTGAATGCATCTCTTGGGGTCCAGCCACAAACCTCTCTAATTTGTATACTGTTGTTGCTTTAAGTAACACAAATTAGGTTTGGTTAGCCTGTGCTTTCATCACTTTTCTCAATCAAGCATTTGAAATCCTTGGCCAAACATCTCTTTACGTAGTTGTTTGAGGTTTTTAATATAGTCGTATTAATGTTGTACCTGAAGGGAAAATACTTGAAGCTATTCTGTCTAACAGGTTTAATTTTCTTTGTTTATTCAGAAGGAGCTGTTCCTCTTTATTTCTCTTATAAGTGTGGTTTGTTGTTTTGCTCTGAAGTAAGCACAAGCTAACATCCACATGTTGGATTATGGTGGCTTTCTCATCACTTCTTTGGTGCTACGTTTCTGTGTTACTGATTTGTGCTGCTGACATTAAAATCTCTTCTGCAGGGTTCCTTCCTTTCTTACACTCACTGGCTGAATTTTTCAGCCAAGAGTAAACCTTTCTCTTTTACTGTTTGTTAAATACTCCATAACTTTTAAGTACTGCTAGGAAATTGTCTCAATTTACAACCCAAATTGTGGAAATAGAGGGTAACAAATTGCTTGCTTGTTAAAAGTAAGGTGGTGGGGCCTGGCCTTCTATTGAAGTCCTTGAAAAAGACAACTTCTGACTTCTAAAGAGAACTACTCTAACACAGTGATAATTTTGCTTTATGATACTGGAGCTGCACATTTCCTGCAATGTGTGATGCAGAATAGAGTTGATTGTCTATTCATTTTGTTTCTAGTGCATGAAAAACTATGCCAGAGGTGACAAGATTTTAAAGGCCAGACCCTTGGATTGTCAAAGCTGGTTGGCTCTACTTAACTCACTCATTTTGATGCTCAGCATTAAGACTGTGATTTCAGAATTACATAGAAAATCACAGGATTTTGCTTGTTTGTTTTGTTCATTTTTTTTCCTCCATCGCTTCCCTATTTTGTATTAATTCCAGGAAAAAGAAACTCAAGACAAAGGATGGAAAGAGCAGGCAGACCTTGCAAGACGAGACCAAGACAGGGAAAGGCAAGAGAAGCTGAAACGTTTTCATGAAATACAGGCTTTAGAGGAGAGAGTTCAAAAACTTCCTGATGGTAAGAAACGGGCAGCTGAAGGCTGAAGGATACTCCATAGAATACTAATCAAGTGAGGCTGCTGGCTTCTTGTGAGAAGAGGAAAATGATTTTGCAGAGATCACTACAGTGGAAAATTATTTTCAGTTATGTTATGCAAAGAGAATCAGAAAGAAATACAGGATATAGAATAATCTGTGCCCTCCACTCACCTGTGATTAAGTATGCAGCAGCAAAAAAAAAAATGCTGTCCACCAAAAAAACACTGAAGCCTTGGAGCTTTTGCTTTGCAAAACAAAGATGACATAGCAGGTAAATGCTGATGTTGTCTCTGACTTGCTAGATTTTACTGAGGTGAGCAGCAGATTCTTGGCTATTGCAGAACAAATCTGCTTTCCTTAATATGGCCTGGTTTTTCAGTACTTCACTTTAATCATTTGAAATGGTTTCTGTTTTTCTCTTGTGGTTGTCTGAATCATTTGGGTGTCTGTTTGAGAAATGTTCTACTTTCATATTGTTATTTTTAAAATCATTTGGTTTGCACAAACCTCTTAGTCAAAAGTATTTTAGATGGACTGTGTCCTGAGATGTTAAAATACTTTTTCAGTGATTATTGTTAATGAACAGTAGATAAGGAGAAATTCTAAAAGTCTGAAGCTGATTTCAGAGGAAAATTCTGTGAAAATCTTCTACTTCCACTGGCACAACCTACATAAGCCAAGACTCTGCTCTGTTATGTCTCTAAGTAAGGTGATTTGACCCCCTTACCCACCTTGTGGTATAAGCTGATGTTTTCCCCACCTTACAGAAAGAAAGGTGGCTCTTAATAAATAAACTGTGAGCTGAGCTATTGCAGTTTCTGATGTAAGTTTGATCTGAAGTACAACAGAGAATTGGGAATGTTGTGAGAACATCACCTAGAAATTTGCACAAAGCATTCAAAAGGCAGTGCCAGTACATTGAAAGGGCCAAGTGGTCATAGTCAACTTTTGACCAAACACACATCTGTTGTCTTAGTAGAAAAGTACTGGAGGTAGAAAAATATTAGAGGAGCTTCCTTTTTTTTGTACACTGAAGTGTTTGCAGGTTCTATCTATTGCAGTTTTGGTGTCCCTTTCTAACTGTGCAAACTGTCATTTGGTATTTGCACAAGCACTCTCCTTGAGTTCACATGGTGATGCACAGAGCTCTCATGTAAAGCTGTGTTCTGTATCTTATCTGCTTGGTTGGGAAATTGCCTCCCAAATAAAATTGAAATCACCAGACTAGCTCAGAAGGTTTGGAAGTAAGATAAGGCTGTGTTTTACAGCAAACTAAAATTACAAGCATATATAGAAAATATATTTACATGTATTTACAACTCTTTACAATTATTTACAATTGAGAAATAATACAGAAATCAAATCCTCCCACCCTGGACAAAGAAAGCCTAAAAAGGGCCAACACCACCTTCTTCTCTCCCCTGAGATAGAAAACCAGCAAGGCTCACCTGTTATCAGTTTAGTCAAGGTTAGTATTCGGCCTTGCAGAGAGGAGCAGTGGAGGAGGTGGAAGGCAGAAGGCAAAGGAAACAAACACTGAGAAATTGTTTATATAT
Source organism: Tricholaema leucomelas (assembly GCA_013400475.1). Classification (NCBI taxonomy): domain Eukaryota; kingdom Metazoa; phylum Chordata; class Aves; order Piciformes; family Lybiidae; genus Tricholaema lacrymosa; species Tricholaema leucomelas. The sequence goes on from WAAF01016242.1 coordinate 125,247, forward strand.
TGGCTTTTAATACTAGTTAGCAAACCAATGAATGATAGATACTTTATCACCATTTTCCTTTTGCACTTCTCATTCACTCTGTATTCAAAAGAATGTCCATAAAGTTCCTCTCTCTTGCTTCTAATTTAGAACCAAAATAGAGCCTTAGCTCTTAAGCTGCTGCAATGTATAGTTTAAGTAATTTACTACTTGAAACCAGTAATGATCCCTGTGACTCTGTGGCCTGATAGCTTGGGGAGTAGTTCCCTTTATGGGGAAAAAAAAAAACCCAAACCAAACATATATCCCAGATCAGCTCTAGTGTCAGTGGTGCTGACAGAGAAAAATACCATGCAAGTCAGAACTATTCAAATCAATGATGCTGTATTCATTTTCATTCAAACCCAGGAAATGGAAAGGCAGTTGGCAGAAAGGAAATCCTTCTGGAAATTATAAAATGTGGACAATGTCCTAATCCCTCTGGAAGATGACAGTGAGCTTCTATATCTTAGAAAAGGACCTGGTGTGAATTTAGTTGTAATTTTGGAAGAATTTCTTTTTGCAGTAGGAAAACCACAAGTTATGTATACAGGAACATGTTAAAAACTCAATAGCTTTTGCTTAGATTATTTTCAAAATAAGCTTTTTAAAAGTCATTTTAAAACTAAAGCATTTTTGTAATAATTCTGAACATAGCATTTTTGTAACAATTCTGAACATTTCCTCCAGAGCCAGAAAGGGAAGAATATGCCAAAGTGAAAAAAGAAGGCAGCTTCATAATGGATAAAGAAGAAAAAACAAAGATGGAGACAGAAATCCACAAACCTGAAGCAGAGAAAGAGAGCAGAGAAATGCTGGAAGAGCGTCGAAAAAGAGAGTTCCTGCTTGCCAAAATGCAAGAAATTGATAGAGAAACTCAAAACGCAGCAAACATGAAACCTCCTTCCCCAGCACCAGGCATAAACACAGCAAGAAAATCTGATTCCCTGGAGAAAAAAGAACAAACTAATCAATTCTTTGATATTCCTGGGAAAGTTACTAATGGATTTCCTGTAGGTGACAGTCAGGATGATGCCTCGAGAGCACAAGGGCAGAAGCAACGAAGTGTAAGGACCTCAGATTTGAGTAGTGAGTTAACATTTGGTAGTTATGTACCTTCCTTTGGGAAAGGATCAGGGAGACCGAGTTGGCTCACTCAAAGAAGTGACAATTTAGAAGAAAATGTTAAGGAAAATGCAGATTCCAATAGCAAAAAAGAAAAGAAGTCCAATTTAATGGAGCAGCTCTTTGGAAGTGGTGCCAGTACCATCCTTCTTTCTAAAAATAATGATCCAACACCTTTTGACATAGATTGGAACTCAGGTAATGCTAATTTTGCCAATACAAACAGCAAAGTCAAAGCAAAAGAGGACAATGAGCTTTTAGGTAAAGGAAGAAACCCACACAGGCACCGTTTGCAACACACCACAACCAAGCTAGGAGTTAAGACCCTTGGTTCTTTAGAAGATGAAATTGAAGAAGTAATCCTCAAATGATTGTATTTTTATATGATTTCTATGTAAATACTGAAAACAAAAAGTTTCCTGTAATATTTATTAGACACAGATCTGTAACATTGTAAAGCCTTATGAAGGAATAATTTACATAAAGGAGTATATGTAGAGAAGAAAGATGCACTTTGATGGAACAGCCTAACATGTGTGCAGGGAATTTCTTCTAAACTGGAATGTTCAAACACAGACCTTGCAGATGTGGCAGTGACTCTTTTGGTAGAAAGACAGAGAAGGTGTCCTGAAGGACGTTGATGAATGAGGTAGGTGCTGGCTGACCACTTTGGTCAGTCGGAGAAGACACTTTTGCCCTGACCTAGGCTCTAGTTGGGCTGTCACTGTTGCCATGTGGCACCATCTGGCTTGTGCAGCTGTGGCTTGGGGTCCCAGAAGCTTGGTAAGCACAGAGCTGGTAAGGACGCCGTAGGGGTGGGAGGTCTTGCAAAGGCTCATTGTGTCCTTCACTCATGCTCTTACACCCTTCATGCTCTCTCTCAGTCTTGCTCTCTTGCACGCTCTTCCCCCTCATCCTTCTCTCACTCTTGCCCTTTGCTTGTTCTCACTCTCTCTCTTTCCATTGCTGTAAATGCTTGAGGCTTACCAGTGTGTGATGGTGTGGTAAGCAAAATTACATCCTCATGAGACAGCATTATTTATTGCAGAATGAGTTGGCTAAGAAAGGTGACAAGCTTTTAGGGGGCAGCTCTGGCACTTGGGCTACTAGAAGGGCATCTCTGACTAGACAGCTTAGAAAGAGTTGAGATTTTTTTTACCTGTAGGCTGCTCACAGCACAGTGCTTTTTCTTTGGAGAACCTCTTCTAGGCCTCAGATATTTTTCTTTCTCAGGCATTTGAAGAGCCTCTTAACTGTGTCATATGTAACATCAGTGTCATAAAATGGATAGAAGAGCCACACATAGCACAAAGGCTCAGGTAGAAAGAATAGTCTGCACTGCAGTTGTGTTGTCTTAGAAGAGCATCAACAGCAACACAATTAACTCAGGAACACCTTTTGTCTTTATTGCATAGGTTTCCTGTAGACCTTACTTCCAAATTTGTCTGACTCTCTTTATATATCCAGATTATATTTATTATATAATGCCATTTTTTTTGGTAATTTCTGGATTTTCTATGAAAAATTCCAATCATTACTAAGTGGGGTTTATTTTTAACAAAATTGTTTTATTAAATGACTTGAGTAAAGTTTTTGTGTGTAGATCATCTTTAACATGCAATTCTGACTTTTTCTATCATGATGCTGGGGGGATGAAGGGAGGGGTTGGTAGCAACAGCCATTGATGTTATTCCCTGCATGGTGCCATGTACACAAATTAAGAAGGTAGGCAGTGAAGGATTTAGCAGAGGCATTGCAGAAACTAAGCTGAAGGTCATTCATTACTGAAACAACAAGTTTTTGAAACGCCTCTCTGATGTGCTCCTTATGAGCCTAATTCAAAACATACTAAAATAGAAGGATTCTCATGGTTTCAAGATGCTTGGAGTCAAGATTTCTCTGAGCACAATGGCTCTTCTGAAAAGAAAGGCTGGTGTCTGCATCATGCAATAGCTTTGTTTGCTCTCCCATTCAGAAAGAAAATTGGTCACAGAACCAGACCCAGTGTGTGGGACCATTCTCACTAGGCACCCTGTAGTGAAAAGCAGCTCATCTTCACCTGCTTGTTTCCAGTGCCAAGTCTATTCATTGAAATATTGCAGAATTCAGCTGATTCCATTTGCTTGCAGATGGTCAGAACATTGGGACAGTTCTGAGCAGCAACAGTGAATTGAACTCTCTGATACTCTTCTGCAGTGACCTTTGTGGGAGAGTACTGTGGTGTAAGAAACAGCAGTGTGTGGGCAAACACTGTGTGTGTTGGTGAGTGGATGGCTCGGGAGTCCTGGTAGACAACAGGATGCCCATGAGCCAGAAATGTGCTCTTGTGGGCAAGGAGGCCAATGGCGTCCTGGGGTGTAATAGAAGGGCTATGGTTAGTAGGTCAAGAGAGGTTCTCCTCCCTCTCTACTGTGCCCTGATGAGGTCACATCTGGAATGTTGTATCCAGTTCTGGGCCCCACAGTTCAAGAAGGACCTTGGAGAAGTGCTTCTAAGAGGTCAGTGTAGTGGCACAAAGATACTGAAAGGAGTGAAACATCTCCCTGTGAGGAAAGGCTGAGGGAGCTGGGGCTTCAGCTTGGAGGAGACTGAGAGGTGATCTCATTCATGCTTATAAATATGTGAAGGGCAGTGTCAGGAGGACAGAGACAGGCTCCTCTCAATGATGTCCAGTGATAGGACAAGAGGGAATGGATGCAAGCTGGACCATAGGAGGTTTCACATGAACGTAAGGAAAAACCTTTTCACTGTGAGTGTGAGAGAGCACTGGAGCAGGCTGCCCAAAGAGGTTGTGGAGTCATCTTCACTGTAGACATTCAAAACCTGCCTGAGTGCATTCCTGTGTGAATGATGATCCTGCTCTAGTAGTGGGGTTGGACTGGATGATTTTTGAGGTCACTTCAAATCCCTAACATTCTGTGGTTTTCTTGTTCTACTTGTGGGAGACTACTACTCTTCTAGAAGAAGATGCTTTGCTCCTGAAGATACTGCTGCAAGAAGTTGTTTATTTTTCTTTCCTGTGGTTGAGAATTCTAAGGCATTAAACAATGACACAGCTGCTGTGGCTGTTAAGGATCATGTAGCATACAGAGAGACACTTTTGTTTCTTTGCAAGTCAACCCATTAACATCTGGCAAGGTCTAACTGTGGTGCTGAGCTGATGTGCCCTGCTGTTTCTATTACCAACTTATAGTTCCTAGTCTGTTTTGTATTATCAGCATCTTCTTAAAATTCACAAATGTTCACATCTCACCAGCTTCTTCCTGAAGCAACCTCTGTGGTGACTTGAACAAAACTAAAAGGTCTGTCTGCATTGGGAAGGTGAAAACAAATTAATCTGCTGGGAATGGTGTCACAGGTAGAGTTTCCTTTTTCCCCTCACTGCTCTCTGTCTCTACAGTTTATTCTCTTATCTTGCTGCACTTTCCTGCTTCAGTTACTTTTATGCCAGTGATTTGAGAGTTAGACTTCTGTTTGGGGGTGAAGGAGGAGGAACATTTGAGTCTTGACATCAGTGATCCATGTTTCTGCTTTGAGCAGTTTTCTGCTGACTAAAAACAACTTTTGCAAGGTCTTAAAAGGGTCTGTGGACCTTATGATTTGGCACATTGATCCCCTGTAGTCTTCTTGACCTCTTATCCAGATAGTCTGCATGTTACTTTCAGTGGTGGCAATTGATTGACCACAGAAGTAAACATCCATCCATCTTTTGTGGTTTAAAAAGTGGGCCACAAATGCTTTGATGATGATTTGTTTATGTCTAGGGGTGGATTCTGTTTGTTAGCTATTTATATCGTGGTGCTGTTAGATTTGCTGTGTTTTACTTTTCCTTCTGAACCACCAAAAGAATTTCCTCCATTCTAACAAGAAAAGATCATTCAAGCTTAATTGTTTCAGTGGAGTACTGGGGGAGATGGTTACTGTCCTGGGCAAATTAATCTTCCAGTTCTGATCCCTAGGAGAGCAGTCATCAAACAAAAGTTGGATGGTCAAGAGGAAAAAGCAAGTTTTAAGAATAAAGATGTTTCTCATTGAGAGAGATGTGTGGTGGAGTGTGGAAGTTGTGTGTAATTCAGGAGAAGAGATGTAAAGTGTAGGAGGACTTGAGATGCCCTTTAAAACTCTGAATTGAAGCCTGAAGAACACTACAGTGGTAAGAAAATTGAACTGGGAAATGTTTAAATCTAGCAAATATTTTTTTCTCAGGTCTGTGGTGTCCCTGGGCTAGGTAAAGTAAGAGAAAAAGAAAGTAAGTTTTGAGAACCCAAAAAAATGCTGCGTTTCTGACTTTGCTTTGCCTGTTGCATACACACCTGAAGAGGTGAACTGCAAATCTACAATGCTTCAAAACTGGAGACACTTGAAGAGGATGTTCTTAAACAGCTTAGAATCAGGGAATCACCTCTAAAGGGAAGGGTTGGAAGGGACCTCTAAAGGTCATTTAGTCCAATCCCTTCTGCAGTCAGCAGAGACATCCTCAACTAGATCAGGTTGCCCCAAGCCTTACCTTGAATATCTGCAGGAATGGGGCCTCAACTACCTTCCTGGGCAACCTGTTTCAGTGTTAGCCATTATGAGCCTAATATAGCTTCAAGTTCTTTGCTGGTCCTGAGGTGGTCCCATCCAGCTAGCCCAGAGCCTATTTGCACTGTTAGGGCCTGTGAAAGAACATCTGATCTGGCATGTTAGGAGTAAACGGTCAGGGGCAAATGGCTACAGGAACATCAGGAGGGCTTTTGCTGGTATTTGTGCTCCAGATAGCAAAAGCTCACCCAAAGCACTATGCAAGGGAATAGTAATAAACTCTGCACAGTGTTCTGGAGACCAGAAAAATAGGACATGGCAGAAGCAGGTGCCTTCAGAAGACTTGTGCTGCCAGTTGCAGGAAGGGAGGTTTTGTTCCCAGAGCTACATGTCTTAGAGTCATAGAATTGGCAGTGTTGGAAGGGACCTCAAGGATCATCCAGTTCCAACTGCCCTGCCGTGGGCAGGGACACCTCACACTAGGTAAGACCAGGCTGGATGAGGCTGTGAGCAAAATGAAAGACCTCCAGGGATTGGGATTCTACCACCTTCCTGGGCAACCTGTTCCAGTGTCTTGCCACCCTCATGGTGAAGAGCTTCTTGCTAACATCCAGTCTGAATCTACCCACTTGTAGTTTTTCTCCATTCCCCCTAGTGCTATCGCTGCCTGACATCCTAAAAAGTTCTCAGGTTTCACTAAGCCTGAGCTACTCTCATTCCAAGATGACAACTTTAAGCACAAGAGATGTCCTGGGTGACATTGCTCATTTATGAAATTCCCTTTTGTTGGATCAAATTTAACGTGGTCTCCTGTTTCAAATTATCTCTTTGATTAGCTGCAAAGTTTTGATGTCTTCAGGAGGAGAACAATTGCAGCAGTGTGCACTGTCAGCCAGGACCTGTGGCTGCTGGGGAGTTGCTAGGATACCTCTGTACAAGGTACGATTCACTTGATTAGCCACCAATCCCTTTTGCACGAGAAGGATTTTTTCCTATCTGTGTTTTGTGCTGGCATCAGCTGTGCATCAGGTGTTTATGTGTGCTTAAAGCATGCTACAGGTTGATTGTCATGTGTGTCTTCTTGTCTGCTTTTTGATAGGCAGCAAACCTTTGTAACCCACAGCAAAGAATCCACAGCAATCGAAGCAGCGATTCCAGTGATCTCTAAAATGAGCATTGTTTCCAGAGGAGAATATCAACCTTAGAGAACCAAGGGAAGGGTTGGCTTTGGATGTACATTTCTGGCATAGAGCTCAGGCTTAACTTTCTATCTGTGAAAGTGCAAGGGAATTTTTCACCTATGTGTTATTTTCTTTTCCTGCTAGCAGCAGGGGACTGGACCAAGTGACTCAACAAGGTCCCAGTCAAATGATTCTCTTGTCCTTGCCACATCCCACTCCTATTATTGCTCCCTTCCAGCACAAATCTGCACAAAGCTCATCCTTGCTACTTGCACAAAGTTGCCTCAGACAAATCCTGGGTTCCCATCTGCTCTTTAATATGACAGTGTTGTATTCAGGACATGGATGCTAACTCAAGTCTCTTTCCACAATAGCTGCTTCATGCATGATTGTCCTTCCAATACCCTTTTCTCTCCATCCTCCTGTTTCCTGAAATGTTTTGTTCCAACTTTGTCTTCAGGACCTTTTGTTTTCACCTCTGTGAATCTCCGCTTGTCCCACAATCCTCTTTCTTCACTTTACTCCTTTTGCTGCTTACACAGTGTGTTTCCTCTTGACAGACCATCATTCATTCTGTCTGCCTGAACAGTATTCTGCCTTTCATCCGCTAAGCACCACAGATATCTTCTCCTTAAATTCTCTCCCACAGCTTCTTTCCTTACTCTGGAAGTCCCATGTTTTCCTGAGTTTCTTCTCACCTGCATCACTGAATCACACAGAACACAGAAAGAGCATCTAGTCCAACCCCCCGCTGCCAGGGCAGGATCATCTAGAGTAGGTCACACAGGAACATGTCCAGGTGGGTTGCAGGAGGATAGGACAGGCCTCATAGGAAGGGGAGATGACCTCACTTTGGTCCTGCTTTCACTTGTACTCACACATTCATGTATGAGCACCAAGATGCATATACTCAAGTTGTCTGACCAGTGGCCAGGCACCAGAATACTTGTACCTGTTGGCCTGGACAGGTGTCCTTACAGCCACCCAGAGAACAGGGCTTGCATGCTCTGAAGCCTCCTTATGTCTCCTGGTCACTGTTTTGGCTGGGGAGGGTGGCTGGCTTTGTAAATGCCCTTTGTGTCCTTTAGGAGCTGCCCATGATTTCCTCACTGTCCTTTCTCATGTCCTCTAAGCTGCCAAGGACACCAGCCTGTTCTTGATCTTCCCACCATCATGCCTCCATAGCCAAAGTCTTTATTTCAGTCTGGGTATAGGCCACCCCTTCTGTTCCCAGTAACCTGAAGAGCTGCATGTGGTTGTGGTAGGTTCTTGATCTGATAGGATCTGCTAATGGGAGTGCCTCTTACAGTCCTTCTGGTGATCCTACTGCTACTCCCTCACCCCAGACCTTCTCAGTCCTCCTTTGTACCAGACATTGTGTTTCCACACCACAATATATTGGGAGTCTGTGGGACTCTGGCTGTGTGCTGCTGCGTTTTGTCATGCTTCTAATGAGCTCTTAGTTTCACAGTTTGCTGCTTAATAATTCTCATGGTAGCAAGGATGGATAACTCAGGTGGTATAATTCACTAGAAAGCAGTTAATTACTAGTACTCAGCATGAAGAAATCGTGTTTGGATTGTCAAAGGGCACAAACTGAACTCCCACACCTGACATTCCTCTTGCTGCAAAACTAAGTCTGGCTTGGAATTCTCAGTTGAAGCAGGCACAAAAGTGAGCCTTAAACTGCCTGTGTGAACCAGGCACCTGAGCCCTGGGGAATGACTCTTATTTAACTAGCAATTGTGTGTTTGCCTGCTGTGTGGTTTTCCTTGCCTCATAGGCCTTCGTGTGGAATAACAGCAACAGCACCCAGATTTCAGGGGCATTTTTGTCTCAACATACTCTCTCTAAGCTATTGGTCTCACACCACCTGTGAGGAAACCCCTTGGAGAACAGGTCTTAAGAGGAGTAGATGAGGGAACTGGGGTTGTTTAGTCTGGAGAACAGGAGGCTGTGGGGAGACCTCATTGCTCTCTACAACTACCTGAAAGGAGGTTGTAGCAAGGAGGGTGTTGTTCTGTTCTCCCTAGTAACAAGTGACAGGACAAGATGCACCAGGGAGGGTTTAGAGGAGATATTAGAAGAAACTTCTTTATCAAAAGGTTTCTCAAACACTCAAATAGGCTTCCCAGGGAGGTGGTTGAATCCCCATCCCTGAGGTGTTTAAAAGAAACAGAGATGTGTGGTGAAGGGACATCGTTTATCACTAGCCTTGGTAGAGTTAGATAGTGGTGGGACTCAATGATCTCAAAGGTCTTTCCCAACTGAAATGATTCTGTGATTCTATGAATCTCTGAGGAATAGAGAGGTACAAAAGGCCTTCTCCAAGGGGCACTGGTGATGATGGTTACACTAGGAATTTCCACATTCCCATGCATTAGAAGGCACTGCCCCCATTTTTGTGTACGTAGAAGCATCCTCCACCCAAATCCCAAGTACCTTAACAATCCAGCCCTGGAATAAGCCACACTGTGTGATTTCTGCTACTGAAACAATGCATAAATGTTCCCAAGGATATTCTGCTCTAAAAAACATGTCTTGGATTTCTGTTTTTTGTTTGTTTATTTCTAGCAAGAACACTACACATGCTGGCATGCAGAGGTAACTTTTGTAAGCAAAGGATGCAACTTTGCTTTGCCTGATACATCACAGCATCCTCACGATGCTGTTCTTCCAATCCAGATGAGAAAAAAAATAACTAAAGCATGAGCAGCATTTAAAACATTCACTAGGAATATTTAATTCTAAGTAATGCTAACATTTTTGTGCTTCCCTTGGTTGTAAATTACATTCTGAGATCTAGAGTTCTGGAGAAAAGAAAGCTGTGGGGAATCCTTCTAGAGGCCTTCCAGTACCTGCAAAAGGCTTACAAGAAAGCCAGGAAGGGATTTCTTACATGGGCTTGTAGTGATGAGTGGGAATGGATTGAAGGTAGTAGAGGATAGATTTAGACTGGAGATGAGGAAAAAATTCTTTACAGTGAGGATGGTGAGACACTGGAACAGGTTGCCCAGGGAGGTTGTGGATGCTTCCTCCTTGGATGTGCTGTTCAAGGTCATGTTGGATGAGGCCTTCAGCAACCTGATCTAGTGGAAGGTGTCCCTGCCCATGGCAGGAGGGTTGAAACTGGATGATCTTTAAGGTCCCTTCTAACCCAAACTATCCTATGAATCTATGAAATAAAACTTCCTCAAGACAATCCTCATTTTAAACAAGTGGCAATCACAAAGCCTTGGGGTGAGTGTTCTGACTTTGAGAAGCATGGCATGGCAGCACCTGCTGAATCCAAAACAAAATTCATCTTCCCTGGCAGTTGCCTGTTGTCCTGAAATAATGTAAACCCATCTATAAGATCTGCACATCAAGATGCTGGGGATCAATAGCTCTTCTCCTGATTTGGCCAAATGATGTTCTTTGTCTGCTGCAATCACTCAGAGCTCAGTTGGAAGTTTGAGACAAAGTGTGTGTTGCTGTTTGAGGCATTTCTTGAAAGGGAATGGATGTTGCACTTTTCTAAGTGAATAACAGAGTAGTTGCAGACTCTGTTGGCTAAGGCTCAGACAAAAACCTGCCTCCTGAGCCCTAGTTCCTCTGTGGTGCTTGTTTACTCATATACTCTCCTGCATAGCTCCTGTAATCACCCTTTGCATGCCTGCTGCTGGTTCACAGAATCACAGAATGTTAGGGGTTGGAATGAACCTCCAGAGATCAAGTCCAGTCCTGTACCAAAGCAGGATCACCTAGGGTAGGTCACACAGGAATGCATCCAGGTGGGTTTTGAAAGTCTCCAGAGAAGGAGACTCCACCCTGAAGGAGTCACCATCCCTGGAAGTGTTTAAAAGGAGGCTGGATGGGGCACTTAGTGCCATAGTTTAGTTAATTAGAAGGGTTAGAAGGCTGGACTCCATGATCTCAGAGGTCCTTTCCAACCTGTTTCATCCTGTGATTCTCCGATCCACAACCTCTCTGGACAGCCTGATCCGGGGCTCAATCACCCTCAACTTAAAGAAGTTTCTCCTTGTGTTGTGGTGGAACCTCCTGTGTTCCAGCTTATACCCGTTGTTCCTTGTCTTGTCACTGCACACCACTGAAAGAAGCCTGTCCCCTTCCTCTTGACACCCACCCCTCAGATAATTATATACATTGATAAGATTCCCTCTCAGCCTTCTCTTCTTCAGACTAAACAGTCCCAGGTCTCTCAGTCTTTATTCACAGGACAGCTGTTGGAGTCCTGCAGTCATCCTCGTGGCTGGTGATATTTACCCTCAGGACAAAGTTCTGTGAAGTATATCATGGCCCACAGTCACTTGTGCAGACTGTCCTGCTAGTTCAGTGTATTTTCCAGTTCTGAGCTTTTGCTTCTGACAGCATTTACTTGTGTTTTGGGTCATAGATGCCTTCTTCACCTAGACAATAAATGTTTGAAAAAAAACCCTGAATTTAGTATAGGCTGTCTTTCTCCAGTCCAGAAGGGATGTTAAGGACTCCATATTTCGTCATCTTATTGATGATACTAGGAGAAATTTCTTTCCTGCAAGAGTGGTCAGGCATTGGATAAAGATACCCAAAGAGGTGGTGGAGTCACCGTCCTTGGGAGGTGTTCCAAGAAACGTGAACATGGCACTTCAGGACATGGTGTAATGGACACGTGGTGTTAGCTGGACGGTTGGACTCGATGAACTTAAAGGTCTTTTCCAACCAAAAAGAGTCTATGATTATTCAAATTATTGCCCACTGTGTGGGCAGTGGCACAGCAGCTGTAACGGGCTCCTGTCTATCCCATGAGTTTCCTTTAGAGGGCACCATTGACTTCCCAGAAGTCTGGTACACGTCTGTACTTGCCGTTAATGAGGCTTGTTACCCACAGCTGGACATCTGAGGGCCATTAAAGTCTTTTGTTTTTTTCTTTTCCTCTAAATATTTGGGATGCCGTGAGCTACTGCACCTTATCTTCTGTGCCCAAATATCTGAGATAAAATACTCCTGGCATTAGACATCTCGGGTCTTGGCTAAAATTATTTTCTTACACCACCAAGCAAAATGCTGGGAGGAGCACAACAGGATGCTGAACTGTGTCTTCTAGCAAAGGGTTTTAAGAAGACTATAAGGCTTAGCTTCAAGCCAGAGAGGTCAACAGACGCTTGAGTCTTCACTTCCACTGGGTGGTCTATGAAGCTCAGGTTCTTCCATCCTGTGTGGCTGATCACCAGATCTGCAGAGGGATACTGGATTCTCCTTCCCTATTGCTTAGAATCATAGAATCAACCAGGTTGGAAGAGACATCCAAGATCATCCAGTCCAACCTATCACCCAACCCTCTCCAGTCAACTAGACCATGGCACTAAGTGCTTGACCCGGTTTCCTGTAGAAGGGGATGTATCAGTTCATCTCCCACTTCCTCACTTCCCTTTTTTGGCTTGCTGCACCCAAGCTGAGCAGGATATGGCTGCATAGTCATCCTCCTTGCTATAATAAATAGCAAAAAGGTGTAGCTTTAGGAGACCAGTGGGTGACAGTAGCCTTCTGGAATGAAGAGTTTAGATTTCTTAATATTTTTTTCTGCTGCCTTTTTTTTTTTTTTTTTTAATGAAGAAGCACAAAGATCAGTGAAGTGTAGGAATTGCCTGCTGTAGTCTCCCAGCTTGAGGCAAAGCACAGTTCCAGGGAAGTCCACAGTGATGTAAGCATAATTGTGTAAATAAATGTCTGCTCCTCAGTGGAAAAAAAAAAAAAAGAAAATAGAAAAGAAAAAAAGGCAAAAAGCTTAATTTTAGAGTTTAATTCTCAAAAGGAGGTATCTCATTTGTTCAGATAATTATTGTAATTTCATGGAGATGAAGGAACATCCAACAAAATGATCATTCAGATGTTTACCTTCTCTCTCACTCCTTATTACAATTCCTTCTACACTCTTCTGTGCAACGGCATCAATATGGTCCTGATAATGTGGGTTCATATTTTATACTGATGGAGTTAATTAACTGCAGAGCTGCAGCGAGCCTGTTGCAGATGACTGGGGACTGTTCAGTGCATTTGCAGCCTCTGAAAATATATTCATATTCAAACTAGTCATATTCTAAATATACATGATATGAATATCTTCTATTCTATTCTATAATATATTCATAGTGGAAGGTGTCCCTGCCCATGGCAGGGGGCTTGGAACTAGATGATATTTAAGATCTCTTCCAACCTAAGCCATTCTGTGAATCTATGAATTAAATCTTTGAGCATGCTCCAAGTCTTTTTCATTGGCTTAAAAGGGACATGGAACCTACAGGAGATGCAGGCTGACTGGCACAGGCAAAGTAGGAGGAGTGGCTTAAAGACAAAAAGGTCTCAGATGGAGGTGGATAAGCCATATTCAATGGCTTGCAAAGCATTTGCATGGAGCACTCCTAGGGCAGCAGCAATAGCTGGAAGTCAGCCCAGCTGACATGCCTAGTTATATAATCTTATGGATCTCACCAACCCATCACTTACTTCTTCTAACCCTGCCATAGGTGATTCTTTTTAATGCCCAGCTGATTAAACCTCCTTGATGGACCTGACATTCAGGAAAGTCAACATGAATGTATCTTGTTTTAGTGGGACTCTTGGTTATGACTCAATCTCCAAAAGCTTTGCAACCTCACTCTTGCAACGCATCAAAACGGTGAAATTTCTTCTAGAAGCTTATAAAATGTTTTGGTTGTTTCTTTGCTTCAGGCTTTTTTTTTTTTTTAAATTTCCCCTCATCAACCTAGGAGAATGAAGCTGGAAGAAGAGAATTTAGTTCTACCAGACTTCTAGTTTACTGGAGTAGTGCTCTATGGCAGGCATGTTTACATCTTTGTGATCCTAAACCTCGGGGAATTGAATCTGATTTCAGCACTGTTGGATCTTTGCAAATCCCATGAGATTTTTTTAACTTTACTTTTAAAAACCCAGGGTGGTGTTTTTTTTGCTATGTTTGTTTTTTTTTTTTGGTGGGGGGGTTGTTGTTGTTTTGTTGTTTTTTGTTTGGTTTGATTTGGTTGATCGGTTGTTTTTTTTCTGAGGTTGTGGAAAAAGACTTGAAAGATAGAAACTAGAGACATCAAAGTTCAAAGAAGAAGAAGAAAAAGAAGTACATTTAAGAAATAAAAATCCATTATAAAATAATTAATAGAATAGAATAGAATCAACCAAGTTGGAAGAGACCTCCAAGATCATCCAGTCCAACCTAGCATCCAGCCCTATTCAGTCAACTAGACCATGGCACTAAGTGCCTCATCCATTCTTTTCTTGAACAC
>WAAF01016242.1:139541-234414 GCA_013400475.1 Tricholaema leucomelas
CCTACTATCCACCAGTACCCCCAGGTCCCTTTCCTCCTGGCTGCTCTCCAGCCACTCTGTCCCCAACCTGTAGCGTTGCTTGGGGTTGTTGTGGCCAAAGTGCAGAACCCTGCACTTGGCCTTGTTAAATTTCATCCCATTGGCCTCTGCCCACCCATCCAGCCTGTCTAGGTCCCTCTGCAGGGCTCTCCTACCTTCCAACAGATCAACACCTGCTCCTAGCTTGGTGTCATCTGCAAACTTACTGATGCTGGACTCAATCCCCTCGTCCAGATCATGAAAAGTTCCATCATTAAAGTTCCAAATGGTTTCTTTTAAAATGTATTTTCATGAAAGAAGGCAACAATTCATGATTTTGGATTTGCTCTGAAAAGCAGGTTCTTCAAGTCTCCATTGAGATGACTGCAGTGGTTTGCACCATTACACTTAATACTATGTTATTCCTAAATAATAGAGAAATTATCCAGTTAAATCCAATCCAGTTCAATGAGTATTTATGATCAATATCTCTGCCTTACATTAGGAGAATGAGTACACAGAATCTCACTCTTGCAGAGCTTCTGAGAACTTCTGGCTTCCAGGCACCTTCAGGGAGGGTTAGCCACTCAGTAACTTGGTTCCATTTTAGACTTGGAGTGCTGTGTTTTAATCTCAGTTGATGTGGGAGCCAGATCTAAGATGTTTTCACCTACTGTTTCAAAGTCTTAAAACACTCTTAAACCAAGTTCAATAGCACTCAGGCACCTGATCTGCAGAAAAAAATAGGGTGAAGAATTACTCCTGAGAATCCAGGCCACAAGTCTGGAGTACCTTGGAATGCAATGATCCTGAAAGGTTTCAGCACTGTGTGGGTGGACCAAGGATGCTGTAAGTAATATCTTGGGTTTGTCTCACTAGCTAGCTGCTCATAATCATTCTTCATGTGACAAGCTGGGTTCCAACTGTCAAAAAGCAAAGCTAGCAAAGGAGGTGGTGGCCACAGACATAAACTAAATGTCACCCTGGAGTCAGTTCCTGTGTTGAATTATTGTTCATAGCATAAGACATTCTCCCCTTTCAAGTTATAGAATCATAGAATGGTCTGGATTGGAAGGGACCTCCAAGGTCATCTGGTCCAACCCCCTCTGCAGCAAGCAGGGACATTCTCAAGTAGATCAGGCTGTCCTGTCGAACCTGACCTTGAGTATCTCCAGTTGTAGCCCCTTGCCATGGCTCAGCTACAGCATAAAAAGGGAAATATTTCATAGGCTCTAAATTCACCTTTCTACTGCAAAGCAGTACAGACAATTCTAGACTTGAAGAGAGGTCACACTGCAGTTGTGAGAGGCTTTCAGCAGCAGAGGAGATGACTCTTCTGACAAGGACACTCTTGTTTTTTCTCTTCCTGGAGGCCCATCCCAAATACAGCAGCACTTCATCTGCTTCAGCCTGAGAGAGGTTTTCCCCAAGAGATGTGTGTTCCTGATCTTCCTCTTTTGAAGTCCCGTCAGTGCTGCTGCTGGATGGTCTGTAGACATTAATGTGAAAACATGAAATTGTTCCTCTGTCACTACATCCCTAATGGGCTCTGCTTGAATTTTAAGCTAGACTTGCATTTCCCAAATGCAGTCAGCTTCTTCCCTGGAAAACCAGAATTCAGCTATGTTTTCTTTATTTAAAGGTAGACTGTAGTGTATACAGCAATAGAGTTGCATCTCATACCAAAGACAGTGCACTGCTTGTGCTTTGAATATTGTCCCAGAACTGCTCAGCTGGTCAGAAGCTGCCAGTGAAGTAACATCAGTCAGTTGATGAGACTCTCCAGCATAGGGAAAAATAGAAATGAGACGGAGCCATAAAACAATCAATGCTGTGATGGGCGGTAAGAGCATTATCAGAACTGAGGCAGTGGCATTAGAGCATCATGTTCAAATCAAATGCACGGAAGTGAGGCTTTTGTGCAAGGCTTAATCAAGTTCTAGAATTATTGCTAAAGGATGTTGGGTGAGCCAGAGGTATAAGTGTAGTTACTGCAGGACTAAATACAGCCAAAGAGGATTGATCCATGCGAGTAATTGGAAAGACTCTCAAATGCAAAATGTTTGGCATGAGTTGCCATAGGAAAGATCACACCATGGACCTAAAACTCATCCTGATCCTTGAGGCCTTTCCTGAAGGATTTGGGCAGTGATCAGTCCTGGCTGCTGCTCGCCATCACTGCTGTCACTGTGGTACTTGGTTTCAGCTTCATGGAAGCATTTGTTTGGCTGAGCTCAGTACCCAGTGATGGGGTTTATTGTGTGCCCACAATTTGTGTGAAGCCACCAGTGTGATTATTTGCTTTTTTAATAATACAAAAATCATCTTATTTCAGAAAAATCAAGTTAACTTCTCACCTCTCTCAATCTGGCCATGCTTCTTTTGATGCAGCCTGGGATGTGATTGACCTTCTGGGCTGCATGTGCATGCTGTTAGGAGCTCTATTCAGATTTGATGACAGTTATTCAAATACATCATAATAAAATTTGTCATACAGCATATTGCTGCTCACTGAGAGGGCCTGCAGATAAAAGTATACATTCAGCACACAACCACACACCCTGAGATTCTTCAGCCTTGCAGGCTAACTGCTTTTCTCAACTACCACCAGGACAGAGGATGGATATGAGGAGGGATAACTCATTCTTTCCATTGAGGCCAGAAATCACAGGATGTTAGGGATTGGAAAGGACCTCTGGAGATCACAGGATCACAGAATGTCAGGGGTTGGAAGGGACCCTAAGAGATTATCAAGTCAAACCTCTCTGCCAGAGCATAGAATCTAGTGTAGATCTCATAGGAATGCATCCAGATGGGTCTTGAAAGTCTGCAGGGAAGCAGACTCCACAACCTCGCTGGGCAGCCTGTTTCAGTGCACTGTGACCTTTACAGTAAAGAAATTCTTCCTCGTATTGAGGTGGAACTTCCTGTACTGTAGTTTACATCCATTGCTCCTTGTCCTGTCACAGGGCCCAAGTGAGAAGAGCCTGTCCCTGTCCCCTCCTTCCTGACTCCCAGCCCTCAGATATTTATAGACATTTATTATCCCCTCTCGCTTTTCTCCAAACTAAAGAGCCCCAGTCTCTGTCGCAGGACGCTCCAAACTCCCTTCCCCCTTCTCCCCACCCTTTCTGTTAGCGGAAATTTGAATGGGGGAAGACAAAGGCTCGAAGCTGCTTTCCCCTGCCGCCGCAGGCTTGAGCGGCGAAAGGCAAATAGCCTTTTCCTGCCGCTCCCACACGCGTACTCGCTGGTGGGGAAGCCCGCGCTGGAACGCGGGGCTCTGATTGGCTGGATTCTTCCCGCCCAGCGTGTATTGGCGCTGGACGCATTGTCCGGGAACGGCTTTAAACAGAGGCACCTGAAAGCGTGCGCAGGTCCATTAGGTCCATTTTGGTCCATTTGAGAGATTTCTCTGCGGCCCTCAGGACCCGGCTTGTCCGCAGCCCGGCGGCCCCTGGCTTCCTGCTCCCTGTCCCCGACCTGGAACCACCCTGCCCCTGCCGTGAGCCGCCGCCGTTGGCAGGAGCACGGCAGCAGCGCTGCTAGGGCAGTGCCGCTCCACAAGAGCTGCCTCTTTGCCAATTTCACTTAGGCAGGTTGGATTTCTGCCGTGTGGTTCCTAAACTGGATTACAACTTGCTATTTCCAGAGGCTGCCTCAAAGGAGGTCCAGAGAGCGTCTCCAAGTTCCTTCTCCACCACCGTGAGTAAATCCCATGCTCTCTCGGCTTTTCCCTAGGGCTCTGGTTCGCCTCTAAGTGGGGTTAAAGCTGTTTTGTGGCTTAGCCTTTCCCGTTTTCTGACTTTCCAAATTATCAGAAAGCACTCGTGAAAATTCGTGACCGAATTAGAAACTGTAAATAAAATTTAACTGCTTTTGGGGTAGGACTTTTTGGGAAAAATACAAATAACTGTTTTTATAATTCCTTCCTCGCCAAAGTATTCCCAGTCAAATTGGTCTCTCAGCCTTTCCTCATCAGGCGGTGCTCCAGCCCCTTAATTATCCTTGTAACCCTCCATTGGACTCTCTCAGGTAGATCCCTGTCCCTCTTGAACTGGGGAGCCCAGAACTGGATGCAGTATTCCAGGTGAGGCCTTAGCAGGGCAGAGTAGAGGAGGAGGAGGAGAATCTCCCTAGATCTCCTGGCCAAACTCTTCTTAATGCACCCCAGGGCACCACTGGCCTTCATGGCCACAAGAACACATTGCTATCTCCTAGATAATTTCTTGTCCACCAGGACTCCCAGGTGCTTCTCCAGGGGAACTGCTATTTTTCAAGTAACCAGTGCTCAATACAGAGCTGACAAAAGCCCCTGCTCAGTGTGCTATCCCTCAAGCACTTAAAGATCATGTTAACCCTTTGAGCCATCACTTTGCTCTGAAGCTTCATGAGTAGCTCACCATCTACTGTGGCTCTTCAACTTTTATTTTCCTCAGGGTGTAATCTCTGCTCTCATAAGCACAAATATATATGCTTTCTCTACGTAAATATTTGGCTTTGCTGTAAATGGATTCTGTTTGGCTATTTGTGTTCAGTTTATTGCATCTGCTGGAGGGAAGTCCAAGTCCTTTTTGCTAATTAACAGTCTTCTCCTTTTTGCTTCATGAGCAAACTTTATCAGCAGTATTCTATTTCCTCCCAGTTCAGTGATGAAAGTTAAATAATGTGAAGAGATGTAGCAGTACACTACAAATGCTGTCCCTTGGAGAGGATTTCCTAGGTATGAATCATAGAATCATTGAACTGTTTTAACTGGAAAGGAGCTCTAAGTTCCTCAAGTCCAGCTGTGGACCTGACATCACCATGGCTATGAAACCATGTCCCAGAGTGCCATGTCTACATCTTTCCTGAATGCCTCCAGGGAGGTGTGCTTATGTTTGAGATTAGTCAGTCAACTGGTTTTATCATCTACTGTTTTAGTGATAATGCAGCAGGAATATCTGTGATAATTGAAATTTCCTATAGATGTATTTCATATGTTGGATTGACATTTATGCGTGTATCAACCTAACCATTGGCATGAGCAAACATGCTAAATTGCTTTGGAAATAATCTGAGTTTCTTATTGGTATTGATTGTCTCTCATTCCGTTTGTTTAAGAACCATAGAATGGTCTGAGTTGGAAGGGGCTTTCAAAGGTCACCTAGTCCAACCTCCTCTGCAGTAAGTAGGGGCATCCTCAACTGAATCAGGCTGCTCAGAGCCCCCATCAAGCCTCACCTTGAATATCTCCAGGAATGGGGCCACCTCCCTTGGCAACCTGTTCCACTGTCCCACTGCCCTCACGGCAAAGAGCTTGTTCTTGTCAGCCATATGAAATCCTGTATCTGCTCTTTTGTTATGTTCACCAGAGCTGCTATCAGGCTGACAGAAGAGTGGTTAATTTTGCAATCATTTTAGGGCCTTTTACTTTGCATACATAGCCAAGTTTTTGAGGTTGTTTTTTTTTTCTCCCTGTTTCTCATGTTAAATACACTTTGAAATGCCAAAAAAATGTACAGCAAAAGATAGTTGCTGTTGGCATAAACCAGCATATGGCCTTCTTTTCAGTTTGTGACAGGAGGAGACTATTAATGTGTTTCTCTATGATCAGGCATTAAAACATGAGAGAAGTCTGAGAACAGACAGAGTGTTTGTATACTGAGCCCATCTATTTCCAGGCAGCATTTCCTTTAGTGATGGAAGGATTAATTCCCTTTGATTCACTTCCACTTGTGGATATGGTCATTGCTGCTGTGCTTGTACACTGATGCTTCTCCACCCTGACAAACTCTTCTTTCTTCATTAATTTCAGGTGACTGATGCTCCTGTCTCTGTTATCGGCATGCTTTCTTGCTCTTTATGGAGTGGGGAAGTCTGTTTGCTCTCTCGAGACTTTGTTAATCCTGGCAAGACCCCATTTGTTTATCTGGGAGAACAGTTGGGATCTCACTGCTTTTCTCATCAACCCCTAGTATTCCTTTCACATAGAAATGTCTCAGACACCTGATAAGACTGTAACTACTGGTGAGCAAGAGTTTCCCCATGCTGCAAAGTGTTTTCACATTTCAAAAGCTCTCCTATCATGTTCTTTGGGACATGTTTTGATCTTCTCTGGCCCCATTTTATATATGCTTTGTACTAAGGGCAATTGTTATCTCAAACAGAGAATGCTGGTGGAGCCAGACCCTATGGACAAGGACAAACCAGCATCCCTCCAGATCTGCTGGAAAAACAGAGCATCAGATACAAATACCTGTAAGCTGATTTAGCAGCTGCGGTACCTAAATGGCACAACTCTCTTCACAGCAAATGCTTCCTTCTGCAGAGAGATACCTTTCTATTCTCCACCAGATTTCAGACCTCTTCCTTGCTACTTCTCTTTCTGTTTCTCAAACACCTTTAGAAGATTTTCAGGCCATCCACCTCACCCACTTCTCTTTCTGGGATGCTCCAATGATGTTTCACTCTCATTTCCTTTCTCCTCATGTGCAGCTGTTGGCTGATTCCATATACAGCAAATACCTCTATGGACGTGATAGAGCTGATTTAACTTCTGGACCTCTCCTCTGTTCAATCCAGACCTATCTTGCTGACATCTTGAATAACATCAGCTCCCAGAGTGACTAATGAGGATCCCAGCCAAGCCTTCTCCCACACTCCTTTCTTTGGTAGGGGAAGATGGTGCTGGCTACCCTCTGCATTGGACAGTTAAGGACCTAGAACTGGGTATATGCCTCATGTCATGCCTCTCATCTTCAAATTAATTCTTCCTGTAATTTGCTTAAATATAAATGTAGGCATGTCTTATGTACCAAATACATTCATTCACAGCCTAACTATTCCATGAGATGCAGTTTCACTGCCCACCACTTACCCAGAACTCCTGCCCAACCTCACACTGACCCCTGCAGCACCCTTTTCCCTGGCCTCAAATTAGCTGTGCCCTAGCAATGCTAGTTGGAGAGTGGCTTTTGCATTAATCCTGTCTCCTAGCATCTGCCTCAGGCCACAAAGGGTCAGTAGCATCCTTTTATCCCAGGAGAGCCACCTGATGCTAATGGAGGGGTTTTCATACCCTCCACAGCAAAGCAGGTGCCAAATGTGACTGCCCTTTCTTCCTGAGGCCATCACACACAACAAGTGATCTTGGCATTTTCTTATCGCTCACGAAAGATTTTAGTGCCAATTCTGTGCAAGAAACTGACAATGGCATGGACCAGGCAGGGCTGGGAGGTGATTATTGCTTTTCGGGACTGGGAAGGCTGTGAGAGTATTCTGGTCTTGCTGAGACACAATCCCATGGGCTGCAGGCTATTAGCAGTTCTGAGTCACCTAGCACTGACTATTGGCTACATAGGTGTATCCCAGACCATGAGCATCACAGTATAAAGGAAGAAGTTTGGCAAAGAGAGGGAAGGTTCATGCTTGGGGCTTCTTCCTTCTTCTGTTTTTTCATCTTCCTTCCCCTGCTCTTCAGGACTGCCTTCCTGCATATTGTGACTCCTGCACTTTTGCTGGGTTGAGTATAACTTTTTATACTGTATTGAGAGTGATATCAATTTGGCCATTTCACTAACTCCATTTTCATTTAAACCTGTGAATTTTATCTCCTTTTCCTGATACTCTTTCTCTGCTGGGAAGGTGGTAGAACAACTGTTATAGTTTACCCAAGGTACAGGAAAATGTAGACAGGGAAACTAGGCACAGAAGTACCACAGGACTGATGCTGCTGTGAGTAAAGGGAGCTCCTCAGCCTGGGGATTTCCTTTGGGGTCAGCTGGGTGAGGATGACTGCTGAGGCAGCACTGATTCCTGACAATATGAACACATTGGACAATTTATTGGATTAAAAACTGGCTTGATGGCTGCACCCAGCGAATGGCTATCAATAGCTCCATGTCCAAGTGGAGTGAAGCTGAAGTGTAGCCTTGGCTGCAGTGACCATGAAATGGTAGAGTTTAAGGTCCTCAAGGCATCAAGGAGGGTGTGTAGCAAACTCACTGCTCTGGACTTCAGAACAGCAGATTTCAACCTCTTCAGGGACCTCCTTGGTAGGGTGCCATGGGAAAAAAAGGAAGGGGAAGGAAGGGGAGCCCAGGAAAGCTGGTCGGTGTTCAAGTGTCCTCTCTTCCAGGCCCAGAAGCAATGCATCCCAAAAAGGAGAAAGACAGGAAAGAATGCCAGGAGGCATGCATGGATGAATAGAGAGCTCATGGACATACTTAGATGAAAGAAGAAAGCCTATTAAGAGTGGGAACAAGGATAGGTAACCTGGGACGNCGGTACCTAAATGGCACAACTCTCTTCACAGCAAATGCTTCCTTCTGCAGAGAGATACCTTTCTATTCTCCACCAGATTTCAGACCTCTTCCTTGCTACTTCTCTTTCTGTTTCTCAAACACCTTTAGAAGATTTTCAGGCCATCCACCTCACCCACTTCTCTTTCTGGGATGCTCCAATGATGTTTCACTCTCATTTCCTTTGTCCTCATGTGCAGCTGTTGGCTGATTCCATATACAGCAAATACCTCTATGGACGTGGTAGAGCTGATTTAACTTCTGGACCTCTCCTCTGTTCAATCCAGACCTATCTTGCTGACATCTTGAATAACATCAGCTCTCAGAGTGACTAATGAGTATCCCAGCCAAGCCTTCTCCCACGCTCCTTTCTTTGGGAGGGGAAGATGGTGCTGGCTACCCTCTGCGTAGGACAGTTAGGGACCTAGAACTGGGTATATGCCTCATGTCATGCCTCTCATCTTCAAATTAATTCTTCCTGTAATTTGCTTAAATATAAATGTAGGCATGTCTTATGTACCAAATACATTCATTCACAGCCTAACTATTCCATGAGATGCAGTTTCACTGCCCACCACTTACCCAGAACTCCTGCCCAACCTCACACTGACCCCTGCAGCACCCTTTTCCCTGGCCTCAAATTAGCTGTGCCCTAGCAATGCTAGTTGGAGAGTGGCTTTTGCATTAATCCTGTCTCCTAGCATCTGCCTCAGGCCACAAAGGGTCAGTAGCATCCTTTTATCCCAGGAGAGCCACCTGATGCTAATGGAGGGGTTTTCATACCCTCCACAGCAAAGCAGGTGCCAAATGTGACTGCCCTTTCTTCCTGAGGCCATCACACACAACAAGTGATCTTGGCATTTTCTTATCGCTCACGAAAGATTTTAGTGCCAATTCTGTGCAAGAAACTGACAATGGCATGGACCAGGCAGGGCTGGGAGGTGATTATTGCTTTTCGGGACTGGGAAGGCTGTGAGAGTATTCTGGTCTTGCTGAGACACAATCCCATGGGCTGCAGGCTATTAGCAGTTCTGAGTCACCTAGCACTGACTATTGGCTACATAGGTGTATCCCAGACCATGAGCATCACAGTATAAAGGAAGAAGTTTGGCAAAGAGAGGGAAGGTTCATGCTTGGGGCTTCTTCCTTCTTCTGTTTTTTCATCTTCCTTCCCCTGCTCTTCAGGACTGCCTTCCTGCATATTGTGACTCCTGCACTTTTGCTGGGTTGAGTATAACTTTTTATACTGTATTGAGAGTGATATCAATTTGGCCATTTCACTAACTCCATTTTCATTTAAACCTGTGAATTTTATCTCCTTTTCCTGATACTCTTTCTCTGCTGGGAAGGTGGTAGAACAACTGTTATAGTTTACCCAAGGTACAGGAAAATGTAGACAGGGAAACTAGGCACAGAAGTACCACAGGACTGATGCTGCTGTGAGTAAAGGGAGCTCCTCAGCCTGGGGATTTCCTTTGGGGTCAGCTGGGTGAGGATGACTGCTGAGGCAGCACTGATTCCTGACAATATGAACACATTGGACAATTTATTGGATTAAAAACTGGCTTGATGGCTGCACCCAGCGAATGGCTATCAATAGCTCCATGTCCAAGTGGAGTGAAGCTGAAGTGTAGCCTTGGCTGCAGTGACCATGAAATGGTAGAGTTTAAGGTCCTCAAGGCATCAAGGAGGGTGTGTAGCAAACTCACTGCTCTGGACTTCAGAACAGCAGATTTCAACCTCTTCAGGGACCTCCTTGGTAGGGTGCCATGGGAAAAAAAGGAAGGGGAAGGAAGGGGAGCCCAGGAAAGCTGGTCGGTGTTCAAGTGTCCTCTCTTCCAGGCCCAGAAGCAATGCATCCCAAAAAGGAGAAAGACAGGAAAGAATGCCAGGAGGCATGCATGGATGAATAGAGAGCTCATGGACATACTTAGATGAAAGAAGAAAGCCTATTAAGAGTGGGAACAAGGATAGGTAACCTGGGACGAATACAAAGAAATTGTTTGTGCAACCAGAGCTCAGGTTAGGAAAGCTGAAGGACAGCTGGAATTGAATCTGGCTAGGGACATTAAGGAGAACAAGAAGAACTCCTCCAGAGGTATATTAGTGAGAAAAGGACAAGGAAGAATGTGGGACCCTTCCAGAAGGGAAATGGAGAGCTGGTGACAAAGGATGTGGATAAGGCTGAGGTGATCAATGACTTCTTTGCCTCAGTCTTCAACAGCAAGGGCTCCAACTACAATGTCCAAGTTCCAGAGGGCAAAAGTAAGGACTGGGAGAAGGAAAATCTGCCCACTATAATTGAAGATCATGTTCGTGAGCACCTAAGTAATCTGAACATGCACAAGTCCATGGGGCCTGATGAGATCCACTCACAGGTCCTGAGGTAACTGGCAGATGAAGTTGCTAAACCACCGCCCATCATATTTGAAAGGTCATGGCAGACTTGTGAAGTTCCTGCTGACTGGAAAAGGGCAAACATAACAGCCATCTTCAGAAGGGGAGAAAGGATGACCCTGGGAACTACAGACCAGTCTGTCTCACCTCTGTGCCTGGAAAGATCCTGGAGCAGATCCTGAAGGCATGGAAAGGCATGAGGCAAATGGAAAACAAAGAGGAGGTGATTGGTGGTAACCAGCAATGGCTTCACCAAGGGCAAATCACACCTGACAAATTTAGTGGCTTTTTATGATGAAGTCACAGCAACAGTGGACAAGGGAAGGGCAACTGACATTATCTACCTGGACCTGAGTAAGGTGTTTACTCTGTCTCACATGACATCCTGGTCACCAAACTGGAAAAACACAGACTTGATGGGTAGAGCACTGCTGGATAAGGAATTGGCTGGATGGCCGCACGCAGAGAGTGGTGATCAAGGGCACATTGTCCACCTGGAGACCAGTGACAAGTGGCATCCCTCAGGGGTCAGTGCTGGGACCAGTGCTGCAGTTAGGTAGAAGTTCATCGCCATAAGGATGGTGAAATACTGGAACAGGTTGCCCAGAGAGGTGATGGAGGTCCCATCCGTGGAGGTCTTTAAGGCCAGGCTGGATGTGGCTCTGAGCAGCTTGATCTCATATGAAGTGTCCCTGTCCACAGCAGGAGGGTTGGAGCTGGATGATCCTTGTGGTCTCTTTCAGCCCTGACAGTTCTATCATTCTGACATTCTAATCATTCTCTGATTCTGTAGCCCAGCTGACTCATCAGATAGCATTGCCTGGGTTTTGGAAAGCTGAAAAATCAAAAATCAAGTTCTTAACCAAGTAGTGCCACTAATGACCTCAGATCTGTAACCACAAAGGGAGTAATGGTCCTTTTGTTCTGGCTCTGTGCATCATGCAATGAGGTCTTGATCCATTACTACAACTCCTAAGCAATAAAGTAATACAAATAATTAATAATAATGAGCTGGGTTTCATTACATGTCTTGCACTGCCTAAAACCCCCTGTGAGCAGTTACTGCCTGTGAGAATATTTAATGTCTTGCTGCAGTTTGAAAATATAGTGCAAATGACAGCCTAATAAACCAAAGAGCTTCATCAACTTTTAATTGAAATTAATGAGAGCTGAACTACTGCACTGTGTATAACAGAGGCGTCTTGCCCAGCCTTAAAAGTGGTTGGCTCCAGGGGTGGTGTGGCTCAGTCTGAATTATTTAATTTGTCTACCTCCAGCACTGCTTTTATTGCAGAAAATGAGTCTTATTTCAGGCAGCCAGCAAATATCACCTGGACTTTTCTCTTGATTCTTGCAGAAATATGTTCTGTATATATTTATATGTGTGTGTGTGTGTATATATATATATATAAAAAACATATCAAATCTGTGAGAAACAACAGACAGCTATGTTTTAGGAGACCCTTTTCTATAGTGCTACTTGAGAAATATATGCACAGACCAAATTTTAACAAGTAAGGCTCTTATTTCAAGGTCATTTTATACCTCTGGTGGAGGTATGAAGGTTAGCAGTGGCACCAGGCAGCAGCACAGTGCACTGAGGCGTGCCAGCGTGTTTGTCAAAACGGCTGTGGCAGCCCTTTTCCCATCCCCTGGCAGCAGAAGTGAGTAACAGAGATGGTTGGTACTGGTCATTGCATTTTATTACTGTGCCATAACACAGGCAAATATAATTCTCTGTGCTGACATTTGGCACCAGGATGATTTCACAGACTCCTAATGATTGCAGTGGGGCACAGCTCAAGCCACTCAGCTCCAGGTAACTCAAGTCTTCTTTGTCTTCAAAGTCACTTACTGACTTAAACCGGGAACTTATTTTGTTATATTCTTATTTTGTCTTTGCTAGTTTGCACAGCTTTGTAGAGCTTTAAGGATGCCCAACTTGCTGTAAGCTTTTAGCACAACCATTTTAGAGCATTCCACTGTATTACAGCTGTTTGCATTACATCTTGCGGGTCACTTGTGAAGGCAAAAGTTGGTGTGATGTATTGCACTTGCCAACAGCAGGCACAAATCAGGAGGATTGTACTTGGAGGCATATCATTAAATTTCAACAAACCAGTTTACTGGAGAAGTCATTCTTCCTATGAGATCACTAAAGCTGCCATTGTCCATAAACTATTTAAAAGACCTGAATAAAGGGCTGTTTAAAGCCTTCAGCTGATAAAGCTTAATGCTGTGTCCTTTTCTTCCTTTGTTTCTTATTCTCCTACTGAAGAGTTTTGGGGCCTTTTTCTTAATGCTAGAAAAAAAATTCTGCTCGTGGACACCTACTTCCATGATTGTTGGAGGGGGCAAAAAAAAAATTAAATACATACATATATAAAAAAATACTAGCTCTAACTAATACTTACAGATAGACCTAAAGATCCCTTTTAAGTTTTTTGATGGCTGCAACATAAATGGACAATTAGTTTGTGACAAAGCCATGCTGCACAAGCCTCTAAGAATCTGAGCTCAAGTGAGTGTCAGTCTTTAGCTCAGATAGTGTTGTTTTATTTCTTTTTCATAGCAGTTAATGTGCAGCATTTCTAAAAATAACTCTTTTTCATATACCATCAGCTTGCACCCTGGGTCTAATTCAAGGACCATGAAGTCAATGGAGGTTATTCCAAGCAAAGGTAAAAATGATCCTCTACAAATAGGATGGAACTTGTGCTATTTTGTTCTATTTTACATTTATCCAAATATAAAGAGAATAAAGAAACCTGTAACTTCTACTTTCTGAGGGTGTGGTTAATCTTCACCTTCTGGAGACTGGCAAGGCAGTGCCCAGGGTCCCATATGTTCTTCTCCAAAACACTGACATTGTTGGAACTGGAAACACCTTATCAAAATCCACTCTTTCATACTGGAATTTACAACTTCTTGGTGGAGAAGGATGCTTTCTGCAGCAGTGTTGTAACCTAACAAAGTGTGAATCAATGTACATTTTAATCCTAGGGCAGCCAATATGATCAATTGCTGAGAGTGTTTTTACTGTACCTGGACTTGCAGTCATTGGATCAATCCCAGAAGATTTGCATTTACAGTGACATTTACTTTTACTGTGACATCCCTCGAGTGCTCAGCTTCCATAAAAAAGAAATAAATTCCTCTTATCCTCTGCTAAATTCATTAGCAATGAATATTCTTCCACTGTATGAAATTCTAAATAAAAAAAAGACAGGTTTATTTTAAGCTTTTAACAGGCTGTTGTAGTTAATTGTGTGTATCAGGCAAGAGGCTTGGTTGCTAAGAAAATCTTTGGCCTGTTTCCATGGGATTTCTGTATTACTGACACAAAAAGTACCAAATGATAGGAAGTGCATCTGTTAATTTGAATAGTGAAGCAGGCAAAAAAAAACACCCAAACCAGAACTCTTTTCTGCCCAACTTGTGAGTTGCAAGAGTAAGCCAAAACTAACATGCTTCCCATCAGAATAGGTATTTGGCTTTAAAACCTTCATTAAGATTTTTTTTAAGTGTAAATCCTCATCTTTTATGTGAGCAGAACACATAAGCTTCTGTTTTTAGTGACTGCCCTTATACTGCTATACGGAAGTTCCTAGGATGAGCTCAAAGCTAACAGACATTGGTTATCTTGGGGGTGCTGGTGGACGAGAAGCTGGACATGAGCAGGCAGTGTGCCCAGGTGGCCAAGAAGGCCAATGGCATCCTGGCCTCTACCAGGAGTAGTGTGGCCAGCAGGAACAGGGAAGTCCTTCTGCCTCTGTACTCAGCACTGGTCAGGCCACACCTGGAGTACTGGGTCCAGTTCTGGGCCCCTCAATTTAAGAAAGATGTTGAGGTGCTTGAATGTGTCCAGAGAAAGGCACCAAGGCTGGTGATGGGGCTGCAGCACAGCCCTGTGAGGAGAGGCTGAGGGAGCTGGGGGGGTGCAGCCTGGAGAAGAGGAGGCTCAGAGGTGACCTCATTGCTGTCTACAACTACCTGAAAGGAGGATGCAGCCAGGTGGGGCTGGTTTCTTCTGCCAGGCACCCAGAGACAGAACAAGAGGACACAGGCTCAAGCTGAGCCAGGCAGGGCAGGTTTAGGCTGGATGTTAGGAATAAGTTCTTCATGGAAAGAGTGATTGGCATTGGAATGGGCTGCCTGGGGAGATGGTGGAGTCACCATTGGAGATGTTTAAAAGGGGACTAGATGAGGCACTTAGTGCTGCGGTTTAGTTGATTAGATGGTGTTGGGTGATGGGTTGGACTTGATGATCTCAAAGGTCTTTTCCAACCTGGTTAATTCTGTGATTCTGCAAAAAGCTGCATTGCCAGCAGATCCAGAGAGGTGATTCTGCCACTTTGCTCTGCTCTGGTGAGACCTCACGTGGAGTACTGTGTCCAGAAAGGCCATGGAAGGACATAGACCTGATGGAGTGGGTCCAGAGGAGGGACTCAAAAATGATCATCAGGTTGCAGCACCTCTGCTATGAGGACAAGCTGAGGGAGCTGGGGTTGTTCAGTCTGGAGAAGGGGAGGCTCTGGGGAGACCTAATAGCAGCCTTCCAGTACCTGAAGGGGGCAGAAAGAAAGGATGGAGAAAGACTGTTTACAAAGGCCTGCAGTGATAGAACAAGGGGCAACGGCTTCAAACTAGAGAAGAGCAAATTTAGATTGGATGTTAGAAACAAGTTCTTTGCCATGTGCGAAGTGAAACACTAAAACAGGTTGCCTGGGGAGGTGAATATCTCCATCTCTGGAGATGTTCAAAGTGAGGCTTGACAGGGCTCTGGGCAACCCAGTCTAGCTGAGGATGCCCCTGCTGACTGCAGAGGGGTTGTCTGTGACCTTCGTAGGACTGTTCCATCCCAGACCATTCTGTGATTTGCAGGAACACTCAGTGAGCTTGTCACACCCAGAAGAACTCACAACTGCATTTACATTTAATATTTACCAGTGTGCACTTGTTTGCCATGAGATTGGGCAGTTTTTCCAGCTGTCCTAACTGCCATGATCTGGAAGAGGGAGAGAAAAGATAGCCTGAGGTGGAGGGAAAAGAGAGTGGGACCTTTGAAACGTCAAGATAATGCTTGCCTTCAGGAACCAATGGAGCAGTAGGCATCTAGGACTTTAGCTGAATTAAGTCCGCCTAGAGGAACAGATGTCTAGCACTGGGTCATAGCCTGGAGCATAAAATGCTGCCAGGGGAGTTCTGGCAGGTACAAGGTGGAAGCAGCGAGTGGCAGAGACAGCCAGGATCCTGGCATGGACTAACAGCTCAGCACCAGCCAAGGTTTAAAGACCATCTGACTGCAGAAACCATGCTTGGTCCACTTTGAAACTGTTTCTTCCTTTTGAAATATATTTAAATAGGTACTGGAGTCCACTGGTGATTAAGAATCAAGCAACAGGATAAGATCCTATTGATATGTCCCCAGCAACTGTAACTCCAGTTGCTCTGTGTCTGGCTGTGCTTCATAATCAGTATGTAACCCCATAACTTAATGATTTTGGAAAAGGAATGAGTCCCACAGGTCTGCAGACCAAATAAAACATTGTGGGAGGATGTATTATTTAGGATAGCAGAGTTCCATAAAGTGTGGTGGCCAAAGAGCCTATTCAGAGAAAAAAAAGTTTCCAGGCATGTTGAGAACATTGAATCTACAGTGCAAGGTTCAGAAAATCCAGTGGGAAGTGAATTATGATGTGAGATAATGATTTTGTTTTGACTTCTTTAATTCCTGTTGGGTTTATGTATCATTTTTTATACCTGGACAAGGAAAATCAGCCCTACAGCTGAAGCCTTCAACCATACAGATTCATGGAATCATGGAATCGTAGAAGAGACCTCCAAAGGTCACCTATTCCAACCCCTCTGCAGTCAGCAGGGGCATCCTCAACTAGATAAGGTTGCCCTGTTGAGCCTCACCTTGAATATCTCCTAACCACCTTCCTGGGCAACCTGTTCCAGTGTTCCACCACCCTTATGGCACATCTTGCTCAGTAATTCCCTTCTATTGTGTTTGTTTTCCTGATTAGAGAAATGTTGCTTGATTTTCATTTTTTTTTAATGCTCTCTTATTTAACAATTCTTTCTTGTTTCAGTTTAGACACAGGGAGATTTTATAGGTTGAGGAACAGATTCCTGTTTCTCATTACCATTGAGCTAATTAAGCAGCAAAACATCACTGGACAATGAGCAAATCCTACTCGTGGGGGAGTAAAGTTGAGAATAGAAGATTCTCTGTAATTCAGTAATAGCACTGGAGAGATTTATTCATCTGCTGTGGGAGATAAGCATTCAAGTTAAATTGAGGCCACAACTCATATTCTCCATTCAGGTTTGGACCCCTTACTACAGGAAGGGCATTGAGTTGCTAAAATGTGTCCTGAGAAGGGCAACTAAGATGCTGAAGGGCCTTAAACAAAAGTCCTATGAGGAGCAGCTCAAGGAACTGGAGTTGTTTACTCTGGAGAAGAGAAGGCAAGGCTGAATGAAAGGAGACTTTATTGTTCTCTACAACTACCTGGAAGGAGGTTGTAGTGAGGTGATTGTCTGTCTTCTCCCAAGTAACTAATGATAAGAAGAGAGGAAATTGCTTCAGGTTGAATGAGGGGAGATTTAGAATGAATATGAATATAAAGATAAACTTCTTTACTGCAAGAGTGGTCAGTCTTTGGAGCAGGCTGCCCAGTGAAATGGTGAAGTCATCATCCCTGAAGGTGTTAAAATATGTGTAGACATGGCATATTTGGACATGATTTAGTGGGCATAGTGATGTTGAGTTGATGGTTGGACTTGGTGCTCTCAGAGATCTTTTCCAATCTTAACAATTCCATGAAGTGTTTTTTTTCTTTTCTTTCTGCTCCTGTTTTACCTACTCTGTGACTTTGGGCAAGTCCTCCTAATTTCTTGGTCCCTGACTCTTCCTCTTCTGCAAAACAACAAATCAAACTGCCTTGCTGGAATGCTTGGAGGAAGGGATTTAGTACTTTATAAATACGAGATCTATTTTTCACTCAGAGGCAGAATGGACTAAGATATATCAAATGTTTGCAGGGTTCTGGTATTTTTTTTTTCAGGACATGGCAATAAGAGAATGAATTGAAAAGACACTGTGACATACTTCATCGAGTGTCAGAAGTTTGTATCAAATATTTGATTCAAGGTTCTTGAGTCTGCTTTAAAAGCAGTGCTGAGGCACATCTGCTTAGCCTGTATATCCCTAGAAAGAAATCAGAGATACAACTAGGGGGGTAGTCAACATCCCATTAGGCTGTGCAGCCATCCAATGAGATCTGGACAGGCTGGAGAGCTGGGTGAAAGCAAACCTCATTAAGTTCAATAAGAACAAATGCAGGGTGCTGCATCTGTGGAGGAATAACAGCAGGCATCAGCACAGGTAGGGGCTGCCATGCTGGAGAGCAGCTCCATGGAGAAAGACTTTGGAATCCTGGTGGACAGCAAGTTCTGCATGGGACGGCAATGTGCCCTTGTGGCCAAGAGAGCCAATGGCATCCTGAGGTGCATCAAGAAAAGTGTGGCCAGCAGATCTAGGGAGGTTCTCTTCTCCCCCTCTACTCTGCTCTGGTGAGACCACACCTGGAGTGTTGTGTCCATGTTTGGGCTCCCCAGTTCAAGAGAGACAGGGACTTGCTGGAGAGAGTCCAATGGAGAGACACAAGGATGATTATGGGACTTGAACATCTGCCCTATGAAGAGAGACTGAGAACCCTGGGACTGTTTAGTCTGGAGAAGAGAAGGCTGAGGGGATCTGATCAATATCTATAAATATCTGAGGGATGGGTGTCAAGGGGAGGAGGAAAGTCTCTTTTCAGTGGTGCACAGTAACAAGTCAAGGAGCCATAGGTACAAACTTGAACATAGAACATGAGGAGAAACTTCTTTACAGTGAGGGGAACGGAGCACTGGAACAGGTTGCCTAGAGAGTTTGTGGAGTCTTCCTCTCTGCAGACATTGAAAACCCACCTAGATGCGTTCCTGTGTGGACTACCCTGGGTGATCCTGCTTTGCAGGGGGATTGGGCTGGATGATCTCTGGAGGTCCCTTCCAACCTCTAACATTCTGTGATTAAACCATCTCCACTTAGTTATGAGAAGGATATCTATCTGCAATACTTCATGTACAGAATGCTTCATGCCTGCATAACATATGCACGGAGCATATGCTTTATTTTTAGTTCACTACAATATTTCGCATCTAACCAAATTAGCCCAAGGCAGAAATTACTCTCAACCTTTTTTATGTCTCTTTTTAAATACGTGCCAGACTGCAGAGAAGCATTATGAATTAAAAGGGCAATCATATACCTAACTGTATTTTACTTATTCCTCATTAAGGACACCATATAGCTGTCTTTTATATTCACAAGTGACAGAAGGATTTTATTTAGAAGTGAAAAGAAAATTTGTTGGTAATGAGCCTATCTTGTTATTCCTACACAGTTCTTTTGTAATCATTGCTTTAAGGACTTTTTGAGTTGATGATGCCATTCAGGCTTTGTAATTCTAGGCTAGTTTTCTTAAACTTGTTCAGTTTCCCTGCTGTATGAGCAGGTAAAATGAACACCATAGTTTCTGAAGTACACCTAAAGTTGTTGCTGAAGATAAGTAGGAAAAACAAGTCAGAAGGCTTAAATTCACTGATTTGGAGCCCATATTTCCAGTCCTGTGAACTGTTGCTACAGGTTTAAGACTAATGTCTCAATTGTAAATAACAGTTTTCCAGAGAATTGGAGAGAGTCCACGGGGATAGACTCTCCAAGGGGCTGAAGAGAAAATAAGAGATATCTTTATCCCATTCCACTGATTTGCAAAATTACTACATAATCTGAAGCTCAGCTTGTTCTTGGCTCTCTTTTTGATTCTTCCCCACTCCCTTCTTTCCTTCTGGCTTTGCTTGTTTGCTCTCCTTGCCTTGTTTGGGTTATGGCAAGAACAGTGGTGGGAACAAGAGAGTGATAATAATTTGTTGGCTGGCAACAGCCTTGGGGCTTTGACAAGAGGGGTTTCCAGGGAGATCTGGACTATTGTTGGTTATCTGTATGTATACGTATATGTTTATTACCTTTTATATTTGGCTCTGCTGAAGGGATGAGTAGGATAGAAACTTCTGCAAAGAGGTGTGA
Source organism: Tricholaema leucomelas (assembly GCA_013400475.1). Taxonomy (NCBI): domain Eukaryota; kingdom Metazoa; phylum Chordata; class Aves; order Piciformes; family Lybiidae; genus Tricholaema lacrymosa; species Tricholaema leucomelas. The sequence continues at coordinate 159,381 of WAAF01016242.1, forward strand.
AAAGGAAGAGAAATGGTTGTGTGTCCATACTGAGGGGACTTCTTTTTTTTGTTTATTTATGGCATTACAGTAGAAGCTGAGTTGAGTTGATAATGTCCGTCAGATATCAAAGGAACAAGTTTTAAGTGTTCTGTTAAAATACTTTTCTGTTGTGGATTTTATGTGAAAACAAAGGATCTACTTTCAGAGCAGATGAGATGATATTCTACTGCAACTATGGTAGATCAGATGCAGCCTGTGTTTTAAATGGTCATTTCTTACCACGGTAGTTTCTTCCTTATTCCTTTTTTTTTCTTGGTTATAATTAATCTTACAAAGAGGAATGGTTTAAAAATTAAATGAACTGTAAAATATAAAATGAAGCATCCAAAACTACAGACTTGGCAGTTACATTTATTACTGCAAATTGACTAAGATACTACATTCGATACAGAAGGACAATTGACTTCCAACAGGCACTCTACATAAAGTGCAACAACACATATCAGAGGGGAAAGGCATTTGGGGGGCATTTGATTAATGTACTTTTAATTGGACTTTCCTGCCTCATTGATTTTTATCTTCTCAATTTAGCTCAAGCTGCTCAAATACATAAATAGCCAAAGCACCTACTATAATTAACAAAATACACTGCTTGCAAATTACCAGATTTGTCAGATTGTGTATAAACAGAATATACTATGCAAGTGTTGTTGAACTCCTATAGATACATAAACAGGCAAAGACAGTCCAATATTCACTAAAAAGAAAAGCCCCTCAAAAAACTAACATCTTCCTCTTTGAAAGTTAGTTGGGAGAGTTGATTTTTGTGGTTTGTTTTCAACTGCAATTTTTAGTGCTACATTTCATCAGAATTTCGTAGGATGCTTTGCCAATGCCATTCAAGTTGGAATTTGAGGGCACTGAGTCATGTCCCCCATGTGATGCTCTCCAGTCATATAAAGAAATATCATTTCATATAAAGAAATATATTTTTAAGCATTCACCAATCATTTCACAAATATTATTGGGGTCTGTGTGTCTTCTTTACGTCACAGTTACACAAAGCTGATAGCATCCACGCCAGCACCATTTTCTCATTGGGAAGGAGGATTCTTGAACTGGTAGTCTGTGACACTGATAATTCTGGGGAACACCTAGGTGACCTGCAGATCCTCCAGGTGCTGGATGTTCATTATTACCCCAAAGAAAAAAGATTCTGTAATGTATCTGCTTAGCTAAAGAATTAATTGTGTAAGGGAAGGAATTCAAATTTAATCTCCCTTGCTAAGGAAAAGCGTTGTAGAGGAAAAAAAATCTCCATTAAGAGGCAATAGCTGGAGCAAGTTCCACCACTGCTGTTTCTGTGCTGATTATGTAAAACAGCTGTCAGTCAGGAAATTCCTCTGGGAAAACTGCTCTTCCTACTTTCCACATTAATTACATTAAATGCAGTGAATTACATTAAGGAATGAGAGCCATGGAGGAATGGTTGTAGAAAGTTTCTTTCCATGCTTCCAAAAAATTTCAGCTGGCTTTTTTTGGTGGAATGTAACTGAACTCCCCATGTTAATGTGTGCTTCAGCTGGGATGAATACGGAAAAAGCATTTCATTTAAATGCGTGCAACGTTGCTTTCTTGTGAAGAAAAAATTCTCACCTGCTTGCTTCTCATGAGGCATGAAGTGACACACACCTCTGGATGGACTGCCTGTGATATGCTTTCAGTGCACATATCAGCACTGATGATCCTGATACCCTCTTCAGACTCCCAATCTTTTCATAGCATCACCTCCATACATCTAAGAGACAAACTCCTCAGTGGCCCAACATCCTTTAAGCTCAGCTTAAGACAGCAAATTGATGACAGAACTGTTTACAAAATATTTAAAAGTCTAAGGTCTAAGTCTGCTGCATGGCCTCTTATTGTTACATCAAGCCTTTAGTGAAAAATCCCCAAGCTTGTCCTTTAGTATTGTCTGTCTCTTTTTGTTCATAGACTCCTAGAATGGCAGAGGTTGGAAGTGACCTCTGGAGTTCATCTACTCCAAGCCTGTTGCCAAAGCAGGATCACCCTAGGGCATGTCACACAGGAACACATCCAGATGTGTCTTGAAAGTCTTCAGAGGAGGAGACTCCACAACCCCCCTGGTCAGCCTGCCCACCACCTTCACTGTAAAGAAGTTTTTCCACAAGTTGAGGTGGAATTTCTTATGTTGCATTTTGTGTTTGTTGCCTCTTGTTCTATCACAAGGCACCATTGAAAAGAGACTGGCCCCTTCTTGACACCCACTCTTCAGATATTGAGACATTTGTAAGATTTCCACTCTGTATTCTCAAGACTTAACAGTCCCAGGTCTTCCAACTGCAGCTCCAGGTCTTGTGTTCAAGGAGGAGAGTGTAGGCTGGTTTTGCTTGTGCCTACAGGATTTCCCCAACAATTGCTTTTAGCACTAAACCCTCCCATTCATTTACTCACAGCTTCATTTGGTGGCTGTGGCAGTTTTAAGACTAGTGTCTTAATGGTAAATTGTAAATTTTTTGAGAGGATTTGAGAGTATGTCCCAAAAGAGGCTGAACAGAGCATGAGAGGTATATTTATCTCATTTAATTGGCTTGTTATTTTTCTATGTAATCTAAGGTTCACGATGTTTTCTCTCTCTTGCTTGCTTGCTTTTCCCACTGTCTCTCCCTCTGGTCTTGCCTGCTTCTCTGCATTGAGAATTGTTTAGGCTATGGCAAGGAAAAGCAGCAGAATCACAGAATCACAAAATATTAGAGGTTGGAAGGGACCTCCAGGGATCATTGAGGCCAGCCCCCTGCCAAGGCAGGATCACCCAGGGTAGTACACACAGGAATGCATCCAGGCAGGTTTTGAAAGAGAAAGAGACTCCACAGCCTCTCTGGGCAGCCTGTTTCGGTGCTCCATTGCTCTCACCATAAAGAAGTTTCTCCTCATGTTGAGGTGAAACCTTCTGTGTTCCGGTTTGTATCCATTGCTCCTTGTGTTATTACTGTGCTCCACGGAAAAGAGATTGGCCTCAGCTGCTTGGCACCCACCCCTCAGATATTTATAGACATTGATCAGAGCCTGAGTCTTCTCCAGGCTAAACAGCCCCAGGCTCTCAGTCTGTCTTCATAGGGGAGATGCTCAAGTCCCTTAATCATGCTTGTGGGTCTCCGTTGGACTCTGTCTAGCAGATCCCTGTCTCTCTTGAACTGGGGAGCCCAAAATTTGGCACAGTATTGCAGGTGTGTGGTCTCACTAGGGCAGAGTAGAGGGGGAGAAGAACCTCCCTAGAGCTGCTGGACACACTTTTCTTAATGTGCCCTGGGGTGTCATGTCTCCTGGCCACAAGGGCACATTGCTCTCCCAGATCTGATGTTAAAATGAGTAGAATTCCACAATATTTATCATTGCATATATTGTGGCTTGCCATTTTACCAGTCAGTCATTCCCAGCTATGGATGTCCCAATGTCATGACATTAATTTTATGTCAGGAACTTTTCTTCTGAAATTAATGAATATTCAGGAGAAAGGAACGGAATTAAATATTTCACGTATCCTCTCGGTACATTTGGAACTGTTCACATGAATCAGACTACTCTTGCTAAAAGAGATTAAAAAGTGTTCTAACACTTTTTTTCTGGGTAACCCTGAGCAAGCTCTATAAATAGTCCCTCATGAGAACTCCCCAGTTTCCCTACATATGTGTTCTGCCCTGCAAGTGCAGTATAATTATTCAATGTTCATGAAAATCAGGAGTACTGGAGACTGGAGATGAAAATCTCTCTCCTCTAAAGATAGTATATTGACCTCAGTAAGACAAAATTTCACTCAAAGTGCATGAAAGATGAATTTTTTTTTGCTACATGGTCTAGGCATCTGCAATATACCTGAGGCAAAACAATACCCTAACCATGGAGCTAATTTATGTCATCAGAAATAGTTCTGATTGTTCTGGTTAGTGAATTATAGTAGCTATACCCAGCTGTTAGTGTTGCTTATGATGCACCAAACCCAAACTCACAAAGGATTTAGGATGAGAGATAGACTATTTCCTGGTGTTTAACTGAGATGTAGCCAATGTGAACAACAATCATCACATGGATTTTCAAGTCATCAGCAATGGGGCAATCAGCAATGATCTTTTATGATACAGAGCTAGGATTATAACCAATATTTGTTTCGCTGAATTCTGTCTAAATATTCTCTTGGCTTTTCAGATCAAAATTCTTTTAATGCACTTCTGAATGTGTTCTAATGTACCTGCTTCTGCTGCAGATTTCACTTAAACCCTCAAAAAGCATTTTCAGTATCAGCTTCTGTAACACATTATCTTGGCCCTTCATGTCCTACTGTGGGTGCTTGAGGTACAAAGCATATTCATTTCAATACTGCAAGTTCTTTTGGTCTGAAAGACAATAGATAGTCCCAGGCAACACAGACAACCATTTCAGACCGTTTTAACAAGTGCTGCCATTTTGTCTTAACTGCAGAGAAAGCTTAATCAGCTTCAGTGCCAGACAGTCTGAATACTGTTCACACTCAGAAGGATTTGTGTTCTCTAAGTATATCTGAAATTCCAGTTATCAAGCAAGATTCATTTGACTCAATTTTAACTCTCTAAAAGGAAAGAGTTTGTTCTAAGCCAGTTTCTAGGTTTCACCTTCTCACTGAGGAGAGACAGGCTCCTCTAGAACGTGTTTTGTCCTAGAAACTTGGGCTGTGTTCCTCCAGAAAGAGTCCAGCTGATGAGACTGCTACAAATACACCCCTTAGAAAATGGGGATACATCTTTGCAACTCTGATCCACCTCTTCCTTTCACAACCACTGCCCAAAAAGACAGATTCAGAAGCATTGCTTTAAGTTTTTGTCCTGCTGATGTACAGCTTTTCTCAGATGCTGAACACACTTGAAGAGCAATTCATGCTGCTTTCTGCCTTCGTGTCTATGGGGTTGTTCAGTTTGGAGACGAGAAGGCTTCAGGAAAACCTGCAAAAGACCTTCCAGTATCTGAAGGAATTCTACAAGAAGGATGGAGAAAGATTGTTTACAAAGGCCAGCAGTGATAGGACAAGGGGCAAAGGCTTCAAACCAGAGAAAAGTAGATTTAGATTGAATGTTATGAACAAGCTCTGCACCATGAAAGTGGTGGAACATTGGAGCAGGTTGCCTAGGGAGGTGGCTGGGGCCACGTCCCTGGAAATATTCGAGGTGAGGCTTGACATGGCTCTGGGCAACCTGATCTAGTTGAGGATGTCCCTGCTGACAGCAGAGGGGGTTGGACTAGATGACCTTTGGAAGTCCCTTCCAACCCAGATCATTCTATGATGCTGTGATTATTCTCTTCACATATAATCATCATTGAAATTTGGTTGCAAGGCCATGCCCCCAGCTGAACCCTGTGACACTTGTTAGATGCACCAGGTCACTGATGATTCCAGATTTATTACTACATTTGGACACTGTCAGTTAAACAGCTTATCCCTCTTTTATTACCTAGCACGTATGCATCAGCACACTTTAGATGTGTATGGTTTCTCAAAGTGCTGTGAGATACCAGGTCATGTATTTTGTGGTTTTGAGATTAAATATAAAAGAAAGAGAAAATTAAAAAGAGAAAAGAAAAGAAAAGAAAAGAAAAGAAAAGAAAAGAAAAGAAAAGAAAAGAAAAGAAAAGAAAAGAAAAGNCATTCTCTTCCATTAAAAATAATAAATTCATTAGCTATGTGATTTCTTGCTGTAAATCAGAATTACTTCAAAGCAATCTTACAAATCAGAGCTGCACAGTATTAAAGTATCACATTAGTTCACAACTGTCTTGCAGCCAAGGGAGGTATTCAGGAAGGATGTTCTCCATGCTTAGACTGACAAGGACTGGGCTGTAGTTTCCTTTCTCAGCCTTTACAAACACAGTAATTTGTGGCTTTGTGTGACAGTTAAGGCCACCTCATCAAGCACAGAGACTTGTCTCCTCAGTCTAATGAATGTAGGGCCAGTCTCCACAGACCCATTTCCAAACCAGTCCAGCTGCTACCACAGATGTGTTTGGATGCTGAGCAGAAATCACAAATTAACTCAGACTCTTGGTCTTGAATGGACAATGTTTACAGTATCATAGAATCATAGAATCATTTAGGTTGGAAAAGTCCCTTAGGATCATTGAGCCCAACCATCAACCTAACACTGCCAAGTCCATCACTAAACCATGTTTTCACTGCCACAACACAGTCATTTAAATACCTCTGGGGATGGTGACTCGATCATTTCCCTGGGCATCCTGTTCCAGTGCTTAATAACCCTTTCAGTGAAGACATTTTTCCTAATGTCCAAACAAAACTTTTTCCCAGTGCAATCTGAGGCCATTTCCTCTCATCCTGTCACTTCTTACTAGGGAGAAGAGACTAATCCTTACCTCACTGCAACCTCCTTTCAGGTAGTTGTAGAGAGCAATGAGGTCTCCCCTCAACCTCCTTTTCTTCAGACTGAACAACTCCGGTTCCCTCAGACGTTCCTTATAAAACTTGTCCTGCAGATCCTTCACCAGCTTCGTTGCTCTTCTTTAGGCATGATACAGCACCTCACTGTCCTTCCTGTAGTGAGGGGCCCAAAACTGAATACAGCACTCAAGCTGTGGCCTTACCATTGATAAGCACAGGAACACCATCACTTCCCTGCTCCTGCTGGCCACACTTGTTCTGATCTAGGCCAGGATGCTGTTGACCTTCTTGGCCACCTGAGCACACTGCCTGCTCATCTTCTGCCAGCACCTCTAGGTCCTTTTCTGCAGGGCAGTTTTCCAGCCACTCTCCCCAGCCCTGTAGCATTGCATGGCGTTGTTGTGATCCCAGTGCAGGACTCAGCACTTAGCCATGTTGAATCTCAACGATATCATGTGAGATGTATTTTGTACCAGCATTTTGCAAGTGTAGAACATGATTTTGCCCTGACTGCTGGGGCTGGAAGCTACTCCTGATGATGCTTGTCCAAAACAGTTTCTTCAATAGTGGCACTGAGTGCTAGTGAGACTCCTCAGCAATAGATCATCTTTTGAAAGTCCATTGATTGAAGATGGATGTGTCTCTTTGCCTTTAGACTTTTTTTTAACTGCTAGTGCTTAAGACTGTCTACCATGTGCATGGTAATATATATTTGGCCAATTTTCTGCTTGCCAATCTGGAAAATCATCATAGACTGATCTTCCAGCACTGAGCTTTGTACACAGCTAATGTTAGGGGATAATATGGGACTGTTAACAAAGACAAAGAGCTGGAGTTGACATTATTTCCTTCAAGCTTCATTCAGCAGGAATGCCCTGTCAAGCGGAGCACGTTATTCCCAAAAGCATTTTGGAAATGACTTGGTTGAACATCCTCTGTCATTCTGTAATACTTGTTAAATATCAACAATGCTGCTGGGAGGGCTGTGCAGCACAGAGGGTGTGGCCAAAGGATTTGCAGCCCTGAGCAAAGGGCAACAGTTGTCATTTTCAGGTGGTTGTTTGTAAAATAAGTAAAGAATAGTATAAGTGGTGAAGAGCTGGGCAGAGCCCAACCCAAACTTACAGGTGAAACATGCAGGAGTCCTCTGCCGTGAAAACAACCTGCCTGTATTTGTCACTGTATCTGTAGTACAGCATCTGCCAAAGCAAGAGGCTTACAAATATTTCCTTAAAGGTTTCCTTAATTACTTTAATTAAGGAGTGTCTAGTACATTACTGCAGTCATTGGCAAACTCTCATGCTGTGTTTCTATCCCTGCCTCGTCTTCAGGAATCCTGTAAGACAAGAGGTCAAGGATACAAAATAGTCATGAGAAAGCAGCCAGTAACTGGAACCTGAAGGAAAACAGTGAATGAAACAATGAATGAAAGAATGATCATGATTTAAAATGTAGGTACAGTGATGGGCAAAGGCACTGCTCCCAAGAACAAAGGGAAGGTGATTTAATATCTTACTGCTTGGCAAGACCAGTTGTGTTGTGGGTTGCTTCCTTCTTTTTCTGGTCCTAGCAAGAAGAGAACATACACTTGATACAGCCTTTCCATTCAGTATACATTGAGCTGTAACCTCACACTTTGGAAACAGCAGAGGCTAATGTATTACTAGGCAATCTAATATCAAATGATGAGCAAACAAGTCAGGAATAAATTTCAGTCCCACTGAACCCAAATTGCTGCTTAAGAAGAACAGGGTAGGTAAAATATATTTTGAGAGTCCATCTCATCTTTCTGAACAACTAAATATTTATTTCAGGCATCTTTTCATAGGTTATTGGCTCTTTTAACTTTCCTAGGTCAATTAATCCAATATAATACAACAGAAAATACAGCATAATGGTCCAACAATCCTAGCAATTCAAGTTCATGTTTCTGTTGTTAAATATTTTGCTAACTGCTCTAAAAGAACATTCTAGCATGTTGTAGATTAGTAGAGCATCATTGCTTTGCAATGAAATCCCAGTTTTCTGAATCAGTTATCTGAATTGACATCAAGGATTTGTCAATATGCTAGAGGGATGGGATATCACCCAGAAGGACCTGGATAAGCTGGAGAGGTGGGCCCAGGTTAACCTTATGAGGTTCAACAAGACTGAGTGCAGGTCCTGCATCTGGGTTGGAACAGTCCTCATGATCAATACAGTCTGGAGGATAAAGTGAGAGAAAGCAACCCTGTGGAAAAGGACTTTGGAGTTCTGGTGGATGAGAAGTTGGACATGAGCCAACAAAGTGCACTTGCAGCCCAGAAGACAAATTGCATCCTGGGCTGCATCAAAAGAAGCATGGCCAGCAGGTCAAGAGAGGTGATTCTGACATTCTAATCTGCTCTGACAAGACCTCACCTGAAGTACTGTGTCCAAGTATGGGGCCCTCAAAACAGAAAGGACATGGACCTGGTGGAGTAGGTCCAGAGGAGGGCAACAAACATGACTGGGGAGCTGGAAGACATCTCCTGTGAAGACAGGTGGGAAGAATTGGGGCTGTTTAGTCTGGGGAAGAGAGTGCTCCAGAGAAACCTAATAGCAGTCTTCTTAAAGAGGGCCTAGAAGAAGGGGGCAGAGAGACTGTTTACAAAGTCCTGTAGTGATAAGACATGGGACAATGGTTTGAAATTAGAGCAAACTAGATTTAGATTGGATGTTAGAAACAAGTTCTTTAGTACAAGAGTGGTAGAATGCTGGAACAGGTTGCCCAGGGCAGTAGTTGAGGACCCATCCCTGGAGATATTCAAGGTCAGGCTTGACAGGGCTCTGGGCAACCTGATTGAGTGGAGGATGCTCCTGCTGACTGCAGAGGCAGTTGAACTAGATGGCCTTTGGAGGTTCCTTCCAACCCAAACCATTCTGTAATTCTATGATTTACATCTAATTGCAAATCAACACAAAGTGGAAGAAATAGCTTGTTAGAGGGAGAAGTCTGAGTTGCAGATTTTCAAATACTGGGGCTCCATTGTCAAATGGATCTTTCTCTTTCCAGTGCAAAGAAGGTCTCTGCTGTAAAATAATACTACCTATTTTTATTTTAGGAAGAAAAGTGTTCATGTTTGGATTCAAAAGAAGCAAGAAAGTCATTAAGGGACTCTAACAAGGTGTTTCAATGTGCTTTATTCAGAACATGCCAGCAGAATACTTTTTGCCTGAAAAGAGAATGTCCAAGTGTCTAAAAATCATAGACCTTGACTGTATACTCTGATCCATATCAACAGAGTATTACAGGCATGAAAGGTGCTCCTGAAATCCATGCTGCTGACAGGGGTCCATTACCCTGCACAGCTTAGAGAACCTGCCCACCAAGGTTCATTTCTAGTGTATTAGCTTAGGTGTGGAAGAGGGACGTGATTATATCTTGCAGCCAGTCCAAAAGCATTAGCAGCACTGATGCCATTAGTTCAAAGGGAAATTATTTGTAAACAAAAGTAGAGTCTCTATGATCTGATCACTAATGTCAAGAGAACACAGCAAGCATAGCTGCAATTTCAGAGCAGGCAGTAGCACTCTACAGATCACCAGCTGAATTATTTTCCTTTTAATGTCAAACTGAATGTGCTGCTAGAGGATGTTCAACACAGTAACACAGAGCGTTGCATTAACTCTTTGCTTAGCAAAGGCTGAGCTTCCCAAGAAAGGAAGACTAAGAGCTAGAAATCCATCTCAGGGAACTTTCTCTCCACAAAAGCAAGAGCTTTTGAATTTTAATCTCTTGGTCACCATTTCACAGACAGAAGACAAAAATTGTCCCAGAAGACAAAATTAATGCAGGATATGTAAGATTTTTTTTTCCCTCATAGCCTGCCTAATGATGGGCTGCACATGGCTCATTCTGGACCCCAGATGTATACATGGCCTTAGAGACCCATGTCGGTTTTCATTTTTCTCTTTTCCTTTCATAATTACCAACGAAAGCAGAAAGTAATTCTAGGGGTGAACAGAACAAATCATTTCATTTCTGCAGGAGGACAAGAGGAAACACTCAGCAATATTTTTTTCTCCTCTTTTCAGCTTTATGTGTACAGCATTGACAGAGCTGGAGACTCTGTGAGACATCAGCTTCCAGAAATGAGCTGAGATGTCACAGTTGTCCTTCTGTTTTTCCTTTTTCTTTTATAATGTGCATTTCTTATACTCATGTTTGTACAGAGAAGTCTTGAAAGGAAGATTTTAATGTGTGCAGCAGTCTGAGAAGCCATACATTATATTAATATATATATATATATATATATATATATTTCTAAATGCTACAAATTGCTACAGTTGCTCCACATATTTGGTGGAAGTTAATTGCAGCTCAAACAAATTATTCTTGATCCAAATAATTATTTCAGAAATATTCTCTAAAACTTCAGACCTCTCCTGCCCACAGTGGAGAGGTTACTGTGGGCAGGAACTGGTTAAGATAGAATTGGAAAATTTTGCCCCAGCCAAAAAATGCTAAAAGTGGTTCTACAAGAATCAAAACAGAGGAGAGAAAAGGACATCCTGTATCTTGAAGTTCAACATGGAGCGCGTGATATATGAGGACAGGCTGAAAGATGTGGGTTTGTTAAGCCAGAAAAGAAGGCTTAGGGGACTACAAAGGGCTCACAGGAAAGGTAGAATCAGTCTTCAAAGTAGTGAGAAATAAAGATTAGAGGCAACAGGCACAAGCTGTTACAAAGAAATTCTGACAAAGGAAAAGAAAAACCAAAACCAAACAATTCACAGGGAAATGGCCAAGCACTGGACTAGGTTGCCCAGAGTGGCTGTGGAATCTCAGTTCCCAGAGGTACTCTAAATTCAACTGGACAAAACCCTGGGCAATCTAATCTAACTTTGAATTCAAGTTTCCCTTTGAGAGGGAGGTTGAACTGAGTGAATTCCAGGGATCCCTCTCAACCTGAATTGTCCTACTGTTCTGTTTGTTCCAATTCTCATCTTGCTAAGCTACTCAAGCCAAACATTTTTTGTCTCTCCTCATAAAAAAGGAAAAGGAGTACAGCCCACTGACCATCCTCATGTCTGTCTTCTCCCCCAGTCTCAGATTTCTTGCAGCTGGTGGTGTTGCACATGCTGGCCTGTGCTTCACCCTCTGTCTCTGACGCTGGTACCAGTGCCAACAAAATGTGTGCCCTCCGATGCCAGAGACAGCATGCTCCAAGATGTCCCTCTCATGGGTTTCATACCCCAGCTTATGGTGTCCCAGCCTTCTAGGAGATGGTTAGTGTGATTTGGAAGGACCATTGAGTAGTAGTATAGTCATAGATGTTTGGCATGTACTTGATTTTCCTCGTTAGCATATTGAGAAGTGTCTACTTTAATACTAAAATTACTGTTAATTAGGCAAAGCTTCTTGTTTGGGCAGCCTGGCCCTCAAAACCTGCTTTGAAGTTGGATGTTTGTGTTATTTGAGCTCTGCTTCATCAGTTTTAGCCAAAGCAGGGCCATCTTATCTTCACAAGGCTCCCTCCCTTAGCTCTTTGGCAGGCCAGCTTCTCAGATCTTCATTTAACACAAACACCTGCTGATTATGAGGACCTTGGTCTTGAAGCATGGTAAATCAACTTGCCTTCCTATCTCACTGCAAGCTAGGCAGTTCACAACAAAATTCCATACTTTTTTTCCCAGTTTTAACTCCAGAAAAATCTAATTCAAGCACTCCCTTCCCTAAGCACTTCAGTCCAGCCTGCTTCATTCCATAGTTTTTCCAGTCCATCAAAGTTTGCCTATTTAAAATCCTCACCACAGGTCCAGATCTCTTTTGTTAATCCTTCCATTTCATCACCATTTTTCACCAGACAGCAGCGAGCTCCGTGGTGAATTCTTGTAGTCTAAAAAAGCTCTGTTAGTTTGGGCTATGTTTTCAATGTCCAGATGAATGAGTTTGAATGAAGCTGTTTTACCTGAGGCAACTCCTTTGCATTTCTTTGCAGAGAAAATGAATGCAGTGCCCCTGGCTTTCCTGTCCTACCTGCATGTATAAGCATTATAGAGTGTTTTAAAACATCAGGTCCTGTGGAGGAAATCCTGTGAACGCCTATGTTTGAGATAGTCACTCTAAGCTCCTCTTGCAGTCCCTGAAGAGAAGCAGACTTTTTAAGGTTGCAGATTGGAAATTAATCATTCTAGTCCTTCTGGTGACCAGTTTTGGATAGGGAGGCTAGACAGTTAGATCAGATGGAGGCTGTAGATCAGATGTAGACTGTAGATAAATACTATTAAAGGAGATAAATCAGACTCCTGCTGCATTTAACCGGTTGTTTCCAAAACAAGTTATTGCACCCACTTCAGCTGCTACCTATTACCACTGCTGGAGACAGAATACTGGGCTGATAGGATACAGTGTGGCACGTTCTTATTATAGACATTTTGCAAGACAGTTATGTCACTTAGATTTTAGTTCACTGATAATTAATAGTAGTGAGATTCGCTTCCTAGATAATAATTAGTGTTACCCTTCGATGGTTTTGCATATATTAAGTACAAAACACAATGCTTGCTCAAAAGGAAGTGCTGGTATGAATAGCTGCCTTAAATTATATAGAATCATAGAACTGGTTTGGTTGGAAAAGACTCCTAAGATCAAGTCCAACCATCAACCTGACACCACCATGGCCATCAAAACATGTCCCAGAGTGCCATGTCCACATGTTTCTTATTATCAAAAAGATTTAAAGTATGTTTAAATTCTTTCCTCGAATAGCACCAAGCTTTCACTTGTCTTCTGTTTCATTTATTGTGCATCTTTAAAGCACCTCCAGGGATGGTGACTCCATTACCTCTCTGGGCAGCCTGTTCCAGTGCCTAAGCATTCTTTCAGTACAGATTTTTTTTCCTGATCTCCAGTCTAAACCTCCCTAGGCACAATTTCCATTTTTTCTATCAACTGATACTAGGGAGAAGAGATTGCCCCCCACCTCACTGCAACCTCTTTTCAGGGAGTTGTAGAGCAACTCTCAGCTTCCTCTTCTCCAGACTGAACAGCCCCAGCTCCCTCAGCCACTCCTCACCAGCCCTGTTCTCCAGACCTTTCACCAACTTTGTTGCCCTTCTCTGGACCTGCTCCAGCAACTCAATGTCTTTCTTGTAGTGAGCCCATGCTCCTTTTGCATTCAGCAGGGCAATACTGCACTTTATTTTGGTGACATACTGAGTCACATCCCATTTGTAATCCCATGTACCACATATCAAAGATAAGACCAGTTTGGCCAAAGATGAGACACGTTCAACACTTCACATCCGTACAAGGAAAGAGCCAAATGCATCTCTTTAAGATCTTACAGAAACATAGTATGGTTTAGGTGGGAGGGGACCTCAAAGATTATCTAGTTCCAACTCTCCTGCTGTAGGCAGGGACACCTCCCACCAGATCAGGTCACTCAAGGCCTCATCTAACCTGGCCTTGAACACCTCCAGGGAGGGAGCATCCACAGCCTCCCTGGGCTACCTGTTCCAGTGTCTCAGCACCCTCACTGTAAAGAACTTCTTCCTAACATCCAGTTTAAATTCCCCCTCTGTCAGTTTAAACCCACTACTCTTCATCCTTTCATTACAAGACTTTGCAAATAGTCTCTCTCCAGCCCTCCTGTAGACCCTCTTCAACTCCTAGTCATGTTATATTAGGTTTTGTACAGAATATGATAATTTCTGGAGAGCTGTCATTAAGTAGTGCATATAAGATGGTGTATACTCATGTAAGGTTATTTACTAAAGAGAAATAACTCAATTGTTGCACATTGTAAAAGAATGTGCTAGGAGACATGCATATATTTATCTAAAACCATAAAGTTCTCTTAAATTTGGCCATTAAAAAGTGGAAATACTTTTTTTCCCTTTTTTTTCCCCCACACTGAGTCATCCTGATTAAACTTGCTTATCTATATTCTTAGTTTAGCAGTCAATAAAAAACTAGAACTCTGGCATGTCTCTCTTCAAACCAAACCCAGCTTTTCTCTGACTGTCCATACAAAAAAATCTGCTCCTGAAGATATTATTCTAAGAGCAAATAATGCAATTAGGTATTTGCTTTTGTTTGCTTGTTTAATTGTTTGGTCATCTCTTATCTGTAAATGTATGTCCTGGATTGTTGTTACATTAATCAGAGATGTAAAGTAATGAATGACTTCTAATGAAATACATCAACTTTTTAAGGTTAAGGAGAGCAGAGCAAATTGTGCTGACTGTTATATAATAATGAAATACCTTGACATCTAGACCACTTTATGATACTATTATATCTTCAGGCTGACGTATGAAAGAACATTAATACTGATATTAAGCAGTATAAAAACATCTAGTACTACTGACATTTTGACACAAGAAAGCTTAAGGTGATGTAGAGATACTCAGTGCCAAAAGATTACCTGATTTCCACAAGCTCAGCTGAGGCAGTAGTCTAGTGAGGTGGAGGTGAATTTGCCCTAGAAGGTGGTGTGCAGTAATTCACGGATTCACAGACTGCATCAGGCTGCAAGGGACCCTCAGAGGTCATCTTGTCCAAACACCCTGCAGTCAGCAGGGACACCTCCAACTAAATCAGGCTAAACAGGGTCACATCAAGTCTGATCTTGAATGTCTCCAGGGATGGGGCCTCAACCACATCCCTGGGTGATGGAAGGAATCACAGATTTGTCTAGGCTAGAAGAGGCCTCAAGGATCACCCAGTTCCAATCCCCCTGCCACGGACAGGGACACCTTCCAGTAGACCAGGTTGCCCAGAGCCACATCCAGCCTGGCCTTAAAAATGTCCAGGGATGGAGCTTCTACCACCTCGCTGGCAACCTGTTCCAGTGTCTCACGATCCTCATGGTGAAGAACTTCCTAACATCCTGAATCTCCTCTCCTCAGCTTGGATTCATTCCTCCTAGTCCTATCACTGTCTGGCACCCTAAAAAGTCCCTCACCAGCTTCCCTTCAGATATTGGAAGGAAATATCACCACTTCCATTTCAGGAGTAGAAAGTTTTGCTGTTTACAGACCTTTGAGCTATACGGTCATGGCATTTTCCAGGTAATCACATTTCATCCATATCAGCCCTTCTTGTCTTTGTATTTCAGCCACATTTCACAGCAGCATTTGGCTTTGTACTATTTGTAGAGGTTATTTATTTTAAAATACTGCTTTATTTATTTCTGCATCCAAATTATGTCTGAGTTTTCCTACAATATTATCTGTATTATCTATTCCACAGCTATTATGTATATTCCACAGCTATTCCCTAATTTTCACTTGTGATGGGTCATTTTTCATATCTTTTCTACTTGTTGGTCAGACAGCAGAGGTTTAAACCAGTTGGGAAGCTAACAGTGGATAGCAAGTACTATTTATGGAAAAACAGACTTTTATAAACACACAGCTACATCACTGACGAATAGCCAATGGTTATGGTGAGCATTTAAAACCCATTGCATAAAAAAGACATCTGGAATACACATGTAGTTGTACAAGGCAGTTCTTTGAAAGATATATGCCCTTTACTTCAGTTTTTAATGTAAAACTGGCACAAATATGAATATTACATAGAATGAAGGTGGTCAAAAGAGATTAGATCTTATATTTGATTATATTAAAAGAGTCTAGCCTGCATTACCTGGTATTAGCAAACAAAACCTCAAAGCTTTTCAACCTTATGAGGTGTTTAACAGACCTACTTTATGAGGAAAGGCTGAGAGAGCTGGGGCTCTTTAGCCTGGAGAAGGGGAGACTAAAGGGAGGATGTAGCCAGGCTGTTTTCAGGGCCAGGACAAAGAGTAATGGGTGCAAGGTGGAGCACAGGAGGTTCCATATGAACAGAAGGAAAAAAAAAATCATCACTTTGAGGGTGGCAGAGCACTGGAACAAGCTGCCCAGAGAGGTTGTAGGGTCTGTCTGGAGGCATTAAAAACACACATGGATATTTTCCTGTCTAATTTACTCTAGGTGATCCCATTCTAGCAGGGCAGGCCTTCATAGGTCTTCATAGGTCTCTTCCAACCCTTACCATTCTGTGACTCTATGGGATACATACAGCAGTTCTATTACAGACATGGCATGGTATTTGCCAGTACTGATCTTATCAGCAGCTAGGGAGCTCAGCAATCAGACACATTAAATTCATCTGTCAAGTAGTATAGTGACTCACAAGAATATAGAATCAATTTAGGAGGAAAAGAACCTTGAGTAATTCCAGTTCAGTAATTGTATGAGAAGGAGTAGGCTCCAGCTTTACAAAGCTCCTGGTTAGGAACACAGGAGGTTGAGAGGAAGGAAAAAATTTATGATGATTTTTTTTTTCCTTTCTTTGGTTATCCTTTGCCTTAAAAATATAGCAGAAGTGACCCAGGACTCTGTCCACCCTAAAAATTGTCTTGTGATTTAACTAAACTAAACTTTGTACAATCAGTTCACTCTGCCAGGTGGCTGTATGCCTGTTCTCTTATTCAGTTGTCTGTGTTGCTCCTCCAACCACTCTTCACAGAGCAGCTAACACAAAGAGGTGCTGGATGGGAGGGAAGGAGGCAGCCACCTGAGTTCTTCATAGAGAATAGATTTCCAACTCACCTCTTTCAATTCTGTCACACTGAATCTAGCAACAACATGTCTGCAGATTGCAACCTAGGCTCTCCTAGACATTGCATGTAAAGATATCCTGAGACATACTTGGCTCATGCTACACGATTTAGTGCTTTATCTTACTGTACTAGCTCAGGAGAGCTTTTCTGAAGCAGACTCATGTGGATTTACACCCAGCTGCTTGAGGACAGAAGATAAAAATGGAATTCATAATTAGACAAATAATGTCGTTGTTTCCGACCTCCATATTGCAACTGGAGATACTTCAGGATGAAAAAAAAAACCAAACCCCAAAACATTTAGATCAAGGTTCTGCAAGGAGCCTTGGTTAAACCTGATATATCTATTTAGAAGCATGACAGAAAAGAGCAATTTATCAACATCAGTAAATCTTGATGAATGCCAAGACACACAAGCCTCCTAAATCAAATAAGGCCCTCAACCAGGTTTTGTCTAATAATTGCTTGCTGAAAGCTGTGTGCAAGGTAGGACATAATTAATTGGATTCTCTCTCCTCATAGCACAGCCCTAGAGTGCAGGCTGTGAAGGTTTAGGATGTCAGGCAGGAATAGGAAATTAACTTGCAGAAGGTGCTTGCAGAATGGAATGCTCACCTGCTCCATCAGGTAAGATCATGTGGGACATAATGGTTTTTTTGACTGCCCTTTCCAAACCCCAAATCTTGGTTTGAAAGTGAGGAGCTCTGCACTCTATCTGCTGTCTCTGACTGTCCCATCTAGCTCAAACACTGTGAAATTTCTGCATGTACTTGACAGCCATGAGAAGTCTCTATTTGTTTTAGGTACTATACAATAATTGATTCTGCCATAACAAGGCACTGATCTAGAGATTCAAAGATTCATAGAGTAGTTTAGGTTGGAAGGGACTTTAAAGGTTACCTAGTTTCAACCTATCAGCCATGGGCAGGAACACCTTCCACTAGACCAGGTTGCTGAAGGCCTCATCCAACCTGGCCTTGTACACTTCCAAGGAGAGGGCATTCACGACTTCCTTGGGCAGCCTGTTCCAATGTCTCACCACTCTCACTGTAAAGAATTTCTTTCTCATATCCAGTCTAAATGATATATGCTGGGGGGCACCAGAACTGAATGCAGCACTCCAGGTGCGGTCTCAGAAGAGCAGAGTAGAGGTGCAGAATCACCTCACAGCTCCTACTGGTTGTACTTCTTTTGATAGAAGCCAGGACATGGTTGGCCCTCTGGGCTGCAAGTGCACATTACCAGAAAAGGTTAAGGTATTCTTTGGGGGTTGTTAAATTAATGCACTGTTTTGGTTTGTGAAACAAATCACCTTTGATCTGCGATTTTGTGTGACCTCCCCCTCTACTATACTCTGGTGAGACCCCACCTTGAGTACTGCATGCAGTTCTGAAGCCCCTGTTACAAGAAAGATCTGGACATGCTGGAACATGTCCAGAGAAGGACCATGAGGATGATCAGAGGGCTGGTGCACCTCTCCTGTGAAGACAGACTGAGAGAGTTGGGGCTGTTAGTCTAGAGAGAATAAGGCTCCAAGAAGACCTTATTGTGGCCTTCCAGTATTTGAAGGGGGCCTACAGGAAAGCTGAGGAGGGACTTTTTAGAATGTCAAGTAGAGATAGGACGGGGGGGAATGAAGCAAAACCTGAAGTGAGTAGATTCAGATTGGATGTTAGGGAGAAGTTCTTCACCATGATCATGGCAAGACACTGGAATAGGTTGCCTAGGGAGGTGGTGGAAGCCTCATCGTAGGAAGTTCTTAAAGCCAGGCTGGATGTGGCTCTGAGCAACCTGATCTAGTATGAGGTGTCCCTGCCTGTGGCAGGGGGATTGGAACTGGATGATCCTTGAGGCCTCTTCCAGCCTTGACAATTCTATAATTCTATGATTCTATGACCATGATTATAAGTGATGTTGGACAAGCCATGTACACTCTCTTTCTCCATTCCCTTGTTTAAACTGGGAGTACCAGTGCTAGTCTGCTTGCAATGGATTTATGGATGATATGTATATTAAAGCTTATGATGATGCTGTAATAGTGGAGCTATGTAAGCATCTTCCAATTAGAACAGTGACACAAATATCCCTCCCATATTTATCCAGGGTATAGACCATGTGGATGAACCTGCAGGACCTGTGGCATCCAGTAGGTAGCAGGATTAAGTGACAAAGGGAAAGCCATATTTATCTAGCTTCTTCATGCTTCCTTGAGATGTAGATAACATGAGAAAAGAAAATGCTGGGGTCTGCACCTGATGTGTTTAGCTTTTGTCACTAGGATAAAAATATCACACACAAACACACATACACGTAGAGAGAGGGGAAGAATTCACAGGAGTAACAAGCTTCCTTTCTTTTCTATTAGTTTCTCCTCTGCAGGGGGAAATAGGATCCTGAGAAGCTCCATTTCCTTTAATTTGCTGGAGGATAGCTTTCAATATTCAGCTCCAATATTTCAATTTGCTCTAAAATTCATCTATCAGTGATCTCCTGTAAGGATTATACATTCAAACGAGAGAAAGGGATGTGTTCTGTAATGATCCTTTTACTTCTCAGCATCTTTCATAGTTGTTCTGTCAAAAAAGTACTGCTTCTTTGAGAGCACACTTTGAGTCCAAGTGTGTAGGTGACTAAGATTGTTGATGCTTCTCAAAACCTACTGGTAAAAATCCCCAAATCTCAGAAATACTAAATCCCAAGCAGAAAGGCAATCACAGCCAAGATACAGCTTCTATAACTTTGCTGTCTAAAATAGAGGGCTTCCTGTCATAAAACCAAGTGTTAGCCTTGTTCTTGTAAGTGATTGTTTCAGAAGGGAGAAAATAGGAGAGAGTAAATGTAGAGGAAATACTGAATGCTAAATTTCCACTGACTTATGCCAGCATGCTGCTCATGCCATGAAAATGGCAGAAGCTGATATACAGCACAATTAGTGCCTAGCTAGGAGGGAAAAAAAGGACAGATTAAAGGAAATCTTAGGGGGAAAGTAGCCCATTTTTTATCCTGTGTGTGTGAAAACCCAATGAGCATGAATCTTGTAGCCACATGAAGGGTCACTCAGAATTGGTAGGTCTTCATCTGCCACTGTCGACAGCAAAGCAGGACTGCAGGGCACTGACATCCTGCCGTAGTGGATGTAGTGAAACTTAGGCTGAGTCTGTCCCCTCTGAACAGGGAGCTCCCCCAAAAAGTGTTTGGAGGTCAGCTTAGTGTCTTCCCCCATCCCCATGATCTATAGTAATCTTTTCTGAGCAGGCAAAAATAAACACTCCTTAGGTTGAGTAAAACATTGTGAACACAAGTGAATGCACCAACCCCTCTTTGTTCAAGTTCATTGTAAGGAGGTGTGCAAGAGGTCTCTTACCACAACACAGCCATTTGTTACCACTCGAAACAAATGTGTGCCCTGTGAGATCCCACTCAGGAATTTCAGCTATCTGGGTGGAGGGCTTAGATAGGTGGAGTTTCCGTGAGTGCTCTTGTGGATATGTATGGGTGGACAGACAAAGAAAAAGGGAGAGGGAAAGAGAAAGGCAGGGGGAGGAAGCAGGAAAAGAACAGAGAGAATATGTTCACACTTTCGGGGAGAGGGAGGGTGGGGTTGGTTGTTTTGTTTGTTTGTTGTTTTTTTTTTCCAAGCAGCTTTGAGCTTTATTTGGTTGTGCTCCAAGCAGACACAACTTGTGCCCAGGCTATCAGTAAAAGCTTAGTAGCTCAGGCTTACTAACCATGGCTACACTGTTTATGGTTTGGAGCTGACTTATGCCCATGCAGAGTAAAGGCTTACAACTGTGCAGCTAAAATCACAAGAGACCAGAAAAGCAATTCCAAACGCAGGTAGAGTAAGCAACTTGTGTTTCTTCAGACAACTATATATAGGGTTTGGATTTGTAGTGGGATACTGTCCATAAAAAGTTTAAATTAATATTAGCACCGAGCCATGGGAATTCATCTTGCAATTCTAGTGCTCCGGTCCAGTCATTTAGCACTGGGCTCTGGGTAGTATCTGGCAAAAATTCTGGGTTTGATTTTGAAACTGAAGGGCACTCTCCAGTTACCTGCTCCATGAACGAGCTAATCTTTATCTCTATTAAAATTCTGCTGACTTCAGCTTTCAGCTGTGAGACCATTTCTTCCCTTTTTCTGTTCTCTGCCATCTTGCCCATACTGTGTGACATCGACTAGATCCAGCTGATATGCATCGACTACTGATACACATAGTAAAAAAAGCAGAATAAATTAAAAAAAAAAATAGAGAGATCAATGATTTCAGGGCTCAATGCTGGGTAAGAGATGTCCAAGTCCAAAATCATAGAATCATAGAATCATAGAATGGTTTAGGTTGGAAGGGACCCCAAGGATCATCCAGCTCCAACCCCCCGCCATAGGCAGGGACACCTCCTACTAGAGCAGGCTGCTCAAGGCCTCATCCAGCCTGGCCTTAAACACCTCCAGGGAGGAAGCATCCACAACCTCCCTGGGCAACCCGTTCCAGTGCCTTACCACCCTCACTGTAAAGAACTTCCTCCTAACATCCAGTCTAAATCTCCCCTCTTCCAGCTTAAGCCCATTCCCCCTCGTCCTAACATTACTAGACCGTGTAAAGAGTCCCTCCCCAGCTTTCCTGTAGGCTCCCTTCAGATACAAAAGAACAATTTGAAATCCTCTGCTCATTCTGAACATATCAGTTAGCCTTCTTCTGAAGGTGTATCTGAAGCATCTCAGCATCTATCTCACTCCTGCAGGAGCTAAGGTAACAAAAACGTGACATTCCTCTATCTCCCCCAGAAGAAAGAGGGAATATAGTCAGGAAGCCTGGTTGGTCTTAGAAAAACATCTGGGATCTGAGTTCTGCTGTGAGAGTTTCTGCATTTTTATAAGAAGCAGTGAAGAAAAGTCATGAATAGTTTTTGGAGCAAACCCTAAAAAACTAGATCTCTCCCTCCCATCCTGGGTATAGGCCCTAAGGCTGAGAAGCTTAGCATCACATCCTTTTTTCCACTGGGTGGAACTCAAAGACTTTTCATTCCTCTGGTGCTGATAAATCATTGGCAGTTGCAACTCCAGCAAGCTGCAGATGTCCAGAAATCTTAGCCAAAAGACCACTAATCTCAAGTTTGTAGACATCCTCCTATTCTTAAAAGGACATTGCTGCCACATGGGCCGAGGAGAGGAAAGACTGCTTTTATAATGTTGAATGCCTAAGTCGCAGAGCTGAAATTACAGTCAGCATTGGCTAGGTGTGAGCAAGCCAAAACCTGGGAGTGAGTGTGCTGACTGCAACAATGCACTCTCAGTGCTACCTTCTTGCTACACAGGCGAGGGACCTGAGCTGCCTCCATACAGAAACTTTTTAAATGCTTACAAAATGAAGCTGTCAAGACTGTGATGTTCACTTTCAGATAGAGCTTTAAATTCCCAAGAAAGATACTGATTTCTCAGATATTGTGGTCATGTGGTGTTCATCCTGAAGATATCCTGAGGATATGCAGAGAATTGTGGTCGAGGGCACAATGTCTACCTGGAGACCAGTGCCAAGTGGCGTCCCTCAGGGGTCACTGCTGGGACCAGTGCTCAACATCTCTGTCAGTGATATGGACAGAGGAATCCAGTGCTCCCTCAGTAGTTTTGCAGATGACACCAAGTGTGCGGCACCATTGACTTGCTAGAGGGCAGGGATCCATCCACCTGGACAGGCTGGAGAGGTGGTCCCAGGCCAACCTCATGAAATTCAACAAGGCTGAGTGTAAGGACAAAAAAAAAAAAGTAGATGAACAGCAGGTATGTGAAGCTGCAGAGGTGGGCCTGAGTCTGTGACCCCATTCATCTCTTCTCTAAGGACCAAGATAAACATTCCAGAGAGAGATTAAATCAACAACATAACTTTTTAATGTATATCTTATTCTGCATATAAAATATGTAATATGCAATATATATTACAATAATACATTACAACATATGAGGCAATGTCTATTATGTTTTCTATTAGAAGTTATATTTTGTGTATGTATAAAAATCTATATATAGAAACACAAAATTGAGTCCACTTCTTAATGGGCAGTGATTTTAAACTGAAGCAGAGTAGATTTAGGTTGGATATTAGGCGGCTAATGTTCTTTGCAATGATAGTGGTAAAACACTGGAATAGTTTGCCTAGGGATGTGGTTGAGGTCCCATCCCTGGATATATTAAAGATTAGACAATGTGGCTCTGGGCAGCCTGATCTAGTTGGAGGCATCCCTGCTGACTGCAGGGGAGGTGAGACAAGATGACTGTTGAGGGTCCCTTCCAGCTTGATGCATCCGTGAATCTGTAATTTAAGGAAAGATTTAAAGATAAATTGCACTCAGTATAGCAGAACCTCACCTCTTCTCCTCTTCAAAGGCATGCCTCTGTATGTCTGGCATATAGAGATAATGCAGCAAAACACTGAGGCAGTTTACAAAGTAGGAGGTAGAAGTCCTTTCAGAGTACGTTAGCACATTGCGCTTCAGCAGCTTTGATTCCTTCTCCCAGGACTTAAGTAGAAATTAATTTAATTAATACATCTAGGCTCAGTTTACCAACTTCTTTTGACACTTTGATGTCTCTCTCAAAGACAGTGCTGTGAACCTTCAAAAAACAATCAGCACAACTTCTGCTGGCAGTTAGGGTGAAGAAAAACCCAGAAGACACATCAATTGTACATACAGCCTGATCTCCATGGTGGTGATTGCCTCACCTACTAGAGCATGCCAGAAACATCTCTTCAGGATTAATATCATAAGCATTCTGAAAAGAGAAAAGAAAATACTTCGTAAAGTGGCAGTAAGTTTGATGTTCTAGACCTCTGAAGTTCTCAGTTCTCTGACTTTGGCATCGCTACACCAGTAAAGGCTGTACTGGGTATGAAGCCTCAGCTGTGGATTTCTGTTTGTTAAGCAAAAACAAGCCAAAAAGCGATCTTCAGTCAACTACAGCTAACTCTTTTCTCTCTGAAGCTCCCCACGGTTTACATTCCAAATGTCTAAATTAGTAACTATGGGATCCTTTCAGCTCCCCACTGAAAACACTTGTTACTATATTTGCTGACTTCCACTGTTCATCCAGCTGCACACGCTCCCCTAAGATAACAGTGAGGGCACCAGCTAATTGTTTATCACTCCGTGATAGAAGCAGGAATATGAATTTTCAGGAAGGTTGGGGTTTTTTTTCAGTTCTATTTGTGATTAAGGCACTTACAGTGCCAGTCAAACAGGCTTGTAAAGATTTTAAGTAAAATAAGTATTTTCAAACACTTTTTGTCCTTGCATTTGACAGGGAAAAGATTTGTAGAACTCCACTTTGGCCTGTTTGTTTCCATTAACTTTGCTTCCATCAGCTTTGCTTTTGTTGTTTTCAGTGGCAGCAGATAGCTTGCAGCAAATCACAGACACATTCAGGCCCCACATCCAACAACTCTACTTTACAAGATTCACCCTAAACCATATCCTCAAGCACCATATCCAAACAACTTTTAAACACATCCAGGGTTGGCGACTCAATCACCTCCCTGGGCAGCCCATTCCAATGCCTGACCACTCTTTCTGGGATTTTTTTTTTCCTAATATTTAGTCTAAACCTACTCAGGGGCAGCTTGAGGCTATTCCCTCTTGTTCTGTCTCTAATTACCTGTGAGGAGAGACCAGCACCAACCTCTCCACAATGTTCTTTCAGGTAGCTGTAAACAGTGAGGAAGTCTCCCCTCAGCCTCCCCTTTTTCAAACTAACCAACCCCAGCTCCTTCAGTTCCTCTTCATCAGATTTATTCTTCAGGTCCTTCCCCAGCATTGTTGCCGTTCTCTGCACTTGCTCCACCACAGCATCGCTCTTGCAGTGAGGTGCCCAAAACTGAACACAGTACTTGAGGTGTAGCCTCACCAGAGCTGAGCTCAAGGGGACAATCACCTTCCTAATCCTGCTGGACACAGCATTTCCAATCCAAGCTAAGATGCCATTGGCTTTCTTTGCTACCTTGGCACACTGCTTGCTCATATTCAGTTGCAAATGTCTATGTAAATATGGTGTGTAAATGTACGTATGTAAATCATAGAATCATAGAATGGTTTAGGTTGGAAGTGATCTCAAAGATCATGCAGTTCCAACCCCCTGCCATAGGCAGG
Source organism: Tricholaema leucomelas (assembly GCA_013400475.1). Lineage (NCBI taxonomy): Eukaryota > Metazoa > Chordata > Aves > Piciformes > Lybiidae > Tricholaema lacrymosa > Tricholaema leucomelas. The sequence continues at coordinate 184,526 of WAAF01016242.1, forward strand.
GACACCTCCCACTAGAACAGGTTGCTCAAGGCCTCATCCAACCTGGCCTTGAACACCTCCAGGGAGGGAGCAGCCACAGCCTCCCTGGGCAACCTGTGCCAGTGTTTCACCACCCTCACTGTAAAGAATTTCTCCTTAACACCTAGTTTAAATCTCCCCTCTTCCAGTTTAAACCCATTAATCCTCATCCTGTCATTACAAGACCTAGTAAATAGTCCCTCCCCAGCCCTTCTGTAGCCCCCCTTCAGATACTGGAAGGTTTCCTCAAAGCCTTCTCTTCTGCAGGCTGAAGAGCTCCAACTCTCGTAGCCTGTCCTCATCGGAGAGCTGCTCCAGCCCTTGAAGCATCTTTGTGGCCTCATCTGGACTCGCTCCAAAAGTTCCATGTGTTGTATATGTGTTGTGGGTTAAGGACTGGTAAACTCCTCCAGAGTAGATAGACCCTAAGGGGCTGACACTCTGTCCCAGAGGGAATACACAGGATATTGTAATTAATTATTCCATCCCTTATACTCCATCTCCCTATATAAGGGACAGACCTCCCAGTCATACCTCTCTCACCTCTCTGGGCATACGGCCACTGCTATGGCTTTGGTTTGGTTTGTGTGGGAGTGAGGCCTGGCTGACAAGCTATTTCTTACTGCGCACCTGAGGCCTACTCTGGGCCTATCTTGGGGGCAATGAGGTCTAAGATGAGGCCCAGCATGGGGAGAGGCTTGGCTGGTTGAGGCCTTGCTGAGACCTGGTTAGGGGCCCAGCTGAGGAGCTGGGCCCAGGCTGATTCTGAGTGTGTATATATCTATCTCCTTTGTGACTTGCTACCCTTTTGTACTTTTTGTTTATCTTTGTCAATAGTATCACAGTCTCACAGTATTACCAAGGTTGGAAGAGACCTCACCGATCATCAAGTCCAAGCCGTTACCACAGAGCTCAAGGCTAGACCATGGCACCAAGTGCCACGTCCAGTCCTGCCTTGAACAGCTCCAGGGACGGCGACTCCACCACCTCCCTGGGCAGCCCATTCCAGTAGCCAATGACTCTCTCAGTGAAGAACTTTCTCCTCACCTCAAGCCTAAATTTCCCCTGGCGCAGCTTGAGGCTGTGTCCTCTTGTTCTGGTGCTGGCTGCTTGAGAGAAGAGAGCAACCTCCTCCTGGCTACAACCACCCCTCAGGTAGTTGTAGACAGCAATAAGGTCTCCCCTGAGCCTCTATTTCACCTCCAACTCTGTGCAGGTGCTGTAACTTTTACTCCTTTGGGGTGAAATACCTTCTATCCCAGCTCAACCCAAGACAATATGTAAATATGGTGTGTAAACACAAACATGACTGTAACACACCAACATTTTCCTAGAGGTGTCTTATTGAACTACACCATGTCTGCACACTTAGGCAGGTTTCATTGCTTCTCTAAAACTAGCAAGGTTTCACCAACGAATGCTTTTACTGCCCAAGAACCCGGCACACTTCCAGTGAAAGTTCTATCATGTATTCTTTGAGGGTTAACACCTCTAAATCTCCTAAGTGGCGAAGCCGAATTGAGAACACGACATAATTTTCAGTGATGATCCTTAAAGCAGCAGTCTGGAAATGTTTGTTTGCTTTTTCCAAAGAAGTGTTTAGAAGCTGCAATTTATGAAGCCTATAAAATGATACCCTATCTTTATTTCCTCAGTTTCATTAACTGTTCTTCATGCCTTTGTTGACTGCTGTGACTAGACTTTGATATATCAACAGTCATCATTTATGATGTTGTGGCTGGTTAATATGTTTACTTACTGGTTAATATGTTTACTTACTACATTATCTAGCAGTTGATTTAGGATTTCCCATTTAAATGACTCTGGCTATTTGAAAAGGTTTCCATTGTATTTTCTTGATTTTTCCTGTCAGTTCAGTCAATTATTTATGGAGATATTTATCATGAAATATACATAAAAAAGGACAAGCACAGTAAGCCCAGAAAAACATCTGCAAGGAAGACAGAAGGACTTAATTAATATATCTTTATATTACTTCCTCGCTACAAAATAAGTAACAAGCTAACTTCTACATCCCTAGCACCAGCTTACAGAAGACTGATTTCTAGTTAACACCTAACAGCAAGCTCTTACCCTGTAGTGGATGCAGCTTCACTTTAAAGGTGAGACAAGAACAATTTCATTGCTGTAATCTCAGGACCTCCGTGGCAGACCTTTGTAGCTACAATTTGTGTTTTCTTGCACGCTTGCTACTTTTCCAGTTTGAGGCAGATAAACTGATTGCAGAGAAACTCCAAGCAAAGACTGAAAAGAGCTAGAAATAGGGGATGCAGAACAACAACTTGTTTTGTTTAGCTGGTCTATAATTTCAAAAGAACATTAAAAGCATTGACTTGAGCTGTACAAAGTGTAATTAAATGACAAGCCCAACATTATTATGGTTCCTCTGTTGTAGAAGCGATGTGTCATTATTCCAGTACCTGACAGGGGCATACAAGAAGGGTGCAGAGAGACTGTTTACAAAGGCCTGCAGTGATAGGATGAGGGACAGTGGCTCATCCTTTAGATTGCATGTTAGGAACAAGTTTGTTACAGTGAGGGTGGTGGAACACTGAAACAGGTTCCCCGGGGAGGTGGTTGAGGCCCAATCTCTGAAGATAATCAAGGTGAGGCTCGACAGGGCTCTGGGCAACCTGATCCAGTTGAGGGTGTCCTTGCTGACTGCAGAGGGTTGGACTAAGTGACATTTAGAGCTCTGTTCCAACCCAAACCACTCTATGATTATTCAAGGTGGACTCGCTGCATTTTCAATTACGATGAACTGTACGTGGTGTCTACACCAAAAAAATCTACTTACCTTTTACACTCAGCACATTGAGAGAAATCTTAATCAACTATTAAACTTTAGGTGATCCAATTGGGCCCTTTATAATATTCCCTACAGTTAAAATCTTACTGATTATTGACAGCAAGGCTAATGCTGTAAAACAGAAGTCAGTAGTTTTCATGGGTTTGTGTATTGGTACTTTTCAGGTTGTATGTAACAAAAGATTGATCACTTACTTAGATTTTCCTTTAAATTAAACCTGATCTTAAAGTGTAAAAGAAATTCTTTCCTGTTTTTGTTAATTAGCATTTCAGAGAAGCATGACAGTGATGGAAATACTACTCAGGAAAATACATATGTACATTTATGAATCTCCTCTCAATATTTATTCAAGTTTTTTCAATTTTAAAGGTTGATTCAGAAACTTAAGAGGAGGAAGTACCTCTTAGAGCTGCCCACCTCTCTCCATCAACTGAAAAGGGTGTTCAGGGCACATGGTTTTCTCTGTTCACATAGCTAGTTCTGGCTGTAGCTAGGCTGAGAGAAGAACACTTGGGGCATCCTCAGCTGCTCATTACCATTCCCACCCATAGATTTCCACCTCCTAGCTTGTGCCAGTGTAACTTGTCTGGTTGCTCCCCAACCTGTGTTGAAATGAGCCAGGCCCACTCATTTTTAATGACAGATCTTTACTGGTCCATTGCGGTTTGCCCAAACCAAAACAGAAAGTGACTATTTGAAAGACTGAGCCAACAGAACTGAGGGCAGCAGCTTTCAGAAGACTTTTACAGCCAACAGGGTGGACAGGTCCTTTGACCTAGCAAAGCTGCATCACCACAGTTAACTGTCTGAAGACTGGAAGTCAGGACAACTGCAATTAGGCTGCTCTAGCAGCAGCTGAATTAAATCTACTGCCTCCAATTACATAATCTGTAGCTGCCTTATTAACTGGAGGTCAGCATTTGCCCAAACCCCACACTGTGTCTGTGGTTACTCTCACTCAGGTCTGTTAAATGGTTTTATTAATTGAATACCTCTACAGACTTTTGCTTCTAACTCAATTCCTTTGATAAGTAGTGAGCTAGGGTGTGGCCACATAAATTGATTTATTGACAGACCTAAGAGGAATCTCCAGATCCACCTCATCTAGTAGTAGGCAACTACTGCTAGAGCAACATGGAAGACCTTTGTTAAAGCCTTCTGAAGAGAATGCAGGTCTTCACCTGCTTATACTATAATGTAGAAAGCACTTTACAGTGCTTCTCTGTTCTCCCTTGTTAGCTACTATATTCTAGAACAACTTAGACATGCTTAGAATAAATGTGAAAGTAGTGTATTCAAGATATGTCTCCTGCATTCAAAAAACAAATATTAACATGCCACTGGAAGTATGAGTGTATACTGATAGGTATGTCTGGGTGCTTTTAGAAAAGGCTGGCATAAAACTAATGACAGAATTCTGAAGACAGAGCTACTGCAAGTAGAATGACTCAGGAGAAAGTTTAAGATGATAGAATCACTTTTCTGAAATTCTTGACTAACTGAAGTAAAAAGGGCTCTTCCCTTGGCTCTGTAGATTAATTCAAGATTTACTTTTAATACTATGTCTGAAAAGGTGGTGTCTTCTTGGTCCAGTTTTTGCATGCAGGGTGATTAGAAAGAAGCTCAGACAGGGGGAGATGGAAATTGTTGGTTGTAGCAATTAAGCATCTATGTTAGCACTTAGAAGACATCAAAACTGGAGATGTTGCCGAACCTGAGACAGGTGAAGGCCTTTGCTTTTGTTTCAGCAAGTGACACAAAGCAATGTCCTTGTATAAATAGGTCATAAGTTGCCTCATGGATTTACGTAACAGAGTAAGAAAGCTAGAATGACAGGTGGCGCCTTACTTGGACAATGGACTGCATAACCATGTGGCATGCTTCTCATTTAACTTCACTATGCAGTTGTCTTTCCAGGGCGAGGGTTTCTACTATCCTACTGCATCAAGCCTTAGCAGACTTGTTAGCCACATGAAACTCTGAGTCTCTTCTACATTTTTTTTTCCTGCAGCTTTTATTCTTTATTTTTTTTAATGTCACAGTGAGTGTTGGAGATATCTAACTAATAAGATTTTCCTCACAGCAACCTCTGATAATGGAAAAAGTTTTTATTTGCCCAGCAAGCCCTCTAGAATTACATTCTTAAAGGTTGGTTGGGGTTTTTTGGGTGTTTTGTGGTGGTTTTTTTTTTCATTATTTTATTTGGGGTTGGTTCTTTGAAACCAAAGGGTCCTTGCTCTCCTTTGCTTGGATATTTTGAGAACTCACAGGACTGAGGTTTTGCTGTGGATGGATACAGGATCTTCAGAAGGGGCAGGCCAGGATGCCAAGGAGAGCTGCTTGTCCTTCAAGGATCACCTCTTCCAAACTGGTCCATCCTAATGTGGCAAGCAAAGATAACAAGAGGCCTGCATGGATGATCAAGGAGCTCCTGACAAAACTCAAGCATGAAAAGAAGTGTGCAAGAAGTGGAAGTAGGGATCAGGAGATATTCCTGAGTACTAGAAGAGAGCAAATGTCACTTCATCATTAAGAAGGGGGAATTACAGACTAGTCAGCCTTGCCTTGATCTCTGAGAATGTGATTGAGAAAAGGTAACTGGGAGTAGTCAGCTCAAATTTATGATGGTGAAATAGTTCCTGTCCAAACTGTTACTTTTCTGTGATGCGGTAACTCCTGGGAAGAGTGGTGAATGTTTTTTATCCTGACTTTAGCAAGGCTTTTGATGCTCTCCCATGACAGCCTTATTGACCAGCTGGTGAAGTATAGGCTAGGTAAGTAGACAATCTGTCTGAATTGTCAGGCCATGTGTGATCACAGAGATGTGACTAGTGGTAGGAAGCCTTGGAGGTTAGTTGTTACAGGGGCAAATACTGAAGGAACTTACATTTAACATGTTGTATAAGAAGGATAGAGAGAGACTGTTTACAAAGGCCAGCAGGGATAGGATAAGGGGCAATGGCTTCAAACTAGAGAAGAATAGATTTATATTGGATGTTATGAATAAATTCTTTGCCATGAGGTTAGAGGAACACTGGAACATGTTGCCCAGGGAAGTAGTTGGGGTCCCATCCCTGGAGATATTCGAGGTGAGGCTCAACAGGGCTCTGGGCAACCTGATCTAGTTGAGGATTTCCCTGCTGACTGCAGAGGAGGATGGACTGGATGACCTTCAGAGGTCACCTCCAACCCACACCATTCTGTGATTCTAAAAACTGTTCTGAAACTAATTTAAAATGGAAATGGTTTATGGGAGAACCTCCATACCAACTGAACTGCTAAGCAGGGTTTTTTCCAAGGTAACTGTCATAGTCTATTTTTGCTTACAAGTAACAATTCTGAAGTAACAGAAATTTCTAAACAGTACTAGACATTCATGATAAAAGAAAATACTATGTTTGAAATGGTGGAACTAACTAGAAGCATACTGATTGCTTAGTTTGGACAGCTGTAAATCCATATTACCAATATCCGGATTACTGACCTACAGATACATATTCATTGATATGGAATTGATCAGCAATGTCTCTTTTGACAGCTCCAGGGCTGTCTGTCTCAGTATTGCAAATATCAGCCCCTGGACATGAAAGGTGATGTAGAATCACCTTCACTGTGAAGAATTTTGTAGGGCTATGTTACTTTGATCTGTGTACTTCCTAAATGTTATTATGGAAAAGTGCTATGATACACTTCTATCTCTGATTTAAATATAAATAGTTAAGGAGTTAAAATAGGCTACAAAACTAATTTCTGTAACAAAAATATGGTAGAAACATGTCTTTTCTAAGCATGGCACACATCTATGGTACAGGTTTCATCACATCTTGGAAGAGAGTAGTTTTGCATTTTCCCTTTGAAGACCTACAGATCAGTGTTTTATTTGTAAGCAGCAAGGGTTTTTTTAAGCAAGAGGCATGTTTCAACACTGGTGGGTCAGGCATGATGGAGAAAGACAATGGCTGCAGTAAGAGGAAACTACCAGACAATTTCCATGCCTTTTAGCTGGAAGCTGCAGCCACAAGCAAGGCAGTCCGAACAAAAATCATGTTACAAAGAAATACATAGACAACTTGGTGAGTATATAGCTAGTAGAAAACCAACTTGCTGCTCTTCTTATGTTTTGGCAAATTTCACCTACAACCTGCCACTGCCCATAGACCTGACAGGATTTGCAGTGGCAGAAAATTCTTAGAAACAATTATGTACTGACTCAGAAAATACTGAGGGAGTGGGAAAAGAGACCAAGTGGACTGTTCTAGAGAACACCATCTTTGCTGAGTGATGATTTTCTTGAGGTGCAAAGTGTCCATTGAACCTGACTTTGGTTCGGTGAAGGAGCAAAAGGCATCTGCAACTAACTTACCACCTTCAGTTATTTCTCTCACTGTCTTGCTGCTAAAATTTGAGGGTTTTTTTCCTTTGCACTGCTCATTAAGTTTGGTGAATTAAATGAAATCTCAGTAGGAACAGGATTGCTTTTCCCCTCCCTATATAAAGAATATTTACCTCTTCCATTTTACTGTACTTCTCTACTGCTGTCAGAAATGTAGTTGTGTTGTAGATGAAAGTTTGAAGAAATAGGAGGAAGTGAGTGCAGAAAGAAGGTGTGGACAGTTTTAGAATTGAGTTTATGCATAAGCCTGCAAAGAACCATAGGGTGACTTGGGAAACCATGGGATGTGTTTGCAGAGATATTCTGCACTTGATGAGACCCTCATCTGCCTGCTCTGATTGAGTGGAGGTTTGTATTTGGTGACCTCACAAGGTCCCTTTCAACCTGAATTATTCTGTAAGTCTAAAAGCAGAGGCATGAGATGAAACAGGAGTATAATAGAATGAGGAGGAAGGTAGTCTTAATCACAGCTTTTAATATGTCCCTCCCTCAGTTTTTTGTTTAGAATTAGGGATGAGCTTAATCCAAAATTTTGGGTGGCATAGGAAAAAAACCACTGCAGTGTGTGCAGTTTTCCTCTCTGTAGTATTCATCTGTATTAACTGAAGCCTATCTCTCATTTCTTTTCTGAATAGAAAGCCCAGAGTGGAGCTGTAGGGGCTGCTTCTATCATCCAAAAATGATTAAGGGCACATAAGAAAAAATCTGTAGAGCAGATGAAAAAAAAAAAAAATAGAAGGTTAAGCTATAGACTATATAGACTAATTCTGACTTGTTTCTAAGACCTGTTAATCGTTGCCTAAGCATTACACTGTGTAAGACTGGACTAAACCTTGGATTAGTATATAAGCATGGGAGATGCTTGTGCATGTATCTGAGTCTTTTTGTGTAACTATACCAGTAACTATACTAGAGCAAACCAGTGAATTATTAGTACAAATTAATATACATTCAACAAAGCTGTTAAAACAGTATCAGCAGGAGAATATAAGCTCTCCACGCCAGATGTGCTGCAGTTTGTTGTCAAAATAATGTTATGGGAGAACAAGAGAGATGAGTTCAGATATCCTCAGTTAAGGAGGGAAGTCAGGCCTAGGGCTGTCACATCCTTGTATGCATCTCAGTTGCTCTTGGCTATGAGGCAGGTGGCCAACCCCCAAACCCCTAGTTTCAGTTCTGCTGCTTCTGTTGGTGCTTGAGATGGGGCATTTAATGAGAAACAAAGAAAAAAAATATCGTCAGCTTGAAACTAAAATTGTAAATAAAATTTATTTGTTGGCGTTTTAACTTCACTGAAGAACTGATGACACCACCCTGTAGTGGGGTAGTTCTCTCTGCAGCACTGTGAAAAGGAGACCTCAAAAACCAATTTCATTACATTTGAAGGGCAAATAGATTTACATGGCAAAATAAGCCTCTGAGTCTGAGGAGGGGAAAGCCTGCTGCGGATTTCAGCGTAGAAGGAAAACCTGGAACTAGCGGGAGGAGAAAATGAAGGGAAATTTAAACAGGTTGCAGTAATACAGCTGTATAACGAGCACTAGCGGGGTTTTGGGAGCGGATGCTGCGTGTCGCACACAACTTGCCCGATGCGCCCGGACCTCCGGTTCACCTTCCCAAGCCCTAACGAAGCAGCTCGGCGCGGCGGGACGCGCTACCTGGCGGGCGGATGCCAGGCCGCAGGCAAACTCCCTCCGGGGGCGTTCGGCCCCGGCCCTGCCCCCGCTCCCCGCAGGGCCCCGGGCCGCCGCCGGCCCCAAAGCTCCCCGCGCGCGCTCGCCTCGCCCCCCGCGCCCGGCCTCTGACCCGCGCGGGCTGCCCCTGATTAGCCTGTGCCCGCCGGAGAGGGGGGCGCCACGCAATTGGGGAGCCAATCAGCAGCCGGGGCTGCTCCGCTCTGCCCGCCCCGTCGGCGAGGCGGGCGCTGGCGGTGGGGGCTGCCGGGGCGCCGGGGGCGGCGGGCACCGGGCGCGGGCACAGCTGCGGGCACCAGCGACGCCGGTGTCGCTGCTGCTGCTGTCGCCGCCGCCGCCGCTACTACTACCGGGCGGATACGCGCGTGCCGAGCTTCTTTCGTCGTTTTACTTTCGCGGCCCGGAGCAGGGACATTATGCCGAAAAGAAAGGTAAGGCGCCCGGGCGTGCGGTCGCTCCTGCCTCCGCGTCTTCCGCGGGGCAGAGGTTGGGGGACCGAACGGTGACCGGTGCGGGCACATATGCGTTAGAGGCGGGAGCACCCGCTGCTCCCTTGCCACTATTGCGTTCCGGCGCCGGCGGATTGCTCCCGAGCCCCGGTATTTTGCTGCCTGTTGCAAGCCCCTTCCACCCCTCCCCGCGCCGCCGCCCCCTGTTTACTTTCCCAGCGCCTCGCGAGGCCGTGTCACCCGCGTCTCCAGGGGCTGAAGTCGCTATCACAACTCCGGTTCTGACACACACCCCCCCCGCTTCCTTCTATTCCTCCGCCACCGGGGAGAAGCGCTGCAGCAGCTGCGGCTTCGTCCCTGGCCCCCGGCGGGAGGAGTTTCCTGCTTGCAAACTCCGGCGGCGCCGCCGCCACCGCGGCGGGAAGGAGAGGGAAACGGCAGGGAAGAGGCAGCCCCCACCCAGGGCGGCTGGATCCCCCGGCGCCGCCGCCACCTCTAGCCGTGCCCGGGTGATGGCTCCGAGGTAAAAGGAGGAGGGAAGAAGCAAGCCATGTTTAAAACAAACTACACCCTTCTCCTCGCCTCCCGCGGCAGACCCGTATGTACCAACTCCAGCGCCCATCCGGGCAGGGCCCCCGTGGGCGGGGGGCGGCCGCCAGGGCGGGGAGGCGCCTCCTGAGGGAGGGAACCAGCGCGGCCCCCGCCGCCCCGCGCTGGGCCGAGGAGGCCATCGTGGGTCTGAGGGGCCACGGCCAGACCCCGTCGTAATCCATTTTTCTTATCTCCGTGCGAGCACCATCCTCGAGCAGGAGCCGCCGGAGGTGACCGGTTGTGAGACTGCGTTCCCGAAGGAAGAGAAACTTAGGCGGCCCTTGGGCGGCCAGGCTTGATGTTGTGGTGGTTTTGTTTTTTTTAACATCCTTCTTTTTGCTGCTTGAAGCCGGAGCCTCAGCTGCTAGCTCGGGGAGCGCTTGTGGTGCTATCAGAAGCAGGCGGTCCCCTCCCCTGGCAGGTGCGGGGCGGAGCGGGGGAGGTGCCTGCTCGGCCACCGGGGATGGGTGACCGAGGGAGGCCCTGCTGGCTATCCTTGTCGAGAAGTTACTGCCTGCCTTCTACAGCTTTGATGGAGTGTAGTAAGAGACTTGACATTAATGCATGCTCTGGCAAAAAAATGATAACTGCAGTCCTTTAATTTTAACTAGGCCAACCAAGCAAAGCAATTTGTCTTTGGGGAGACTTCCCAAACGTCGCCTCTGGCCTCCTAATGCCACCCTGGCAAGGCAGGGCAGGGCTCAAGTCTTGGTTTAATAAAGTTACAGGTAGATTATGACTTTCAGGTAGTTCAGCGTGCAGTTCATGTCCTTTCCTTATGGGAGGTACTAAAATGGCAGTTGTCAAGTATGCTGCTGTATTATTTAATTCGTAGCTAAGAACCTGGTTCCAGATCTGAAAGTGAATACAACCATAGGGTTGATTGCCTTTATTTGGATGAATAGGCTCAAAGTTAGCGAATGTTGGACAGGTTTTCTTCTTGCTTTTCTGTAATTGCATCCTCACATAGGCCTGGAGTGGTTCTGCCCTTTCAGTGCTGTTGCTTATCGTTGGAAAAAAGTTGACAATTAGCCTGTGCCTGTGCGACTCTGCATAGCTTTTGAAACCGAGGCAAACTTCCTACCCTGTTTCCTTGGCTCTTCTGTGTTCCTACACTATGGATGTTTCAGGCTGCCTTTTCTAAGAAGGAGGCAAAGTCATTCTGGTAGCTGTTGTCTGCTGCAAGACGTTTATGAAGAGAAACAACCTTTGACTAGGAAGCCCATGAGAACATACCTTCTTCCCAGAAAGTTACAAAAATCAGAGCAGTGGAGATGATTTTTAATTTGATTAACATTGTATTGGTAACCGTTTAAAGTTTAAAATTACACAGGAAGTATGGGGTCTGGGAATCAATGTTTCCAGGAAAAGTGTGTGGTTAATAACAGCTTTGCATTTTGAGAAAAGTGGAATTGGCCACACTTATTCTGCAGTAGTCAATTTTATTCCAGAATAACATCCACAAAGTGAGAAGTTAGTGCTGCAGCAGTAGCTGCATAATCGCACCAGTCAGCTACCACACGGAGACAAAACTGTCATGTGCAGCTAATAGTCAGTTCTTCTACTAAAATGTCTAACTTGTAAAAAGGCTGCTAGCACTGAAAGTTCTACAAGGAAATAAACATCAAAAGTCAAAATGAGAAATTCTCACACTTAAGGGGGGGGCTAAGTAAATAAATAATATTATCAAAAAGACATAAATCCACCTGTACCTACCATTGTATATCTCTTAGTTATCTAAACTGGCTGATCCTTTTCCTTGCCTTGATTTATTTTGTTTTTCATCTCTGTGTAAACTGAAGTCGGTTGCTGAGTCCTTGGCTTTCTGTTTCGTATGAATATTACAGACAAAAGGGTGTAGTCTGTCATCCCTTCTCTGAAAGACTGTGGCCTAAGGTAATGAAATGTCATTTTTCATTGCTCAAGGGTCTTGAGGAAAGGGGAAAACTTACTGTGTTGAGGTGGTGTTAAATACTGTGCAAAACCAAAAAGGGGCTGAACTCCAAACTCCCGTCAGATTTCTGCACCCGTTGACTGTTGTAATAACATGTTGTGATGCGGAGGTGGCCTTTCACAAGAAGAGTGGCATGTCCGTGTGGGATAAACCAGAGTGCTTGTTGTGGTATTGATAGCAATGAATGCCTTGAAATGGATTGGTTTGTTTTGTTCCTTGTCCTCCTGGAATTAATTCTTGGGTCATGCTGCGAAACTTGTTGACATTGAAACAGCCCCATTAAAGATGTCTCAATGTTAGCCATAAAAGAATGAAGAACCTTTTTCTGTATGTGGTGACAAGAAGAATCCTGGTATGGTCACATACCTCCATGTACTTAAGCATACATAGGTCAGCTTTAATGTGATTGCTATCAAGATGAATGGTACTTGCCCCTTTAAGCACAGTGTGAACCATCTCTGAGGGATATTAATAGGTGAAGTGGTGACTTTTTTGGTATTGGATGGGAACCCTGTCATTTAGTTGGGAAGTGCAGTCCAAAATGACCCAGCTTCTTTAATCTGCCTCTGTCCAACACAATCTGGATATCAACGTGTTGTTTTGGGATTGAATCAGATGTGCAAGTTTTTCAGTCTTTATTTATTATTGTACCTTTGAATATTGCAGTAGTTTCTGAGCAAATTAAAAAATACTCTCTTCTAATTAGTCATTTCAGTAGGCTGTTTGCTGCTTTTTTGTAGTCAGGAATGTTAGCTTCTGCAGTATAGTTGATGCTGTGAAAATGTAAAAGAGAACATCTGTGGCAGGTTCCCATCCCATTATGCAAACTAATTTTCTTTAGTCAGACTAGGTTATATTTACTTTGGAAAACAAAAATCTTGGAATATTTTGCTTGGAATGGTGCTTCTTTATTGGAGGTTAGAAAGTGCCACAGCCCAGGATTGTCTATCTATGGTTAGGTGTTCCTGTGTGAGAATTGTCATTTGGTTTTCTTTTGGGTTTCAGGGGGGATTTGTTTGTTTGCATTTGGTTTTGTTTGTTGGTGTTTGATTTGGGATTTTTTGGGGTGGTGTTTTTTTGGTGAAACTTCTACGTTAGCAGTCATTTTGCCAGCCAGCTATCTAATTAATGTATTTTCTAATGCTTGAAGTTACAGTTACAGATACTAGCCCAGAGCTGTTAAATTCTGCTTAATGCTTTTTTTTTAATCTGGACCTAAACTAAATTCTCTTTGTGAAAGTCCTTGTTTGAGTTTGCATTCCTGAAGCATAATGAACATTCAGAGAGACATGTTGCTCCTCACCCACTGATAAGGGAAATGGGGCACAGAAGTAGTCAAGTTTTTTAAATGGCCCCTTCATCTTGGATTCTCAAGTTAAGATGTCTCTTCTGTTTCTTTTTTACTTCCCATAATTAGGACCTGCTGCACTCTTGAGTGGTGGATTTGTTGTTGTCACATCTCCAAATTTGTTTCCTTGCTTCTGTGTGAAACTGGGTAACTTGCAGTAGTAACTGGTTCTCTAAAATATTGTTGGAGCTGTGAAAAGCCTGTAATAGAAACACTAATTAGCTAATGGAGCCAAGGGTCCTACAGATGACAGTTGTTTGCTGTGGCTGTATGATTGATCTTGCTGTTCCTGTTTGGTCTGTGGAATGAGATGTAGATCTTATGCAAAGAGTAGCCAATGAATTTGTGTTCATAATGACACAGTATGAAGTACACTGAAGTGCTGTCCAGTTCCACTTTGTGTCCCTTTCCATGTTCTGGTATCTCACCTGTATCAATTCAGCATCCTATCATCAATGTAACAGTATTTTTTCTTCAAAGGTTATCTTCATTTTTAAGCTACTTCTCAGGACAGAAGTGGCAGTGATGTGCCATAACTTGTTTCATCGTGGAGTTTGGAAGCTTTTGATCTGCAGCAAAGTCACTCTTTGGTTTGTCCTAGAACATAACTAACAGGATGCACTCAGTGAGCAGTGGGGTGCCAAAATCGTAGAGGTCTTGTATTTCATATTCTGGAGGCAGTTAGAGGTTAGAATGGGAAAGGAAGTCAGTACCAGATCCAGATGCACAGGCAGCTGCCCTCTCCCCATTCCCATTCTGCCTCACTTCTTTCTCCCAACTTTCTTCTTGAATTCCCCTTGTATTTCATGCTGACTGAGTCCTCCTTTATCTGTTTGCTATATGAAGACTAAGAACAGAAGTTCCACTGTGGAAAGATGGTTTTGCTTTCCACTTTCCCTTTTGGATCAGTACTCAGTCCAAACAGGCTAGGTAACTGCAGAAGACTACGTTCTTTGCATCTGTGACGCTTTGACAAGTCACACCTAACATGCTAGCAGAGCCCTCAGATGGCTTTCTACCTTTGGCATCCTTTGCAGGGATGGGTAGAACAATTGCTATGTAGAGATGCACTTAACATTCAACCAAGACAAACAGAACGGAGATGCCAGAGCATTTTAAAAGATTGCAAGAGTCTTCTAAAACAAGGGAAAAGGATATTTTGTCACTTGGCAATTTTGGATTGGTAGAGATTCTACCAATTGTACCAAATTTAGAACTATTGAGGATTTTAAGCCTGGATGTATTAAAAGCAACTGAAAACTGCTTAGCTGGCCTGCTTCAGTTATCTGTTGACCAGACTGACTGAAAGAATCTACATCTTTCATAGAAAAATGAGGCTGAAAAGATCACAGTTTTTTATCTGTGTGTGGTTCAGTGTTGAGTGGCACTGACGATAAAATTGTGCCTGAGTAATGCTGCTATGTCATGTTGCAATAAATTAAGCTTATGGGGCAATTAAATACATGCAACAAATATTTGTCCCTGTTTTATGTTAAAGGTACACTTTAAAAAATAACTAGATACATAATCTCCATAACAAGTCACAGCTCAAATTGAAAGTTCATTTACCAAGGGTGTATAGATTTTAAAGTGTTTCTGGTTGTTTTATACAAGTCTGTAAAAACCTGACCCATATACATCGTTAACAGTTGCTGATATATGATTATTCTTCTTGGATCACACTAGAATATAATTACACTTAATGAATGGACAACCACAAAGTCCTTAGATTTTCACTTTATTGTCAATTTGAAATCATTCTTACTCCTCCTTGAGCACATTAAAGCGTGGTACCAGATGAGGTGCCACCAGTAGTACATCCTGCTTTGCAAATCATCACCTTAGAAGTTCAAAAGTGTAGGGGGCAGGGTGAGGGTAAGATTAATTTGTTTTCTAGACTTTCAGTATTGTGAAGTTCGAAAGAAAAAAGTCCTTTGTGTAAAGAGAATGTAGCAGGTATGTTTAAGGCTGTTTTTATTCTGTCTTACTTGAAAAAACTTCATGTCCTCTTCTGTATTATACCCAAGCAATAGCTGTCTATGGGCCTGGTATGTTCCAAGGTGTGGCTTTCTTACTTCAGGGAGCTGTACAAAGCTGAATTTTTCTTGGCATGATTTTAATGTTCTCTTTTGTGTAGAGTGTTAAGTAAAACAGATCGAGCAATTTCTCTTGGAAATTAGCACTTTGTAGGATCATAATGTGATAGAAGGAGGGGTAGTGGACACAAACTAGAACACAGAAATAAAACGAGGTAAAAATTCTTTAAAGAGGAAGGAGCACTGAAACAGGCTTCCCAGAAAGGTGGTGGACTCTCCTTCTCTGGAGACTTTCAAGACCTGTCTGGATGCATTCCTGTGTGACCTGCCCTAGGTGGCCCTGCCGTGACATGGGGACTGGAATCCATGATCTTCAAAGGTCCCTTTCAGCCCCTACCATTCTATGATTCTAAGGTAAACTCTGCTATCTATTTTTCATTCTTGATCTGCATTAAGTGATTTATCTCCTGATCCAGTAGTCAAAAAAGTGTTTTCAGGTGCAAGACCTCCATTTCAGGCCACAATCCTCTCAGTGTTTGTTTACTTAACGGGTTTGAATGTGCTTTTGAAATTGTGTTTCATCTTGGATCATTTTACCAATCCACTTTAGAGATGCTGCACAGTGACACACTGTCTGTTTGGTAGGTAACCTGTTAGAAGGGAGTAGGGCTGGGAATGAGCAATTGGCTGCATGCAGAATTAAAATGCTCTTGTAACAGTGTTATTGTTGGCAAAACTGGCAGCGTGGAACTTCACAGTTTGGACTGGAGTACAGGAGATGTTCCAAGCTGGTGTGTACAGGCCAGAAGAAGTAGTTTCAGGTTCTTCCCATCCTTACTCTGGCTTAACCTGTGGTGTACCACGTGTTTCTGGCCACACCTGTCTACTGATTGAGTTTCCCATACCTTGGCACAAAGAGTGGAGGTGGCTTAGTGGCAAGATTGATGAGATGAGTAAGGGCAGAACTTTTCTTAGCAGCCAGGCATTAGTCAGATGGCAGCCTTGGCCAGCTTTTCTTTGATTGTCCCTGACTTAGAGTGCATAAAGGACTATTCTTAAATTCCTTAGAATAATCAGAACAACTTGATGGTCCAACTGTGTCCTTGGGAGCCGTTGAGCTTGGGTTTTGTTGTGGGTTTTTTTCCCCCCTTAAGGTCTTTCAAAGTGACCAATTTTCACTTAACTACTCCTCTCACTTGGAGATAGAATTCTTTTCTTCCTGTAGTAAAGAGTGGGTGTACTTGGTAACAGTGAAGCTGCAAATATAAAATGCAGCATTCCTGAAGACGATTTGAATCTGTCTGCACAAAAAAATTGCACTTACTCCCATGGACACCAGCTTTGTTGAGACTGTTAGGTGCTCTTCCCACCTAGGTTTCTCCTTTCTCCTAATGCTGCCTGAGTTAGTAGTAGCAGAAAGCTGCTCCATAGTTAAAAATCAAGTGTCTAACAACCTTTTTGCCTCTGCAGTGTTTTTGTTTCAAGCAGAATTGAGGAGATATATCAGTGCTCTATTTGCAGCAGGACAGCATCCTTTATCTCTGCTGCATCCGTTCCTTCTTCTACCCTCTTGGAGATACTTTACTTTTTTCTTCTCTTGAAACTACATAAATGCAGGTTGTCTGTGAAGCTCTCCATTCTGGCTGTTGTAGCAGAGGAATACTCCTGTTAAGCTCAGCCGAAATTACTACCACAATGTAAGAGGTTGATGTTTCTGAGAGATTGTATCAGTTGTGCCTTTGATACCTACCTCTTAATGTGTAAACTTGCTGTCATTGTATTGGAGATGTGATGTTCTGTGATGGCAGTTTATTGGAAAAATGAGTTTTACCACAATTAAGTCCTCTGGAAGGGAAGGAATTACACACCTTGCTTCTCAGTTACTTAGAGTACTTGTCTTTGGAGATGGCTGTTTTCAAGAAAAGTTGTTATTGAAACTAGTTGTCTACATTTAATCTCTGTCTTTAAGTAGATAAAAGAACTGTTTTCTTTCGTATGTACTTTGTGCTAGTTTTGCTTTGCAGATCTGATCAATTCTATTTACAGATTTCAGAACCTGATCTTTAAGGTTTTATAACCTCTGGCTTTGTATGTAGACCTGCACGAGTCAAATCAGGTTTGTCTCACCTGGCATCAGCTTTGAAAGGTCAGAGCAATATAATTAAAGGTTGGATTTCATCCATCATATTATTTGAATCTGCCTTTTTACTCCGTGGTGGCAATAAAATGGTTAAGCAAACACTGAGACAAAAATGTATTTACTACCTAGCTGAATTCAGCTGTTTGGCGTTCAGGGGAAATGGAACAATTTCAGCTGCACTGTGCTCACTGCTCCCATGGCTGATCTGTGTTTTTCAAAATGCAGCTGATTACTTCAGTGCCTGAAAGAGGAACTGTCTGTCTAATTTTAAATTACAATGTGGTTCTTCTTAAATCTGAGCCTCCAGAAGCTGCTCTTCCTAACTCTGATATAGGTAGAATATGTCATAGTCAAAAAATTGACTTCAGGGAAGACAAACTCACAAGGAAAAATAAAACCCAAACCAGCTGTGAGGCCTTTAAAATGTCCCATCAAATATAAATTCATTTTAAGTTGTGTTGTGCTATCTTTGACTGTTGTTCAGTGGGAATAGCAAAACCTTAGTCTGCAATGAAGGAATTTCCCCTTTTGGAAAAGCATTTATTCTGTCTGAGTTTGGGTATCTAGCGATACTCCAGACCTTACTTGGTTTCGGTTTCTTCTGTTTTGTCTGGAAGAGCATAAAACTCACAGAAGTGACATGTTAAGAATTAATGAACATAATAAGATGCACTTTATTATATTCCTAGTGACTTTATTTGTAGCCAGGCTGTTTATATGCTTATTTTCTTACATATTGTTTGAAAAAAAGGCAATGCATTTTAGCCAGCCTTTCTGTTTGACTGCGATGTCTAAACAAGAATGGTGACTTAGATCGGGAAATGTTTTCCTGACTTATTTTCCCCATAACTGCATGTTAATACCAGGGGATATTGATGGTCTTCATTATATTTAAACTGTTAAGTATCATTTGTCTTTTTAGAATTTTATGATCTTGACATTTTCCTCTCCAAGAATTTGAAAATTCTGCTCTTATTAGATGCAAGATGAACAGGTTTTAAAGTCTAAAAACGTACTGTAGAGTATTTCATAGTCCTTAACAGAAAAGATTAAAATATTGAACACTTAACAAAAATATGCTTAAATATTTATTCTTTTAAGTGAAGAATGAATGCTGTGTATATTCAGTATATCAAAGCAAACAACCAACCCTCTTTTTTTTGGAAGAAAGCAAGACAATATTTTTAGATAGGTATTTAAAAAGTCCAGCCACTAACCAGATTTGTTCTGTACTTAATTCACAATTTTGGGAGAATTGTTTGTTAAATTAGTGACATACCTTTATTTTTTTTCATTATTCCCTGTCCAGGATCAGGTTCTTGATAGAAAGAGGAAATGAAGGGGTGTAGTAGGAAGAATTAACTGATTTCTGAAAGCGTTTATTACTGTGTCAGCAGTGAGAACTGTTACATCTGCTGGAAGTAGAGCGAAGAACTGGCTATGAACAAAGGTTAATGCTAAGATGCTGGAGGAGCTAAACAGTGGGTAGAATGGTGTTGCAGGAGTTGGTTGGTGTTGACATGTAGTCTTTGTTAATCTAAACCAAGAAAATAAAGAGCTTTTTAAGTATGTTTGCAAAGTGACTCAGAATTCAGAGCTCCTCTGAAGATCAATAATCAGAAGATCTAGCATGTATGGGGAAAAAATATCATTGAATTAAATCTGGTCTAATGCAGAGTTCTACTCCAAGGGAAAAGAGAGGAGGAAAAATTTTAGGGAAACCTTGAAAGAGGCTTAGGACTTGCTGTGTGTTTTCTTGTACTGAGTGTTTGTTGCAAGCTGTTATCATATTTTGGTTGTTGGAAAGGTTGTTGGAGGAAGGAGCAAAGGATTACATCATGGAAATTGAAGCTAGGACAGCGACCCGAAGAAGTATCTACAGGCAAATCCCACGCAGGCAGCGAGAATATCTAGATGTGGCTGGACAAAACTGCCTGCAAAGAGCAGAGGAAATGCTGCAGAGAATTGCTCCAGTGCTGGGACAGTTAAGGCTTTCTGCCCAACTTCTTAACATGGTCAGATGAAATTCACATCTCCCTTTTTATTTATATCTTTTCACATAGGTATGAAAGGATGGATTTCTGTCCCATCAGAGCCAAGGTGTTGAGGTTTGGTTTGTAGTAAGATCCTTCAGAGAACGAAGGATCTACTTAATTTTATAAGCAGCCTTCTGTGCTGACTGCTTCTTCTCACATACTCCTAAACTCATTCTTTGTGTTTTATAATAGTACAATACATCCACTTAACAAACAAAAGGACATCCAAAGGACAAACAAAATATTTATCCAGAAGCTGGTCGCTGCAAGGTGAAATATGTATACTTTTGGGTTTCCCAAACAAACATCAATAACTTCATTACTTTGTGTTACTGTTTTCTCCTCCTGCTGTGTTGCAGGGGTTTGATTGGAAAAGTAGAAGCTTTCTGTAGTATTGTTCTGGTGTCTGGAAGCACTGCTTCTTGGATATACTTTACACCTGGTGAAATGCAAGAATTATATATACAAACAAGCTCATAAGAAAAAACAAAACAAAACAAATTTAAAAACAGAGAAAGGAGTTGGTTTTGTATATCTGTATATAAAAATATATATTTAATATGTAAGATATAGATTTATATATAATACTAACCATGATTATAGTAATGATTCTCTTCTCCCAAGCAACCAGCAGCAGAACAAGGGGACACAGTCTCAAGTTGTGTCAGGGGAAGTATAGGCTGCATGTGAGCAGGAAGTTCTTCCCAGAGAGTGATTGGCATTGGAATGGGCTGCCCAGGGAGGTGGTGGAGTTGCCTTCCCTGGAGATGTTCAAGAAAGGACTGGATAAGGCACTTAGTGCCATGATCTAGTTGACTGGCTAGGGCTGGGTGATAGGTTGGACTGGATGATCTTGGAGATCTTTTCCAACCTGGATGATTCTATGATTATGATAATAATAACAGTGATTATAATAATAATTATTATGTTCTCTATTATCTACTAGTGTTCATTTGCTTTTTCCAGTCCACTCAGAATAAATTTCTTGATCACTCTTAAAAGATGTTGGAGGGGGAGTAAAAAGAACATAAAAAAAGTTGATTGCTGACAGGCCTATAGAATCTTACATGCAACCTTCTGGATGCATCCTGTGGTATAAAAGTTAGGCAGCCCTGACAAGTCTTACAAAGCTTAACAACAGCTTAGTTTAAAATCTTATTGCTAATATGTATTGTTAATTGAAGTGTGACACAATACGTGGTCATCTGAACCTAAAATTTGCTGTTCATTTAGATGTCAAAGGCGTATTTAGTTAGCCAGGCAACTTCTTTCCTTCTGTGTACCTCTGTGATTGGGGGGAAAAAAAAAAGAGTAAGTCACTATTTGTGTCTTTTTTTTTTTTATTGTGTCTGTCTTGTTTCTTGTAGACATAGATGCAGTATCAGGCACAACAGGCCTAAAGAGGCTGCTTTATGAGTACAGGATGGACTAAGCATGTGAGGGAGTACAGCTGAGGGCGTCTTGAGATTGGGGTACTGCCCTTGTCAAGTGATTCAGTGCTTGCATTGGTCTTTGATTTTGCTGCTCGAAATTTGCAGTGTGGACAGTCCTGCTGCTGACAAGTGTACAACATGAGGCACAGCATCTGGGGAGCACCTTAATGTGACTGGGGTGCCGTGAGAAATATGATGAGCCAGGACAGTGTGCTGCATGGGAGAATGTGCCAGTGGCTGCTTTGAAACTAGAGGTCCTTCAGGAAGAAAGGTGGGGGAAAGGAGTTGAGGAATGAGAGACGAGGACTTTAAGGTTTTAGGGAAAGGATTCCTGTAGAGGAGCTAGAGACTAGGACTTCAAGTTTTTGCTGTTATCTGCAGAAAAGTCCTGTGATTTCCAGATACTAGTGCAGACAGGCACTGTGTGTGGCATGCCAAATTCTTTGGGAAGCTATTCTTGGCTCAAATCCATTTGTGTACAAATCTCTCTGGTCTTTAGGAAGAGGAGAAAGCACTGCAAAAAAAACTGTGAAGATCCACATCAACTGGGACTCGCTGGAAGCTCTAAGCAAGACTCGAGGAGGAAATAAGTTTCTGTTCCTCTTGTAACAAATATTTGTAGCCGTACCTGATACCCCTATTTTTCTGGTGTGTCTGTGAGCTTACAAAGACCCAGGCTTGTCCTCTGCCACTTTTGGCTCAATTGTTTGTGCAGCCATGCAGTAAAAGAATTCTGCTGGAGTGAGGAACACTGTATAATTTGTATATTTGTAAATTAGTTTAAGCAGCAGACTATTTTTCAGCTGAATCAATTACCTTATTCGTTATAGAGCCTCCCACACAGCTCTGCCAGGATACTGGGGAGCCAAGGCCCTGGGAGGATGAGCGCATCCTCCAGACACCTGGACTTGTAAGCCATGGCAGAGAGGAGGGAGCAGGTCTGGAATGGAAATGAGAACGTGTCGGAACCCCTTGCTGCACGTTCACACCTCTTGAGATTATTACTGTGCCTCTCTCTCCACACAGACAAAGTTAGGTGGCCTTCAGAATTGCTGTTGGGCTTTCTAAGTTGAGAAGGAACGCTGGGCTAATTAGCCGACTTAATTGAAGTATGTCGTGTAATGTATGGTAGTAGTATACGGTGGTTGTGGTTGCATTAAGAGTATTGTAATACAAATTTTCCATCCCTGTGGTTAGCCTCATGAGCGGTTGTGTAAATCTGTTGTCGAGCAGTCACGTTGGCATCTAAAAATGCGGCTGCCCCTGTCTGTCAGAAATGCAGGAGACTTGTGTGTCTTTAGTGCTAAAGGAGTAAAATAACTGCGGTATTGCAGGGTGAGAGTTTGCTCCTGGGCGATTACTGCAAGGCTGTTGGCATCTGACACTGCCATCTTGTGATGATTTAGCCCTGATTCAAAGCTTTGTGGTTCCTAAAAGTGGAGAGGGGTAAACCAGCCAGGTTTGTGGTGTGCCAGTCAGCCTCAGTTAAGTTATGGTGAATGTTTTAGGCTGGTTTCTGATGGAAATGAATTGTGCTGTCTGTCAGTCCCCTGCCTCTCTAAATCTTGAGCCTCTTGGCCACTATGAGGAAAAAAAAAAAAAAAAGCTAGAATCTGAAAGAACTTCATATAAACAGGTACCCAGGACAGGAAAGATGCTGTTGGGAGTTCCCTTCCAGGGAAAGGGTGCAGTGCAAGTTTGTTAAACTTGAGAACATTCTTAGAGGAGAAGCACACCGTGAATTCCTGGACTACAGGAGAGCTACACCCACGGCTGAATCGTGAGCCGAAGGAGGAGATTGTAGGAAACAAGACTTTGCTACTGACTGCTTGGGTTTGTTTTCTTTATGGGTTTTGATGCTGCCAGCACCACGCCACGGAGCTGCATCAACTCCTCGTAGCCCAAAGTGCAGCGTTCCTCAGGAAGGCAGCCGCGCAGCAGCCCCGCGGGCGGCTGGTGAGGCTGCAGCAGCGTGGGGAGCAGGCAGGCTCCATTTTGGATGCCAGGCTGTTGCTATTCTGAGTTGCTCTACGCTGCGCAGTGCTGCTTAACTTCCTGCTGTGTTCCAGCTACTTAGATGATCAGTCCTCGCCTTTTTTATTAGTTTAGCCAGCTGCTTTTGTGGCACGCTGCCTTTCTGCTGGGAGAGTGCGTAGTAACAAAGCCACTTTTTATTCTCCGGTCAGGGGGTTGCAGAGTGTCTTTCTCCCAGATACGTTGGAGTCCAGCTCCAGAAGACAGTGGTCAACTGCTGCAGACTAGACAAGCTGGTTTTTTTTTGCAGCTGTGTAACTTGGAGACATTCTGTGACAAAATGTGGTGGTGGGAGATTTGGATTAGGGTTCAGATGGAAAGGCAAATCCTGCTCCTTCACTGGTGTGAAAAAAAAAAAAAGGAACAAAACCCCTAAAAACCAGCAAGCACCAATTTGCCTTTTCTGCTGCCTTTTTGAAACACACTGCTCTGGTAGCTTTCTAACTGCTGCTTCTCCCTGCTTTACCACGAATTGCTCGCTCCTAGGTGGAAACACAGTCATTTGCAAAATGTCTCCAAATTGCATCTTGAGTTGCAAACGAAAGACAGAAGCTTATTATTTTTTTTATATCTAGTTTTCAGTTGTTGTTTTTGTTTAGTTTCCTGCCCTACTCACTCCTGAGGTTTAAGGTTTCTGTAGTACTTCTGGAAGATCAACATTAGAATGGTCGTGTCGATGCTCTGTTCTTGTGAACGAAACGTGTTTCTCTTTAGCTTTTCTGTCAATGTCTTGGTTATCTTACTGAGATTTGCTGTTCTGATGGGGGAGATGAAATGAGGGAAAGATACTGTGGAAGCTTCAAGCTGAGTGAGCCTGAGGCACAAAAGGAATAAATGAGGTAAAGAAATAACTCATTTCAGTAACGCTGTGGTTTTTTTTGGTTCATCTCATGAACTGGTTGAGTTGATGGTTGGAAAGAAATGTGTTAAGTTTCTTGGAGATTTCAAAAGCCCCAGTAGAGCAAACCCCAGATTTCCAGTTCACAGTGCTCTGCCTATCAGCTGCTCATTAGGTGGAGCTCCCACTGGAGCCTGTGGATGCTTCAGTTAATCGGCCAGAGGGGCCACTGGGGGATACTGTGTGATGTGGTGTCTGTGTACCTGGTGATGGTCAGTCCTTGTGTTCTTGCTTGGAAAATCTAGAATGGCTTTGGTACAGTGCTGCTTGTAGCAATACCAATAAATTTGCCAGGCTTTCTTTAAGTTGCTGTAGTGTACAGAAAGAAGAATCTTTGCCGTCATCTTTGTTTTGCTTTTGTGTGGCTGCTTTTTAAGTCTGTAATAAAACCACTGACTTAATATTTTCTTTTCAGTCTCCAGAGGGTGCTGAAGGCAAGGATGCAGCAAAAGTAACTAAACAAGAGGCAAGTGTTTTATCTT
The DNA here is from genome assembly GCA_013400475.1 of Tricholaema leucomelas. Taxonomy (NCBI): domain Eukaryota; kingdom Metazoa; phylum Chordata; class Aves; order Piciformes; family Lybiidae; genus Tricholaema lacrymosa; species Tricholaema leucomelas. The sequence goes on from WAAF01016242.1 coordinate 208,862, forward strand.
TTTTTTATTTATAATGGCATGTAATTATTTAACTGGAGATCTGCAGTCTTGCATATCAAAGACTACACATCGCTCTGGCTCTTAAAGTGAGTTGTTTTCTGTGGGAATAATGACAATAAACCCCATTCTGAACTATTCCTAGCTGAAGCAACTGATGGGAGGATGTCTTGAATTAAGATACCAAGCTCTAAACTGGAGTAGCTGACACATTTCTGTGTTTTCTTTGTCTGATTTTGTTTTAAGGGCATAGTAATTTCTATCAGTGGAGGCAAGGAGAGAGTTAGTGATACTTGACCTCTACAGTAAAGTTGGCAACTTTGTTTGTCACAACCCTTAATGTGAATTGAAGAAAACAGAGGATTGTGAGGTTTCATTTTCATAGGTTATTGTCTTGCATGGCAGACAAGGATAAATCAGGGCCTTTAATGGCCTTTCTTCTAAATCTTTGAGCATATCTGGACAGCAGAAATAGTCTAAGGAAGTTTTATGCTGAATTGAGAAGTTGGTTGTTGCTCAGTTTGGCAGAAAAAGGTGGCACGGTGGAAATGTCAAAATATTTCAAACAGCAATAAATATTTACAATAAAATACTGAAAAGAAAAGAAGAAAAAAACAACCGAACAACAACAACAACCAAAAAACCCAGGTAGGGTAAAAGGAGGCCTGAGAAGGCTAAATCTTAATACCTTAATATATTCCTATAGAATTTCCTGGAAGACAAATTAGTTTCTTTTAGATAAAGTACAAAAACAGTGACTAAATGACAGTAAAACCACAGTCTCCTTTCCTCTGAGTGTTTTTCCCTCTCCTAGTTCAAATATTATTTCTTCAAGAGCCAGAAAAGTGAACTTTCCGTTCCCTAAAAGTTTGAGACCTGGTTGCTAGAATAAAGAGGGGGAAAACAAAAAAGCTTGCAGAAGCACACAGGTTGTCTGGAGAGAGCTGCTGACTCTGAAATATGAGACCTCTTAGAGGAGTTTTTGGTCAAGGTGAGAAATAGCGGCAGTGATGCTGCAGAAAAAAAAAACAAAACACGCCAAAAAAAATCCCAACAAACAAACAAAACCAAACCCACAGATCGAGATAGGCTGAGTAGATACAACTGTAGCTCTTGGTGAATGAGGAGAGGAGTTGTAGGCTTAGAAACTGTGAGAGCTCTTGCAACACACAACTTGGAATAGCATGGGAGACATCAGTCTAAACCAAAAGGGACCTAACAACGTCTGATGGGGGAGTGGCAGGTTCTTCAGTGCACACAGGGTGAAGTCAGAACTCCCTTTTGGGATGGACAGCAGGGGTTAGCCCAGAAGCCTGAAAAGTTTGCAGTCTTGAGAATTAAACCCCTGCTTAGTTCATGCCTGTAAAAACAGGCAGTCAGGCCAAAATACAAAAGCTGGAAATCTAAATCTGACCTAGTGTGAGGTTTCCCTGCTAATGGCAGAGGGTTGAAAATAGATGATCCTTGAGGTCAGGTCTCTTCCAACCCTATCAATTGTGTGTGATTCTGTGAAATCTGGGCAGTCTGGACTATCTGGCTTTAAATAAAGACACCAGTATGATGGGCAACCGAGAAACTTGTTGGGACACTGTGACACCAAGGCACAAATTATTACAGGGTTGAGAGCTAGGTTTTTTTTTCTGGTAGAATGCCTTTCTGTGTCTGTAGTGTTTCTCTAGATAATTGTATGAGTAAGTACAGCAGAATCCTTTATGGATTGCAAAGCCATCTGTAAATGGGAAGTCTCTAGCCTAGAAATTGTGCCAGATATCAACTGACTGCAGGAGTAAAAGTGGCAGTGGGATGTTAAGGGGGATCGGAGTGGCTCTGAGAGCGGCAACAGTGTTGATACAGATTTCAGTTACTCTTCAGAGATTTGGTAAAAGGCTTGGGATGGCATTACAAAGACAAAAAAAATATCACTACCAAAAATGCTTGCTTCCTGGAGAAGCAAACCAAAGGAGCATTACAAAGATAATCAGCTCTTTATTTGATCCTGGGTAGTATGTAGCAACTAGTTAAAGAGATCTGTGTCAGAGAAATATTCTTTTATTATGACCATAATATACTTAGGTTCATCATCCTTGACGGAATGTAAGTGCAAATAAACTCTGCAGTGGTAAGATTTGATATCAAGAAAAGGAATTCTGTTAAAAAATGAGAGCAGTTAGGAAGTTCAGTAGTTTCAGATGGCAGAGAGGCTTTGTTGTGTGATATGCCACCCTAGGAGCCTGCAGAAACGCATCTTATTTTTTAAAAGTCTTCCCCCTCCCCACCAAAACAACCTCAAAACAAGAAGATCCTACCAAAACTAGCAACAGCAAAACCCAAACCACAGAATGGCTTAATAGCACAATCAAGATAATGCATTCTTTTTGAAAGGTGTTCTTTGTACTGATGGAAAATACAAAGAAAGGAGCAAACCATCCAGCGTGGCAAATGTGCAGATGAAAAACAGTAATGAATCTCCTGCTATGGAGCATTCTTAGAGAGGTTCTCACAGTGGAGCCTATTCTCATAGGTGTAGAGTCTGGAGGACATTCTTTAATTGAGTGTGGGTGGAGAGCTAGGCAGAACTATACAGTATGCACCAGCAACTGCTCAGTATGTAATTTACTGCTTGTGTTGGCCTCAGTACCAGAGTAACAGAGGATGATGAAATACTCCCAGGACTTCAGATAAGGAGTTCTGGAAAATAAAGCCTGTAAGTCCAACTTGCAAAAGTAATTTAAGCAAAAATAAAGTGTATGTGGACAAAGGTGTAGTGGGAGGCACAAGATGGGTTTTGCAGAGAGAAGTTGTACTTCAGGCAGTTATTTGTGGGAGTCAACGTGTATAAGAATAACAGCATGGCAGTTAATATAACTGTATTAATACAACTTCTACTGAAAGAACACTTTTTGATAAGGCTCTCCATGCAGATTCTTAAAGAAAGTAAGCTGGCACAGATTAAAGGGAAGCTCTTCCTAAGAACTGCTAGCAGGTTAAAAGTATGAGAATAGGGAAGAAAGAGTTCATGATCTAGGAGAATGATTAGTAGAGTATTGAAAAGATTGGTGCCTGGGCTTGTGCTGCTGAGTATTCATTAGTGGTCATGGGGAAGCAGTACTAGAGAAATAAGTTTGGTGAAGTTTACCAAAAAGTAACCAAGGTAGTCAGGAGTGAGAGGGACTGAGAACTGCCTGTTGTGTCACTGGTGACTAGGTGATAGAATAGCAATGGAAATGTGGTATGGAGAAATCCTTCATGGGGAGGGAGTGGGAAATCAGCTGCTAATTGTGAAATCACAGTGAATACTTACTAGAAAATGTCAATTAGAAAGCTAACTAGACAAGAGGGAAAAAAAATACTAAAGGGCAAAGTGTAAATCATCAGTCTGTCACAAGGTGAATTTATTGTGCTTCCAGGCGTGGGACTACTAAATTAAGTTCACAGAATTGTCAGAATTGGAAGGGACCTCAAAGATCATCCAGTTCCAAACCACCTACCGTGGGCAGGGACACCTCACACTAGATCAGATTGCCCAGAGATGTAGCCAGCCTGGCCTTAAAGTCTTCCAGGGATAGGGCTCAAGCACCTCCCTGAGCAGCCTGTTCTCCTGGCTCTTCCTTAAAAAGGCTATGGTCAAAAGGAAAAGGATACCAAGTATAGTGGGACAGACAGAGGACACAGAGCAACTTAAAAACCCAGCCAAAGAAAAACAATGCCAAAAACCCAACTGAAAGAAAAAAATGAACAAAGAAACAAGAAAAACACCACACCAAGAAAGCAAACAAAAGCCCCAAGCAAAGAAATCAGATTTTTTTTAGTTTTGGTTTTTTTTTATATAACTAGAGATGATAATCAGTAACACACTGAGAGACAGTCAATGAATTATTGCTCCTGTAACCCCAAAATGGGGAATCTAGTGAAAATAAAGATGCAAGAAGTTTAAAGGGAAGACAACAGAAGGGGGAAGTTTTGCTTTTTCTTTTCCACACAATACCTAATCCTGTTCTGGACCTTGTTGCCTCTGGGTGTTGTGGAAGCTGGAAGTGTAAATGGGTTCTCAAGGTTATGAGACAAATTTATGGATGAAATGACCCTCAGGGACTATTAAACACATGGTGTGGATATAATATCCAGGTTGGAAAGTTCACAGTTTTAGATTGCCAGAAGCTGAAGTGGTAGGAAATTGCAAAGTGTTGTTGCATGTCTGCTCTGTTTCATAGACTCCATAGATGTTTGCTGGTGGCCAGTAGCAGACTGTTGGGTGAGCTGCTAGTTTCTGGGTTAGAACAGCTGTTTGGAGGAGGAAGAAGCTTCCAAAAGCACATTGAAATGTGACCTTTGCTGGTTTGACTGCAGTTTCCCCCCTTAGAATCACAAAATACACACAAACTGAATGAGAATGAAAATGACTTAGCTGTCAGGCGTTTTCAAAGGACTGAGGGTTTGTGCTGTCTTATTTCCAGGCTTCTGTGAAACCAGTCCAGTTGGGGAACACAAGGGCTGTAATTTATCTAAACCAACATACTGTCCTTTTAAAAGCAGACACTGGCAGAACGTTCAAGGGCCCAAATGCTGAGGAATAGAAATAATCAGTTACAGAATTACAGAACTGTCAGAGTTGGAAGGGACCACAGGAATCATCTACTTGCAACCCCCCTGCCGTGGGCAGGGACATCTCGCACTAAATCAGGTTGCCCAGAGCCGCATCCAGCCTGGCCTTAAAAACACCCAGGAATGGGGCTTCCATCAGCTCCCTGGGCAGCTTGTTCCAGTGTCTCACCACCCTGATGGTGAAGAACTTCTTAACGTCTAATCTAAGTTTCTCCTCCTCTATCTTGCATCCATTCCCTCCAGCCCTATCACTACTCTGAATCCATTCCCCCTAGTCCTATCACTACCCAACACCCTAAGAAGTCCCTCCCTAGCTTTCTTGTAGGCCCCTTTCAGATAGTGAAAGTCCACAATAAGGTCTCCTCAGAACTGAATGACCCCAGCTTGCTCAGCTTGTCCTCATAGGAGAGGAGCTCCAGTCATCTGATCATCCTCATGGCCATTCCCTGGACCTGTACTAGCATGTTAAACAGATCTGTAAAAGGGGATACCTTGAGTTTGGAGTTGATTACCTGAGCAAGTGAAATGTATTTAACCTGTTGTAAACCAGTGCTAGGCTACTTAAGCAGTTGACCTGCTAAATTTCCAAGAAGAGAGTTGTTTCTTAATGATGCTTAACACCTATTTTCAGTTAATCAGTTGTTTTTTTTTGACAAGACTTGTGTTATGCTGGCCACAAATCTGAAGTATTTACTTTCCACTAAGAGTACTTAAATTGCCCCAGTGAACACAAGTTACTGCATCCTTCAGTTATTAACAGCAGCTTTTTCCCGTGGCAAGATGTGTGGAGCCATGTTTTTGTCAGCTCAACGTAAATCTCAGTATGTAATAAAGAAGATATTGTTAATTCACTTTTTAAGCTGTGTTACCTTGGATAGTGGTTGCAGTTGAGTTGTCCTTTTATTTTGGCTCCAGGTGCAACTCTAGTTTTATGACATGGAGCAAATTTTAACTCTGATAACCACTCTGGGTAATTGGATCTGGTTCATCCAGTTTAATAAATACAAAAGATATTAGGAGCAGAGGAGTGAGCTTGCAACTATTTCTAAGACTCAGCTGATCTTCAGCAATAAATTTATGACAAAGAACAGTGTGAAATGTAATAAGGAAGGTGTGTTGAAGTGATAGGAGGAAAGAAGAATATCTGACTTAGTTTCCTTTTGAGAACTACATTTTAGTAGTAGAAATATACATTTAAGTAGAAGAAATATATTCTTTCTCTTTGGCAGATGTGTACCTGCACTCTCAGATTGAGTGTGTGAGGAGCTAAGTGAAAGGATTTGGTTTCATGTTTTGAAATGTTAGTATTCCGTTTTGCTTTAGGGAAAGATGTTAACTTGATTCTGCTGTTAATCAGATGTTATTTTTACCCCCCATTACAACCAGCATCTGCTAGGTGATGGAAGCATCATCCTAAGGATTTATGGGCAAGGGTCAGTGTCCTGTGCACAGCTTGCTGTGTTTGTGACCCCTTTCTTGGAGCAGCAAAGGGCTCAGAAATATTGCTAAACTAGAGGGGGAGGGAGAATATATTTAATCGGAGAGAGATCTTTCAACAGTTTTTATTACTAATTTTCACATCACTTTGTCACTTAAGAATTTTGATTGTCCAAGTTCAGGAAGATGTGAATTGTTTTCAGCAGTAGAAGCATCTTTTGATAAGGGCCTATTTTATGCTGCCATTATGAAATGACATCTATTATATTTCTTTGGATACTGTTTGCTGTGAGCCTATAAACACATTTTCTCCTTTTTTTCCCCCCCCTTCCCTTTTTTTCTGTAGCCCACAAGACGATCAGCAAGATTGTCAGCTGTAAGTATGTTTAACACCTCTTGGTGTATACTTTTCTAGGCAAATGTGATTTCTTAGACCAAACAGGTTTGTTCTATTTTGCTTGTTTCAATATTTATTCTTTCTGAGGGATATTTAAGAACTCCAGAGCTAAAGTTCTCTGTTTTTTTGGTTTCAGGTTGTTGTGACAAAAGATGCATTTCCCCACCTCAGTGCAACACTCTCTTGTTCCGTGCAGTATTGACTTTGTATCGTTTTGCAGGTTGATGTTAGTTGTGGGAATGCAACTGTCTGGGGAGGAGAAAGAACTGTCCTTCAAGGACTTCATTTGGTGCCACTACTAGTATTTGGGTTTAGTTCCTCTTCTCTGTTAGACATTTTTTTTCCCCTTTTAATAGTTACTGTCCATTGTTTTCCTCTTAGAATGACCCCCAAGTTGCTTTGACTGCTAGATGAGCCTAGTGGAAATGGGTGTGTAGAGTGATGAGGTGCATTTGTGCATTAAGCTGTTCCAGTCTTTCTCTAGGTGCACACCAATGAGCAGGAAGTGAGGGAAGATGTGGGGTGTGTGTAGAGGGAAGTTGGGGTGTGGAGGTGAGGCTGCCTGCTGGTGCCACCACGTCTAACGCATTGTGCAATGTGTTACAAATGTTTTATAGAAACCTGCTCCGCCAAAACCTGAACCCAAACCAAGGAAAACCACAAAGGTAAATAATCTTCTTTTTAGCTGCCAGCTATTGTAGCCAATAGGAGGCAAGTCTACTCCTCTGCATTGCAAACAGTTGGATTCAGAGCATTTTTGTGAGGCATCGCTCCCCTGCCCTCCCTGCAGCAGCTTCCTGCCCCTCCTCTTCTTTTCCTTCCCCCACCCACCCCAACAAAAAGAAAAAAAAAAAGGACAGATTAGATCATTCTTTTCTTTGTGGACCACCCCTTGTGGCCTCCTTACTGGCCCAAACAAAATGTCTTGCCTGTTTGATATGCAGACCGTGTTAGTTGGTAGTCAACTAGTAGTTGTGAGAGGAATCTTTACCTTTCCTACACCTTTGCTGCAGTGTACAGGTTTGGTTGAGTAAGCTCTACCTGAGACTTAGCAGTTTCTGTAGCAGGATTTGAGATGTCTTTGTGCCATCCTGTTTCCTTGTCTAGAGGGGCAGCACTCCATCCCTTAGTGAGAAAGCCTTATCTGTTCTAAAAGCCTGGCTGTTGCTTAGAATGCACAATTATAATTAAAGGTGAAATTAAATATATTTAAATTGAATGGTTTGGGTTTTCTAGGCCAGTTACAGCCAAATTAAAATCTTATTAATGTCTGAAACACCTTTTCAGGATTTCTGCATATAAATCACGTGCTTCAGAAACTGTAGATTTATTTGTGCCCAAGGGGAATGTTAAATAAGAGCAATTGCTTTATCAGAAGGGAAAAAAAAAGCCATGCTGGAAAGTGTGTCTAGCACTCCTCATACTTACATTTTTCCAGGTCCTTTTATTGGTATCTCTGCTGGGCAAGTGTCAGCATACAGAGACTGTATGTGAAAGTAGAACTCTGTGACTTTGAAAACTTTATAATTTATCAAATGAAATTGCCAGTGAAGCCTTGCTGAGTCCATCCTGCTCCCCTCCTAAAATTGTAGCTTCTGTAGCCTCATGTACATGCTGTGAAATGAGCTTGGTTAGTCAGCCTAAGCCGCATGAGGGACATTTGAAGCTCATTTCTGGTGACTCAGAACCTTTTGGATGTTATTCTAAGTAACTTTTTTAATATGGCAATTTAACCCATTTTAAGGAGTATATTAATCTTGGCCTCCTAAATAAAAAAAACAAGCAAGTGTGTACTTAGAACCTGCCAGTAGACAACCAAAAATTGTATGGATTTAAGATCTGCTTTTAGGTCTAAAAGCTTGCAAATTACGGATTTCCTGAGTCAGGTCCTTAGCATGTTCTTTCATAGGTGAAGCTAGGACTACGTTCACACCACCAGTAAGCTTCTTGGTTAAGCACCACATCTGCTGCATAGCATTGAAGCTGAAGGGTGAAAGGGATGATTTGGGCTGCCCTGGAACCAGAATCACCTGCACTCCCTCCTCACTGCCCGTTATCCCTGGGGAAATGTAGTTAATGAAGGGAGACGGAGCCTGTTTACAGCTGCTGTTGCCATTTTGCATAGAAAAATTGGAGCAGATCATCAGAGGGAAAGTCTCCGCAGTGTTTATCTCAACTACTTTAAACACTAAACTATCCAATTAAGTACTGTTTAAATGTGTGTCTTACTGCACTTGAAAATCCTTAACCTCTATCTCTACCTGCCTTAGGTGACAAATACAAATATGTACATGGAGCAAGGATCTAAAATAAACCCCAAGTTTACTTCAACAAATGAATTGTTTAAGAGCAGATCTCCAAAGCAAACTGTAGTTGTTGGAATAGTTCCTATTGATAAGTTCTCTGCTTTGTGTTGCTGCAGATGGAATTTTATCAGTTTACCTCCCTAATGCATTGGTTGGTTCATTGACATGGAATGAACATCACAGATGTTAGTAAACTTAACAAAAGGATGTCCAATAAAAAAATGCTTCATTTTTTAAAGTGTAATTTAATGTTTCATGTTAATGGCAAGTGTGGGCCTGTTACACGGTGTGATGTTTGGGCTCAGCTGAATAAGCTTTCAATAGACTGTAATTGGATTTGTTCTTACAGACATCTTGTATCTACCTCTGCATAATACAGCCCAGCTCTGTCAGAATAGGGAGTTTGAGGGAGGGTTTTATATCCCTGTAAATCAGCAGAAACAATAAAGTAGCAGATGTTAGTGTTTTCTAGAAATTCTGAAACTCTACCCTTTTGAGAACGTACACTCTTTTGTTTTGTTCCAGGTAGTCTTTAGCTGTTTGTTCTGTTTCAGTCCAGCACATGCAGCTTGCCAGGACGTGCTTTTTCAGTTCACATGATGAAGGTTTTTTGACAACCATGTAGGGTACTGGCTACTGACACAGTATCTATGCCCATGTTTTTAATCTTTTGTTAGAAGGAACCTGGGACAAAGGCCAACAAAGGTGCTAAAGGGAAGAAGGATGAAAAGAAAGAAGCTGCAAAGGAAGGTACTACACCATCTGAAAATGGTGAAAATAAAGCTGAAGAGGTACTTTGCACACATACCTCCTGCTGATTGAATCAGTGTGTTTTTTTTCTTAATTATTCAGCCTTTCAGACATTGATAGCATGTTCATAATGTTTCTTTTTATTGCCCATAATGTTATTGCAGATCTGCATCTCTCGCCCAACTGTTAATGTTTCAACATCCAGAGGTGCCCTGCCCAGCACACTGTCAGTAAAAGGGGCAGATTGAAACAGTGAAAGTTAAGGGTACGGTAGAGCATTCAGCATGTGTGCAGTGAATAGAAACAGGTAGTAGTGTGGTGCTTTTCAGTGTGAACGATGGAAGCTGACAGGTAAGGCTTGCATTGCTTTTGAAAAGCTGGGACCAATCATTTCAGACCAGCGTGTGGATGGACCTGTTTTGTTTGTGTAAATGCCACAGGGACCTAGGTGTGAAACGGAGCCTTTGCAAACAAGAAGTTGAAGACCCTGAGGGTCGTTTGGGTGTGCGGTGGCAATTTACTGTAGTAATTAATTTCTTTCTCTCTTCTCTGCAGGCTCAGAAAACTGAATCTGTAGGTGACAAGAATGAATGAAATATCATGAAAAATTTTGGGTTGATTTTATGTACCTCTTGGACAACTTTTAAAAGATATTTTTATCAAGTATTTTGTAAATGCTAATTTTTTTAGGACTATGATAGTTGACATATTAAACTGTATATGAACATTTCCCTTCTCATAACAGTGCTTTTAGAAATTCCCATTGTTGCCAAGTAATATATAAATATCAAGTTAATATTGCAAGGTATGTGTAAAATTGGATCAGCATTCCATACACTTGCTTCAAGAGATTGTCTTGTGCGTATGGTGGTGTTTTTACTGTGTGTATTTGAATTTTTCATGCAGTTTTTTCTAGAGCAATAATCAGTGGTGCTTTTGTACTTAGGGTTTATGTGGTTTTAATGAAACATGGATAGATGTGGCCACCTGCTGACTATTTTGGGTTCTTTTAATGGATTAAAATAAAAGGTCTCCTTGCCTGCAAAAAACTACAGCCTCCTAATGTTGTCTCTAATCCTGAGGAATGCCTTGCTCATGTTTTCAGCCATTACAGGGAAGACTTAAAATGGTTTAGCAATGATTGTTTTGTGTGCAGTCTGCCTTTTTTTTTTTTTTTCTGATATCTGATTAAAACCCACCCACACAGGAGTAGCAGCCTGAGATTTTCCGTGGCCCTCACCTTAAGGGACTTACAGATGCATTCTGCATGAATACCTTCTTCAGATCCACTGTCACAGGGTGAGTAGAGTGTCTTGACTCTGAGACACAGGGCGAGTAGAGTGTCTTGATTTTGAGGAGAGAAGCATTTTGCCTCTTCCACAAGTGATCCACACAAGATTGGAATAGAATTGGAAGTCTAAGTGGAAGTATTATTCACAAATATACACAGCAGTACCAAATACACAAATTCATGTTCACCCTCAGCCCAGTCCTCACTCCACACAGGATTGGAATAGAATTGGAAGTTTAAGTGGAGGTGTTACTCACAGATATACACAGCAACACAAAATACACAGATTCATGTTCAGCCTCAGCCCAGTCCTTGCTCCACACAGGGTTGGAATAGAATTGGAAGGTTAAGTGGAGGTGTTACTCACTGATATACACAGCAACACAAAATGCACAAATTCATGTTCAGCCTCGGCCCAATCCTCACTCCACACAGGATTGGAATAGAATTGGAAGTTTAAGTGGAGGTGTTACTCACAGATATACACAGCAATATCAAATAGACAAATTCATGTTCAGCCTCAGCCCAGTCCTCACTCCACACAGGATTGGAATAGAATTGGAAGTTTAATTGGAGGTGTTACTCACAGATATACACAGCAATATCAAATAGACAAATTCATGTTCAGCCTCAGCCCGCTCCTGCAACCTGTGCTTACCACAATCTCATTAAGCCAAAACCTTCCAAAGCCTTCCAAAAACCTCCACCAGCTCAGCCTCAGCAGGCCCAAACTGCCCCTCCAGTAGACCGAGGCTTTAATCCCCATCCCCAAGAGGCCTTAACAGGCCCAGTGGCATATCTACAAACTAGATGCCAGCCAAGGCTAGGAGAAGATCTTGCTCTCCTGCATAGACCAAGAGATAACGGTGTACATGTTGGGAGCAGAGAGAAGAGAGCCCAAGAATTGGCTGTGCGCTCCCTTAAGTTGGGAGATACAGGAAGATAGAACAGGATAAACAATTAAGATGTCGTGTGCCCTCCCCCAAGATTTCCTAGTCTCTGGAGGACTTTTTGTAGTCATACCAATTAACTCTTCATTGCCCTTAACCTGCACCAGTAGAGTTGCCATAGTCCATCAGGATATGGTGTCTGTAATGAGCTGTCGATAGAGGATGAATTGCTTGATTGGTAGAGACAGCAGCTTAAAAGTAGCTTTGTTTCTTCCCCACTCTCTTTTCATTGACATGCATCATAGTCTGGAAACCTTTTTCTCCACAGCCTCAAATTTAATATAAACAGTGATTGCAGTTCTGCTTCAGCTGAGGTGCAGTTGCTAATACATTGAAACTGCTGTTAAACAGCACTGTGCGTTGGGAACCTGCTAGAAATGGAACAATGAAAGTTTATTTTTGAGGTGGATGTGGTGATAGAGTAGATTAGCTATTTTTTTTTTTGTTTATTTTTTGTCTGGGTTGGTTTTTTTTTCAGTGTGCCTGTTACAACACTGCAGCTCATTCTAAGCATCTTCTATGATTTATTTTTCTCTAGCGTCCTTAGTGTTTCTGTCATTGCTTCTGGGATGGGAGGGGTGAGAGAAAAGATGTTCCTTGTATGACAGTGGCATTGATCTGTATTGTTCAAGTGATGGCCGTTATGTCTGAGGATACCTTTTGCTTAAGTCAATAGATATGACTGACCTAACATTCTGCTTATTCTTTGGGAAGAAATCTCCAGTTACCTTTTAAAAATAAGATAAAAGAAGAGCCAAGCCTCTCTATACTTAAAAATTGAAGCTTGATTGCTAAGACCCTATATGCTAACTAGAATGCTAGTTAAGACCTGCCTGAGATAAATACCACTTGTATTCTTGTGATAGGTCTGCTACAGCCAAATCACAGAACGTTAGGGGTTGGAAGGAACCTCAGGATCATCCAGTCCAACCTCCCTGCCAGAGCGGGATCACCTAGGGCAGGTCACGCAGGAGCACGTTCAGGCAAGTTTTGACTGTCTCCAGAGAAGACTTCACAACCCCTCTGGGCAGCCTTCTCCAGGGATCTGTCACCCTCACAGTGAAAAAGTTTTTCCTTATGTTCACGTGGAGCCATCTGTGTTCCAGCTTGTGCTCCTTGCCCAGTCCCCTAGATAAGAAGAGGCCATTCTCTGTGACACAGACTTAGTTTGGGAAGAAAACTGGGACTAATTCTCTGCCTTTGGCAGTGGAAGGCAGATAGGTGTAACAGAGCTTATAGCCTAGTGAGAAGGAAAGTTCCTATATCCTGGAAGGAAATTCCATATTCTTACTCAGGGAATACATACTTGATAGTCCTGCAGAGTACTTCTGGTTTGCTTTCTGATGCACCCTGTTGAAAGTCTGCTGACTTAGATATTGTGGTCATGGAGAGTTTTACCATCTGGATGTTATCCCAGAGTCATCAAAGTGCTATTTCTAAGCATTTGTCAATTTATGGGTTTATTGTTCCTATGAGGAGAGGTTTTGTTCATTCACCATTTTCTGTGGATAACTAAAGAGATCAGTTGCCTAATCTTATCTAGACAGTTGAAGTTGTTGAAATGACCCTTTAAATGCAGATTTAACTTAGCCATGCAAAACTATTTCCTGTGGAATAAATGGAGTGAACAGAGGGCATGTCTGTGGCATTCCAGTACTGGCTGATCAAAAAACTCTACTGTTATAATTGGTATCATCCCAACTTTTACTTTGTAGGGAATATCTGGTAAGTGATTTTGTCAGAAGATACTGACATATCTCTAGACAGGCTGATTTTAGGAGACCTCCTCTTCCTAAGTGCCTAAAAGTGGGGCAGAAGCCGGGTCCTTAAGTTGCAGAGTTTCCTAACCCAGTGATTCTGGCACAAAACTCTTCTATTGGTCTGACCAGATGAGGAAATTCAGCTTAGTGCCAGAGTTCTGTCAGAAGCATTCAACAATATTCTGTAGCCCCAGATAATGCTTAAATGAAACACAGTGGCCTGCTGATTCACTTCACAGTTCTGGATTTCCAAGGATAATTTGTAAATGGAAGGCTTTCCCATCTGCTATTTTTTGGGGTTTTTTTTTCCTCTTCTATGTGTCCAGTTTTAACAGACGTTTTCAAAGCCCCATAGCAAGTTCTAGAACACTTCCTTTAAATTGGAATGGTTACACATTCAGACAGGTAGCCATCAGGTTTTTGTGGGCAGCTGAAGATCTACAGAGCACCTTCAGGAAGAGCATGTATTTTAGTTTTTAAGTGGCACTTCCACAGCCTAGGTGCTGCATCTCTGAAGAAACTTGCATCATCAATATTTCACAGAATCACAGAGTGTTAGGAGTTGGAAGGAACCTTAAAAGCTCATCCAGTCCAACCTCTGTGCCAGAGCGGGATCACCTAGAGTGGGTCACACAGGAGTGCATCCAGGTGAGTTTTGAATGTCTCTGGTGAAGGAGACTCCACAGCCTCTCTGGGCAGCCCATTCTAGTGTTTCGTCACCCTCATGGTGAAAAAGTTTTTCCTTATATTGCCCTGGAAGCTTCTGTGCTCCAGCTTGCATTTGTTGCCCCTTGTTCTGTCAGTGGATATGACTTGAGCAGAGCCTGGCTCTGACCTCCTGACACCCTTCACATATTTATAAACATGTATGTGGTTACCTCTCAGTCTTTTCCTGTCCAAGCTAAAGAGCTCCAGCTCCCTCAGCCTTTCCTCAGCAGGGAGATGTTCCACTCCCTTAATCAGTCAGCTTCGTGGCTCTGTGCTGAACTCTTTGAAGCAGTTCCTTGAGGTCCTTACTGAACTGAGTGGCCCAGAACTGGACATAATATTTCAGATAAGACCTCACCAGTGCAGAGTAGAGAAGGAGGAGAACCTCTCTTGACCTAGTACCATATGCCTTCTAATACACCCAAGGGTGCCGTTGTCCTTGGCTACAAGGGCACATTTCTGGCTCATGGTCAACCTTCTGTCCATCAGGACTCCCAGGTACTTTTCCTCAGAGCTGCTCTCCAACGGATCAGCCCCCAACTGATCTTTCCCAGATGCAAGACTCTACACTTGTCATTTTTGGATTTAATTTGATTTCTCCCTGTCCAGTTCTCTGGCATGTTCAGGTCGCCTGAATGGCAGCACAGCCTGAGGGAGTATCAGCCACTCATCCCAGTTTTGTGTCATCAGCAGACCTGCTGACAGTGGACTCTTCCTTCATCCAGGTTGTTGATGACTGGCTGCTTCATGTGGGAACACAAAGTTTAGGGGGATTCCTTAAAGTGGCATTTGTCCTTTGTAGGGTGTAACATATGGGTAGTTGAAGGCACATGAAGAAATAATTGGGAAGGATGGATTGGTGTTAAGCTTAAAGCAAGCAGGTACATCAGAAACAAGTGGTGTTCCTCAGGGGTCAGTGCTNCTGGTTTTAAGATTAAAGCAAGCAGGTACATCAGAAACAAAGACTTAATGACTGACCAAAAGAAGAAGTGACTCTTTGATAGTTAAAGGTCCACTTTCCCTTAGCCTTATATAATTTCTCTGGGTTGTTAACTTCTTTTGCTTCCCTGTCCTTGCCTGACCTTGGCCCAGTTGCCTGTGTGAGCGCAAGCTTACACTTGGTATTTTGTCTCTTCAGGTGGCACAGGAGCTTTCTCTGAATGGCAAGGGGTGCAGATGAAGCAATAGGACTACTAACTGAAAATTAGATGTGTTGAACAGCACTGAAAATGAAGTTGTTTTGCTGCATTTTGCTCAGCTCTTGGAAGTTTAAAAATTGTTTATGTTCATAACTGCAAAAAGAAAAGAAGGAATAGCAAAAAAAAAAAAAGAAGAATCCCTTACTAGAGTAAATTACATGCATATATAGAGATAATATAGAGATAATATAGAGATTTCTAGTAAAACAGGAAAAGCCTTTTTTTTTGGTTGTGTGTTTTTTTTTCTGCTTAGTCCTGTGATTTGGGTTTTTTTTAAATATAGGTTTAGAAGAGGAAAATAAAATCAGTTAAATATTCAAGAGAGAATACAGTTTGAAATTAAAGCAGTTCTGCAATCCTAAAATACATGCCTTGGTACCAAGCCTCAACAGCCAGAATGTTGATTAAATTTCTACTGGAATTGCACTGTTTGCATGACCATGAAGAGATAACACAACTGAGAAGCAAATGGCCATTCTGTATTCTATAAAGGTATGGCACTATCAGAGGAGAAAAGGGCAAAATAATCTGAGATGGGAGGGATTGTTCTTCTGAATAATTGGCTTTTGACTTGGCTGCCTTCCTGGACCTGTATTTTCACTTGCTGTCTCTGGAATACTGCTAGGCAGGTGACTGGTGCTGAGTTTAAAGTGACAATTTAGCTTACCGTGTCAGTTTATATTAAACAAGTCAGTAAACTACTGTATTTGCATCAAAACACAGAAAGATCATCTGTAAGCAAATGGAAGCTGTCTGTAAATAGTCAGTGGCAAGAACTCTCATCTTCCTAGCCTAAGGTTCGTTGTCATTCCTCTGCTTGTAGGAAAAGGTGAGGAGGATGTTCAGTGCTGCTGGGATTTCTGCACGTGTAACTAAGGAGGTGCTTTAGAATGTTTGGTCCCTTTATTTGTTTGCCAAGGCAAGGATTTTCTACTGCTGCTCTCATGCAATCATTAAGGTTGGAAAAGACTTCTAAGGTCATCGAGTCCAACCATGACTGCTAAGCCATATCCTGAAGCGCTACAAGCTCTATGAGGAGAGGCTGAGGGAGTTGGGGTTGTTTAGCCTGGAGAAGAGGCTCAGGGGTGACCTAATTGCTGTCCACAACTACCTGAAGGGAGGCTGTAGCCAGGTGAGGTTGATCTCTTCTCCCGGGCAATGAGCAACAGAATGAGAGAACAGTCTCAAGTTGTGCCAGGGGAGGTCTAGGCTGGACGTTAGGAGGAAGTTGTTGGCAGAGAGAGCGATTGGCATTGGAATGGGCTGCCCAGGGAGGTGGTGGAGTCGCTGTTTCCAATTCTGTGTTTGTAATAAATCTGAACAGAATAATTACAGCTTTCCTAAAGAAAATGGACAGGATCAGAAGTAAACCATCCTGCTGGAGGAGACTGAGGAGTGGCCTCATTAATGTTTATAAATATGTAAAGGGTGAGTGCCAAGAGGCTGGAGCCAGGCTCTGCTCGGTGATGCCCAATGACAGGGCAAGGGGCACTGCTTGGAAGTTGAGGCATAGGAGCATAGGAAGTTCCATGGAAACACGAGAAGGAATTTTTTCGCTGTGAGGCTAACAGAGCACTGGAACAGGTTGCCCAGGGGAGTTGTAGAGTCTCCCTCTCTGGAGATAATTCAAGAACTTCCTGGATCTGGCATGGGTGATGCTGCTCTGGCAGGGTGGTTGGACTGGATGAGCTTTCCAGGTCCCTTCCAGCCCCTCACCTGTGATTCTGATATATTACTTCCTTGTGATGAGCCATAGTATTAGGTACAAACCAGTTCATGTGTAGCAAGCAATGACTAACAAGCATTTAACTTCCAAAGCAAAACCCTCTGTTCTTGTAAGGACCTTCAAAGTGGCTATTAATGAGTTCTGGTGAAAACTGGTTCAACTACCACTACATTTCAAATTTGTCTATTGATACTAATTTATCTAATTTAATTTTTTTTACAAATGGGAGTGAAAAATACATTTGCATACCTGCAAAGATAAGGATAAAGCTGGTAATTTAAATTCAAAAAAGAAAAGGGATTGCATGAGGCCATCGTGCTTGGTTTTTAGTACTGCTTTTAAGTTACAGCAGTATAAGTTGTAGGGATTTATTTTATCACTGTTTTGATTCTCATTCAGAAACAAATTTCAGACTAGGGGCCCATAAAAACTGAATTTGTATTGGATGACTTCAGGTGCTAAGCTGCCTGATATGAATCTGGTAATAATGAACAATTTAATGGCAGGCAGTGTAATTTAAGATGACAATACAGTGACTGGAAGTAGTGATCTTGTCAAAGTCCTCAGTCTGTTTCTAAAATGAATATGAAATGTTGCTATAGTTCCTCATGAAATAAAGGCTGTAGAACAAGAACCTTGTCCTGAGACTAAGATGGAAGGCCCTGCTCTATGATTCACTTAGAAGAAGTAGAATAAAATATTCTAAGGATTTAATTTCTTCACTCAAACCCCCTCCTAATTGCTCATGTCATATACAATCAGGAATATTTAATAAGGTGGGAGATGTGATCTCTTAATGTGAAGAGATTAAAAAACCATCAGAGATTAAGAAACTATTATGTCAGTTGCATCTAGAGAAACTGAGAATTAAGGCAGGAGCAGTGGGTCTGGAGAATTTGTGTGATTCTGCTCAGTCACATTAAAGACAGCTGCATGCTACTCCCGAGAGGGAGAAGTGCTGATTCTATGGCAGCTGTGTGTTGTCCCAGGATTCACAGAATCACAGAATAGTCTGGGTTGGAAGGGACCTCTGAAGGCCATCTAGTCCAACCCCCGCTGCAGTCAGCAGGGACTATCTCAACTACATCAGGTTGCCCAAAGCCCTGTCGAGCCTCACCTTGTATGTTCATTCACAGAATGGTTTGAGTTGGAAGGAACCTTAAAGATCATCTAGTTACAGACTCCTGCCATGGGCAGGGACACCTTTCACTAGCCCAGGTTGCTCAATTCCTCACCCAACCTGGTCCTGAACACCTCCAGGGAGGGGGTATCCGTGACCTCCCATGGCAACTTGTTCCAGTGTCTCACCACCCTCACTGTAAAGAATTTCTTCCTGATACCCAGTGTAAATCTACTCAAGCTTCAGTCCATCCCCTCTCATCCTATCACTACAAGCCCTTGTAAAAATTCCCTTCATGGCTTTCCTGTAGGCCCTCTTGAGACACTGGAACACTGCTCTAAGGTTTCCTGGGAGCCTTCTCCAGGCTGAACAGCCCTGACTCACAGTCTGTCTCCATAAGTGAGGTGCTCCAGCTCTCCAGATGAGGTTGAAAGTTCGTTCTCTCGTGTTTGGATGTGGGAGAGGAGATGTGTGAGTACCTACACTGGTAACAAAGCAGTGTTCTGCAGAAGACAAGCTGAGAGTGAGGGGACATGGCAGGAGAGGAGGAAGCCAGCCTGTGATCTGCATGGGTGAATGTGGAGGAAGATATCTCCCATAACACAGGAGAAACAATTTTGTAGGACTAGATAGAAAACACAGCAAAATCCTTTGGATGTATAAGCAAGTGTTGAATGTCACTAGGTGTAATTCCTCCCCCACCCCAGTCCTTTATCAATTAACCAGTTACTAGAAGTATTTTTTTGTGGAGTTTAAGAAAATTGTTTGCTTCCCTCTGGGCACCAGTAAGACTCTGGTAAGTCTTGTAACTCTAATCGCTTATAATTCCTCAAGGGCATTTTTACTCCTAAGTATCAGTGCCAAATTTCCACCTGTAAAATTGCTAGTTGTGGTGATGAGTTTCTGGAGTCTTTGAAGGAGCTTTGCCTGCCACAACAAGCTCCTGGCTAAACTGGCAGCTCATGGCTTGGACAAATTCACTCTGTGCTGGGTCAGGAACTGGCTGGAAGGCCGAGCCCAGAGAGTTGTGGTGAATGGTGCCACATCCAGTTGGCAGCTGTCACTAGTGGTGTTCCCCAGGGATCAGTGCTGGGCCCAGTCCTGTTCAATATCTTTATTGATGATCTGGAGGAGGGGATTGAGTCCAGCATCAGTAAGTTTGCAGATGACACCAAGCTAGGAGCAGGTGTTGATCTGTTGGAAGGTAGGAGAGCCCTGCAGAGGGACCTGGACAGGCTGGATGGGTGGGCAGAGGCCAATGGGATGAGATTTAACAAGGCCAAGTGCAGGGTTCTGCACTTTGGCCACAACAACCCCAAGCAACGCTACAGGCTGGGGACAGAGTGGCTGGAGAGCAGCCAGGAGGAAAGGGACCTGGGGGTACTGGTGGATAGTAGGCTGAAGATGAGCCAGCAGTGTGCCCAGGTGGCCAAGAGAGCCAATGGCATCCTGGCCTGTATCAGGAACAGTGTGGCCAGTAGGACAAGGGAGGTTATTCTGCCCCTGTACTCAACACTGGTCAGGCCACACCTTGAGTGCTGTGTCCAGTTCTGGGCTCCTCAATTCAAGAGAGATGTTGAGGTGCTGGAAGGTGTCCAGAGAAGGGCAACAAAGCTGGTGAGGGGCTTGGAACACAAATCCTATGAGGAGAGGCTGAGGGAGCTGGGGGTGTGCAGCCTGCAGAAGAGGAGGCTCAGGGCAGAGCTCATTGCTGTCTACAACTACCTGAAGGGAGGTTGTAGCCAGGTGGGGTTGGTCTCTTCTGCCAGGCAACCAACAACAGAACAAGGGGACACAGTCTCAAGTTGTGCTGGGGGAAGTATAGGCTGGATGTTAGGAGGAAGTTGTTGGCAGAGAGAGTGATTGACATTGGAATGGGCTGCCCAGGGAGGTGGTGGAGTCACCATCCCTGGGGGTGTTCAGGAAAAGCCTGGATGAGGCACTTAGTGCCATGGTCTGGTTGACTGGCTAGGGCTGGGTGCTAGGTTGGACTGGATGATCTTGGAGGTCTCTTTCAACCTGGCTGATTCTATTCTATTCTAAGGGATATAACAGCATGGCACCTGCTGAGGGAACTAAGTGTAAGGAAAGTTTAAGGCAATTCTGACAGCAAGCATCCAGAACCTGTTTGATTATATAAAGGTTCACCACATCATATTGCACATATTTAGAAATTTATTACACTCAATTTGAATATATTTTTTGTGACTCTTTAGCTAAGCATGAGAGGATTCAGTGAGCTCAGGGTCCTTTCCAAAGCCAGCTGGAGAGCATCTTCCGTGGTGTACGTGAAAACCTACGACGGCATTTCAGCTCATCTTAAAAAAGAGGGTAAAAGGTAAAATTATTGGTGTTCTTTTTTGGCATGGAGGTGATCATGCAGGACAAGTAGCATCAAGATGCTACTGAGGAGTCTGCTATCTACGTCAGTGGCAATAGATGCCAGTTTTTGAGGTGAAATGGAAAATACTTAATTCAAGTGTGAGAGCCAGGGGAAGGCCTTCTGAACTTAGCACCTCTGCTCTTACTTTGAGACTTTATAGAGTGGCCATGCCCCAGGTGAGGGTTTCTTGGCCTCAGTAACCAGAGGTGGGGCATGGTCCATGAACTCACGATGTGCATGCAGTTGTAGTTCATCTAAGGGAACAATGTGACTGCTGCAGACAATCCTGAGTAGATGAGAAAGGGCACACTTCCAGGAGGCTGCATAAGGATAGATTGATTTGTTTTCTGCATAAGGATAGGTATCTGAGGCTCTTTAGTTTGGAAAGGAGGAGACTGGGGGGGGTGACCTCATTAATGTCTATAGATATGTAAAAGGTGAATGCCAAGAAGATGGAGTCAGGCTCTGCTCAGTGGTGCCCAGTGACAGGACAAGGGGCATATCTGAGGCATAGGAGGTTACATGGAAACATAAGGAGAAACTTTTCCTTGTGAGAGTGACAGAATGCTGGAACAGGCTTCCCACAGGGGTTGTGGAGTCTCCCTCTCTGGAGATATTCAAGACCTGCCTGGATGTGTTCCTGGGTGATCCAGTATAGGTGATCCTGCTCTGGCAGGGGGGTGGGACTGCATGGTCTTTTGAGATCCCTTCCAGCCCCTAACATTCTGTGGTTTTGTTGTGACATTTTTGGCAGCTGGTTCTGTTAAATGACCACAGTGAGTCAGAAAGCTGGCAGTAATTATCTGAAGATAATACTGTGAAGATAGTGAACATGGATGATGTTAATAGGAATTAATTACAAGAGATGGTGAGCTCTCTGGTAGTAGAGGTGCTGTTAGGGCTACGGGAAGTGCATGAAACTGACTTTAAATGTTGAGTTACCAGTGCCAATTACAGCAGCAGCTGAATATAGTTGTATGGATATACCAAAGCCCGTCAAAAAAGACTGAGATAATAGTTAGCCTCAATAATCATAAAGGTTTTTTCCCAACTGAAACAATTCTATGAGTCTGTGATGCTATGAAATAATGAAACTGCATCCCTACGTAGATGTCAGCCTCCATTGTGAACCTGCAAGGGAGATCACTGTCCCCAGGTTTTAAGTGAGGTGAGGACACTTCTCCTTGGCTCTGTCCTGCCACTGTCTCACTCACACTTGCAGGGTCACAGAGGTGTGTTAACTTATTTCTGAAGTGTTGGATCATTGAAGTAAAAAGAGCTATGGTGCTCCTCATCCAGTGAATGCTGTGGTACTTCCATTGGGTTCACCCTTTGGTGCTGAGCCTGTAGATCCCAAAGCAGCACATGGAAAGCAGCCTGCAGCACAAATGCTGCATTCTTACAGAAGTCAATGACTAATTCAGTTTATCACTAATAACAATAGCCTTGTTTTATGTCCTCAAGCATAGCAGGTACTGACCATCCTCTTTATTTCAGCAAGCTATTAAACAATGCATTTGGTATCCTAGATCTCTTTACTGGGGTGCATCTGCCACACTTAGCAGATGGATACCTTTAAGGTTATTGTTGGACTGTGAATAAAGGGCTTTATTATATAGTGCTTTTTCTAAATGTGGGTGTTGCCCCTCCCCCCCCACTAGTTCTGTTTTCACCAGATAGCAACAAGACAGCAAGAAGCTTTATGTTCAGATCCTACTTAAGAATTCTTTTCAGTGCTTTTCATCCACTACCCTTCCTGTTCCTAGTCAGGTCTGACAAAGTCTTTGATCACGTAGCATCTCCTTCGCAGCATCCCTCAGGCACTTCTAAATAGATTTATTGCAAGCAACTGCAACCAAACTCTTGACTATCTCTAACTGTAGGAAGTTACCAGTTCAGAACACAGTAAAGGTTTGAGATATGCTGTGACTCACACCTCGCTACATGGACAGCTGTTAATTTGTGTTTGTCTCCATTTACTGTTGCATTGTTTTCTTTCAACTTCTCCACAGCTTTATACTTGCTGTTTTAGTGATCTTCAGTGTGGCCTTGAGAAGCTTTTATCATAATTTTAAGCATTTCACAGTTGAACATTTCTCATTATTTGCTGAACAGAATGAAAAATAATTCAAAGCCTAAGCAAAAGTGGACTGAGTTGTATTAGAGTTTGTTAGAAACTAGCTAGGATGTATCTCAGCCTCTAGAACTTCCTAACAGAAGGATGTTTGTGTTGGACATATTCCATATTTTATATATTGTGCATTACTAAAAAAAGACAGATATCTGAGTTTTTAGAAGTAAAGCAGAATGTCAGTCTATGGTTTTGTTTGTTGCAAGGGCTGTGACTCTGGTAGCACATTAAAAGGTGCCAGGGCACAGAACTGGAAACTTGCAGCCTGCTATTTACACTCTTGAGCTGTCCTCAGCAGAGTCCCTGCACTTGGTCTGGACCAAGCAGCCTTCTCCAAGCAGCCCTTGGTGTGGTTCAGGGGTTAGCTTAGCCCCAGCTGACAACGCAGATGCAGCCATCCTGTTTTGGTGGTTAAAGGAGTTTAATAATATGGATGTGGCCACTGGCACGAGGCAGTTGGCCTCCAAACCAGCATGAGCACTGGTACTCTTCTGCTTACTCCTACGTGTAAAATTCAAAACTGAGGAACACAGGAACAAGTGCTCCTTCCTTTCTGCGTATTGGAATTAGGATTCTGTTGTCTGTAAATTAGGAATTAGGATTCCTTCCTTTCTGCGTATTGGAATTAGGATTCTGTCTCTGCAGAGAGACCTGCACTGTCAGAGACATCCAACAGTGAGTGAACTGGGAGGCACACACACCACTCTCCTGAAGGGAGGAGAAAAATTCAAAGGTGCTGGCTGCTCAGAAAAAAATCAGATTGAAACTCAGAGGTGGGAGTGTGTGGGAGCAAAACAATCCAGAGATACACTTAATGTTACAAAACCTTGGATGCATTGAGAGAGGTGGATTGTAAACCAAGAAGTCCATTTCAGTTGAGGGTTTTTTCTAATTTTACTTCAGTGATAATTAATCAGTTTGGGCAAGAAGATACAAGGAAAGGGGATCTGGGACTTATAGTCTGAGCTGTAGAGGAGTTGTAGAGGATTTTAAAAGAAAAGTACTTGGGAAAAAACAGAGCAGAGGTGCTGCTGTGTTGTGAGAATTTAAGAAGTGTATTGTGGGTTGCTTTTAAATGGGATTAGGTAGGTGAATAGCTCCTCCTGATTTTGTTTTTTTTAAGAACAGTTACTGCTTTGAAAATCAGTTTTAAAGTTGTCAGGTCCCATAGACCTGTGTATGTTCAGCTCCTTCAGATGGTCATGAACCTGATCTCTTACAGTTGGAGGGACTTTGTTGCCCTGGTCCCCATCTCATGGTCCATTCAGTCAAGAGATGTGAGGAGAGAGGTTGTCAGTGAACACTGAGGCTAAAAATTTGTTGAGCATCTCAGTATCTCAACCTTATTTCACAGTATCACAGTCTCACAGTATCATCAGGGTTGGAAGAGACCTCACAGATCATCAAGTCCAACCCTTTACCACAGAGCTCAAGGCTAGACCATGGCACCAAGTGCCATGTCCAATCTTGCCTTGAACAGCTCCAGGGACGGCGACTCCACCACCTCCCTGGGCAGCCCATTCCAGTAGCCAATGACTCTCTCAGTGAAGAACTTTCTCCTCACCTCAAGCCTAAATTTCCCCTGGCGTAGCTTGAGGAAATTTTTACCAGTTTGCCAGTCGGGCAAAAGTAGCTTCCTGCTGGATTTGAGAACCTGCTGTAATGTTCAGCTGGCAGCAAACTGAAAGGCAGGAAGAGAAATTCAGGGACATTTGTGATTCTGAGTTTGTGGCATGAATTGTTTCTTCCCTTCACTTGGGTGTTTAGCTCAAGGACAGAAAGTTGCCCGAGTTTTGGCTTTTCTTTCCCCCCCATTTTTAAATGACTTTCCTATAGCAGAGCTGACTTAGCCTGCCCTTCTGCTGCTTCATCTGCTACTCTATTTCTCCCTACACTCCTTGTTCATCCTTCAGAAATAGCAAAAGCAAAACTAGAAATACTTGTGAGCCACCAGGCTCTGCAGGAAATGTTTTTGGTAATTTATTAAAGCAATTCTCTTTTCTGTTCCTACAAAGCAAATTCTCCAGAATTCTCTGAAATTTAACTATGTCTTGAAAATAGGCTTTCATTAGAGACATAAAATAAGCTTTGAGACACAAAATAAGCTTCAATTTGAGACATAAAGATTAAGTTTTGACAAAACTGTGATTAAGAGAATCCAAAGTGATTCTTTCTTTAAAAGGTCAGTATATTATTTTATACAGTGTTACCTAGAATTTCATGTGAGTAATTCATCTTGCAATTCAAAAGAGCACCTCCCTTCCCTGTTGTTCTCAAACCCTGTGATTTTTATGACTTGTGTTAGACCACATAGGAGAAATGATGTTTTCTATTTTTATTTCAGAAATTGTGGGAATTTGGTCATTTACCTTATTGCTCAGATTGCAAAGGGCAGTGGTTTCAAACTGGAGAAGAGCAGGTTTAGTTTGGATGTTAGGAACAGGTTCTTTACTATGAGGGTGGTGGAACACTGGAAGAGGTTGCCCAGGGAAATAGTTACAGTCTCACAGTATTACCAAGGTTGGAAGAGACCTCACAGATCATCAAGTCCAAGCCGTTACCACAGAGCTCAAGGCTAGACCATGGCACCAAGTGCCACGTCCAATCCTGCCTTGAACAGCTCCAGGCATGGCGACTCCACCACCTCCCTGGGCAGCCCATTCCAGTAGCCAATGACTCTCTCAGTGAAGAACTTTCTCCTCACCTCAAGCCTAAATTTCCCCTGGCACAGCTTGAGGCTGTGTCCTCTTGTTCTGGTGCTGGCTGCCTGAGAGAAGAGAGCAACCTCCTCCTGGC